>OU343057.1:39587693-40125505 GCA_910593695.2 Ocypus olens | reverse complement strand
ATGGAGGTTAAATGAACGCCGGAATCGCTATAGAATTTAGTAAAAGATTTGGCAAGGTCGAAATACTAAAAGCACAAAAACCGAAACTTCACTCACTATGTCATTTGAAAGAAGCAAATAATTACATTATATATTTAATTACGAAATTAAAATACCATAACAAGCCTACTCATAAAGACCTATTTCAGACACTCCTGTCTCTTAAAGACTTTTCCCTTAAAAACAAAATTGACAAATTAGCCATACCGAAGTTAGGGTTTGGAATAAACAGATAAAACTACGAAACAATCAGACACATGATCGATTTTATATTTACACAAATATAACAATCTATATCTACCTAGGTACTTATAATATGGACGACTCTCTTGCAGGTTGTTCTTCGTCGCGATAACGCAGACTCTCGAAATAAAAAATATTACTCAAAATTTGGGGATACCACCCATTAAATTAGGAATCGCCAAACTACAAAATTTCGAACATACGTTCGTGCATTATTACAATCTGACACCGATATATCAAGAATACGATAAATTAAATAATTAATATAAATTTCTCCAAGAGACAATTAAAAATATTTCAACATTTAAAATTGATTTCCCAAACTACGACCGAATACTGACGTACATTCAACTTAACATAAAGGATAAACTAGAAAACCTTGCTATACACTCGACAATAAAAAATAGCAATAAAAGAGGACTGATGGTCTAGGAACCGTTTTTAAATTCGTCACCGGAAACTTAGACGCAAACGATGGCGCAAGAATCGATGCGATCTTGACCCACTTAAAGGATAATCAAAATTTCTTAAACAACCAATTAAAATTCGGATACACTGTAAATTCAAAATTAATAAAGAACTTTAATGACACAATAAATAATATTGAGCACAACGAATCAATTCTAAAATCTAGAATTATGCAACTAAGAGTTTTACTAACAAATAACGCCGATCATCAGCACATTTTATTTACAAAAGACCTGTTTCACCAACTTATTATTATGTTTAACACAATACTGGACGTTTTGGAAAACATTGAGACTTCGATTTCCTTTTGCAAATTGAACACCATTTATCCGAGCATAATTAAGCCAAGTGAGCCATACGAAGAACTAAACAAAATGAGTCTATTTTATAAGCAAAAAGTACCATTCGATTTAAAACTCGAAAACATCCTTGATTTCGAGTCCATCACTAAAATTCGTAAAAATCGAAAAGAATAAAATTAATTACTTCATTTCAATTCCCATAAACTCAGAGGAAGAGTTTGAGCTATTTTATCTGAATCCGATACCTTCAAAACTAGGATCCGTTTTCATTACCATTATACCGGATGTTAAATTTCTCCTAAAATCGAAAATTAGAATTCAGCCTCTGAAAGATATGTGTATTGACTTCTCGTCAATCACCAAGCGGATTGCGAAAAAGAAATTGTCATGCACAACACCAACCATAAGTGTAGATTCAACACTCTCACGATAATCAACAACCACCTAGAACCGATTCCCACAATTGGACAATTTGTGACCATTTTCTCCAAACCCGAGAAAATTAAAACTGTTTGCAAAAATCAACTGGAAACCAGAAAATTAATTGGCACCTGATACGAACGGAAAAATGTAAAATCGTTTACCGAAATCAAGAATTACCATTCTACGACACCACACACGGAGGACCAGTGATTATTGATAACCCCGAATTCCAGTTACCAAAAAGTAACTTTACAAAATTCAAAATTGAATTACGAGGATTAAGTCTTCAAGATATCCCAGCTATCCAGCAAGTGCCGATTCTACAAGAACCGACCAGCATATACACACCTAGCATCTGGTGTTCACTTCTGTACATCATTCTCATCTGTTCCATTGGATACTTCATTGCCAAAGGATAAGAAAAATTTGGAACCCAAATTCGACATAGAAGTACATGGATCCTCACCTTCCCGGGAAGCTTCATCTAAGGGGGGGGAGTAACCTTACGATTACGTCATGCCGCTATATAGGAAACAGACAACAGGTGCCATTTTTCACACAGTGATATGCGTGCTTAATCAGCCCGCGGACACCCACCACTTCTGGAAGTGCTGACTACATGTTAAAGTAGTGAATAATATTATTATGTTAGTCTAGTTAGTCTTTTGATGCTATTATTTCAGGAAGCGGAAACACTATCCCACCGATTTTTGTATTTCCACGTGTGCACTACAAAGACCATTTTCTTGAAGGTGCACCTGAAGGAAGCATCGGGGCTACAAATAGGAGTGGCTGGATAAATACTGACATATTTGTTTCAGTATTAAAACACGTTCAGAAGTACACACTGAGCTCTAAAGATCATCCGATTTTATTATTATGTGATAATCATGAAAGCCACATCAGTTTACAGGCTATAACGTATGCTCGAAATAATGGAATAACTTTTTTGTCTTTTCCCCCACATATAAGCCATCGCTTGCAACCGTTAGATGTTGGAGTGTTTGGGCCATTTAAGTCAAAGTTGAAAATTGCGTTCAATAATTGGCATATGACGAATCCAGAAAAAACAGTCAGCATTTACAATATACCCAAATTGGTAAAACTTGCATATTTGGAATCTTTTACAGCGAAGAATATTACAAGTGGATTTGCTAAGCCAGGTATATGGCCCTTCAATGAAATGGCCTTTAGCGACGAAGATTTTGCTCCCACGGTATGTTTCAAATAATTCTGAAAATATTCCACCTAACCCGGAAACAACTTCTGCTGTTCTAAAACCGCAACCTTCATTAATGGAAGGTGCCATCGACTGATATAAATGAGGATGATCTGCTACTATCTACTATTGATACTCGTGAGCTGTCACCCGTTTCCTCAAATCTTCAAGGAATTGTGACCGAAACTTGCAAACCTTCCACTTCTACAGCTGAGACTCAACCTGAACCGACTATTAATATTCTTATAACATCAGAAGTCAAAAGACGCTATCCTACAGTTGTTAGAAACAGAAAAACCAATAAAGGAATAAAACCAGGTAAATCCCGTATATAAACAGATACACCAAAAAAATGAACTAGAAGAGAGACATAGACAGAAAGAAATGAAAAAAAATGAACAGGAAAGAAAAGCCAGAGCTAAAGAAATGAAACGTAGTTTGCTGGGACTTAATTCAAGAAAAAACAAGAAGAAAAGTAAGAAAATGGAAAGCGATGAAGATTCAGAAAAATCTGAAGGATGGCAAATAAGCTTTCGGGAAAGCTCTACGTCTCCGGTTGATTTCGAAACCGATGGAGATTCTAATGATTGCACCAATACTGTGACACCAGAGAATATCAAAGATAATTGTTTTATTTTGGTGAAGTTTGAAAAAACAACTTCTGTTGTCTATTACGTGGGAAAAGTCCTCAGTCATTATTCGCATTCAGAGCTTAAAGTATCTTCGAAAGAAACCGGGATCATCGTGGTCATTCGTTTTCCCTGATATAGAAGACATACACACTTTGTATATCAGTGACGTCGCCATGATCCTCCCTGATCCACAACCACGGCCACATTGTACACCTAGAACGTCTAGACTTTTTACTTTTGCAATTAATTTAAATAATTTTAATGTGCAATAACTTTCAAAGTAACAACCAAATGTTTAATTACCTTAAAGTTTACATTGCCAAAGACTAATTATATAGACTGATTGCAAAGATTAGAATTACCAATAAATAAAGTAAGTGTTAAAGAATTGTAATTATTATTATTTGCTACGAGAAGAATTTAAGTTAACTATGAGTCAAGTTAAATATTATTAAGCTAGTTTAAAGATTATTACAAATTTTTGTGATTTAATAAAAGTTAACAAGTTTAATAGACTTTTCAATTACCTTGTATGAATCTACCACATGGTGTATGAAAGTACCCCACCTGTTGTACGAAAGTACCCCACACGTGGGGTGTTTTCGTACAAATATCTTATCCTAGAAAAATCGCCATAACTCTTCAACGTTTTAACATAATAGTTTCAGACTGTTTTGTAATTAACTAAGATATATTTATTACACTTTGGTGCATAAACTAGATTATTCAGTGAGTTAATCATAAACTCAATAACAAAAATGTAAAAAGTGTACGAAGGGTAACCACTTTCCCCCAATTGGTAAAATTGGTAAAATTTAAAAATTACCTTTTTCCGTTAGGTATTCAATATGATTATTCCATTTTAAGTTTTGGTCTATCATTATACCCAAGTACTTGATCTCCTTAACCTAGTTGATTGCAAAAGATGTATCATCAACTTTTATAGTGGTATAATCGGGTCTATTTATTTGCATCTGTCACAGAGAAGGCGACATAATTTGTTTTAGTAAAGTTTAGAGTTAATTAATAATGATCCAACCAATTCTTAATTTTTTTCATGTCTCTTTGTACCGAACATTTTGTTTTCACCCATGATTCTTCATTAAAAAGAAGAACGGTGTCGTCAGCGGATGATACTATTTTAGCATCCGTTTTTATTGATAATAGTGAATTCATGTATACTAAGAATAGGATTGGGCCCAGGGCAGTTCCCTGCGGAACCCCAGTCCTAACAGTGCATGGATTACTTATATTATCATTGACTTTAACTCTTTGTTCACGGTTTATAAGATAACTACGAAAGAGATTTAGAGCCGCCCCCCTAATTCCATTGAGTTCAAGTATGTTAATAAGTTTTACATGGCTAACTGTTTCGAATGCCTTAGCTAAATCTAGAAAAAACTGCAATACATTTTCTACCGGCAAAGGTATGCGAGACTTTTCTAATGACAGAATACATTGCATCAGTTGTAGACTTTCCACTTTGGAATCCAAATTGCTGCTTGTGTAAAATATTATGTTTGTCAAAGAACTGTATCAAGCGATGCTTAAGACATTTTTCAAAAAATTTTCCAAAGTTATTTATAAGGCTAGTTGGTTGATAGTTACAAATCTTGGTTTTATCTCCAGCTTTAAAGATTGGGCTAATGATTGACGATTTGAATTGTGTGGGAACTCTATTCGTTTGAAAAATTAAGTTAATGATATGTTTCAGTCGTTGTAAAATATATATGTAATTATTTTTTATAATGTTAGTTGTTATGCCATCTATGACAGGTGAGCTATTATTTTTTAGGGTGGATATATGTCTAATAAGTTCATTATCAGTTACGGGATTAAGAAAAAATGTGTGAGGGTTTACCCTTTCGGTTTCTATAAAATTTTCTGGATCTTGCAGATCTTTTGACAGATTGATACCAATGTTAGTGAAATAATTGTTGCAGTAGTCTGCCATAACCTTATTGTCCTCAAATGCTGCTCCTTTGTCGCTTGTTAAATTAACGTTGTTCTTGTGAGATGTTTTTTCATTAGTTGAATCTGCCATTATTCGGTTAACTTTTTTCAAGCTATTTTTATTGTCTTGAATTTGTTTAAAGTAATGGTCAATCTTTGTTTTTTTTAACAAGTTATTCAACGAATTTCTATAAGTTTTATATTCCCTGATTCTGGCGAGAAATATTTGTTCAATCGTTTTTTCATTCGGTCTCTCTTTTTTATGGATATAATTAGACCTTCTGTTATCTTTGGTTTAATTTTGAAACGTTTACTATTGTTTAAGCTAATAATTTTTTTAGATTGTTCAATGTATTTACAAATTTTGCTCACAAATAAGTCTGTAGAATTCTGTGGATCGTCAGAAATTAAAATTTCTTTCCAGCATTCATTTTTTAGAAGGAAATCCAACTTTTTTTAATCAATTTTGGTTAGGGTTTTAGTACTGTTTATATTATTAGAGTCTAGTTTAGTTTTAAAGTCTACCTTAAACGTAACTGGATAGTGGTCTGTAATATGGTAGTTCACAATGTATGATTAAAATACATATTTTCGGCATAACTCTGTGGACGTTTTTACAAAAATATGGTCAAGACATGATTTCGTTTCATGACTAACTCGTGTAGGGTTTTGAATGTATGGTGTGAAGCCATGTTTAGCAAGTATTGATAAATACTTATTTACTTTTACGTCAGTTACTTTTAGTAAATCAATATTCACATCACCCAAATATAATTGAGGTTTAGAGTCGTGGTTGTTTTGTTCTAAAAATACATCGAGGTCTTGGAGGAAGGAGATCAAGTTACTTGGGTTTGGTCTATAAAGAGCAATAATTCGAAGGCACACATCGTCAATTTTCAAGTCAATCATACACAATGAAACATCACACACATTTAATTTTTCGTTGGTAATCTTATAATAGATTTAAAGTTCAGATTTAATTAAAACTAAGACGCCATCATTTCGGTTAAAATCACCTCCAAGATGTGTTGTATCATATCCGGGGATGTTAAAGTTATTTGTAGCAGCTGTTTGAGAACATTCACTTAAAATGAAAATGTCAAAATTATTATGGTACTGATATGCTTCGATCAGCGTTATGAATTCATTAATGTTTTTATTAGCACTTCTTATATTGAAGTGCATAATGTTGAAATGACATGTTCTTATTCGTCTGGATTAATGTAATAACCTCGATGATCTTGTTCGAGTTGACTTAGGTTGTCTAAGACAATATGTTCATCCAGTACTACCATCATGAAGTATAATCTATTTTGTTTTTCAGAGCCTTGATATGGAATTGTAAAGTGGGGTAGTCCTGGGCAGTTGAGTGATGATTTGTGTCGTAATTTTGATTATATTTTGAGTTAGCATTGATGCAATTGATACAGACCTTCTTATGGCTCCGACATTCGTTTTGCTCATGCTCATCGCTGCACAGTGGACAAATTAGTCTGCTTGTGCAGTGTTCATTTTTATGATAGTTATTTTTTCCAAGGTTTTTTTTTTACAAAGAATTTTTTTTTACTTATTTATGACATAAAATTACGAATGACTTCTATCAACGCCTTATTTAAAAGATGTCATAATCTGTCATTTGATGCGAGAAATAAATTTAATTCAATAAATGTTTTTGCCGAATATAGCGCCATCTGTCGCTCATCGAAATTTTTTTTCGGATAAAAGCCTCATATTTTTTAATAGAGGTTCCCTTTAAAGATTTTTCCCTGGGGCGGGGGGTAAATTCAACGTTATGGACGGAATTCAAGGAATTGCGGAAAGATTTGGAAAAACAGAAAATAATCATTTCCTCACGATATCAACGTGGTGGGCACCACTTCCTACGAAGTTCTCATCTTTGAAAAAAAATTGGCTTTACCATTTTGTCCATATTCGGTTCAACTTATAAATGTGAACAAATATTTTCACAAATGAAATTTATTTTAACACGTTCGCTGCCACTGCAATTGGGATTGCACATACGCAAATATAAAGTCGGGCGCACCAGCGCGTCGGTGGCAACGAACGTGTTAAGCAAGAACAGGAGTAGGTTAACTACCGAAAATTCAGATGCTTCTATTCGTCATAAAACGAATGACTATACACCAAACTTAAGTTAATTGACGTCAAAAGTTCAACATCAGGGGAGCCATTAATATAATAATAATAATAATAATATGTTTATTTCCCAAGAGATCTTACATCTTATTACAGTGAAAAAAATATATAAAAACTAAGTAGCTTAAAAGAAAAAGGAAAATATAATGTAATTGAGAGTTTCTTAACTCATAATTAAAGCAATCACACTAACAACAAAAAAGTAGCTTAAAACAATATTGCAATTAAATTGCATGAAGCTACTAAATCAGCAAAAAATAACAATTTTTAATTAGCAAAGGGTACTAAGAACAGCAATATAGGTTGATAAATCAGTGTTGAATAAATCAACTGAGTGATGTACTGAATTATATAAGCCCATCATTGAATTAAGTGGTGAGTTGAAATGAGAATTGGTAATACACTTATTATAACGAAACAGAGCCGCAGACCTGGTAATAGTGAGCGGTGTGTAGATATTTACAAGAGATAGTAATCAAGGACAATCAATTTTAAAATTTAATATTTTATATACATAAACCATCTTTGAAACATTACGGCGTGTTGCGAGGGTGGACATATCGAAAAAAGACAGCAAATCGTGATAACTCATAGTATGATCGGGATACACATATACACTTTAATATCGAAGAGAACGTTTATAAATAAATTAATAATAATTAAATGGATAAATAAATGCGCAATCAAATAATGCATATAATAAATCTTCTGGTGTGCAATTTATGGGCATAATATCTTATGAAGTTGACAGTTTTCCATCTCAAGCAGCCATTTCTTAATCTTCCTCTTGAATAATTCCGTTTAGATGATTATTGGATTCAATGGGTATTTCATTCCAGAGTCGTGATCCTATATAGAGATGACTACGCTTTCCTAATTCCGTTCTTGCTCTGGGTAATTGGACAAGGTTGTTTTCTCTTCTTCTTGTAGCATAAGAGTGCGAAATTTTCATCAGGCTTTCATTTCTTTGAAGTTGATGTAATATGACCACTTTAGAGTACAACCGATGAATGTCCATTACGTTTGCCTCTTTGAAAAGTAGGTCGCTGGGGTATCTACTCTTTTTCCTTATCACAATTTTTAAAAATCTTTTCTGTAAAACGGAGATACTATTTATGTAACATTTGGCTGCACTACCCCAAGCTGTTATACCATAGAGTAGATGTGATTCTATTATTCCATGATATATCATTTTAACTGTTTCAGGTTTAAGTATTTCGCATATTTTCTTAAACGGAAAAATAATCTTTCGTAGTTTTCGAATTACTTGGTTTATGTGTTCGTGCCAGCGTAGGTGACGGTCGAAAGTAACACCAAGATACTTTGATGAGGATTGTTCATTAATTATAGTGCTAATGTTGTTATTGAAAAGAGTTATGCATTTGTAAGGTGGTAAAGTATTTTTATTTATAGAGAATGGAGTGTATGCTATTTTGGACAGATTCATTGTTAATAATTTACTGTCAAAAAATTGTTTGATTGTTTTTAAGTCCATTTCAACCAACGCTTTTAGAGATTCCCAGGTATCACTTTCATAATAGATCACAGTATGATCAGCGAACGAATTAATTGTACCGTTTATATTTAATTTGAACATACAATTTATGTACAATATAAATAGAAGTGGTCCTAGAACTGTTCCCTGAGGAATACCACATTCAACAACCCTGGTTATACTTGTATGTTGTCCAATACGAACAACCTGTTCCCGTAGGGAGAGGTAACTTTTAAAGAGATTGTAGGCCTTGCCTCGCATGCCCATCATTTCAAGAGTGTCAAGAAGATATTGGTGACTTACCGTATCGAAGGCTTTCTCCAAATCAATAAATAAACATAAAGCCCTTTTACCTTCATCGAGGGATTTATAAATGTTGCCTATCAAATGAGCAATAGCATGTTGTGTTGATATACCATCTTGAAATCCGAATTGGTATTTTGATATGACTTTATTCTTATTTACGAAACATAGAACACGTGTTTTGATAATTTTCTCTTGCTTATGTTACTAAGCTAGCTGATTGGTCTGTAGTTTGTAATAATTTCTTTATCCCCATTTTTATAAATTGGTGTAATGACAGCGTTTTTTAAGATATTTGGGAATTGGGCGCATTCAATTGTTAAATTTATTAGATGCACCAGAGGGAATTTTATATATGGTGCCGTAAGTTTTAAAACTTCGGAGCTTATCTCATCTAAACCAGGTGCCTTATTATTTTTTAGTTGGTTGATAGTTTGGTTTACTTCGTGGACGTCAGTTGGCATTAAGAATAAATTAGAGTTAGATTGGGTATTTGGACTATGTGCTACGTTATTTCTGAGTTTAATATTGTTTGCAAGTTCTTTTCCAATATTAGTATAGTGTTTGTTAAATTCTTCTGCAATACTTGATTTGTTTGTAATATTATTGCCATTTATTTTTATTTGCTGAATTTCATCTTTTTTCGCCATATTATTTGGTTTACTAATATTATTCACTGCTTTCCAGACTCCCCTAGCCGCACTTTTCTCTTTACGTATCATATCTTCATAATATAATGTTTTAGCTTCTCGAATAAGTCCATTTAATCTATTTCTATAGCTTTTACACCTGCTTTTAAGCATAGTGTTCTGTGGATTACGTTTTAGCTTATCATATAAATCATCTCTCACTTTAATTGATTTAATCAGACCGGCAGTAATCCATGATTTTCTTTTGCGCATATTACTTGTGTTGATTTTTGTTGATGAGGATTGGTCTATATAGGATTTAAGAGTGGTTAAAAATACATTCGTGGCGGTGTGAATGTTATCTGCGTTATAAACACTTTGCCATTGCTCATGTTGAATTATATTTAATAATTTATTGTTATCAAGTTTTTTAACTACTGGAATTGTATCTTTGCATCTATTGACTCTTTGTACAGGCAGTTGCAATAATGTTGCGTTGTGGTCAGTAACATGGCATTTTAAAATAATTGGGATGTACAAACCACTATTATCTTGGTTATTTTTGGAAAATATATGATCAATGCACGTTGAAGAGTAGCGAGTAGGGCAATTTATGAGAGATATAAACCCATTTTCACTCATTACGTCCAGGTAGTTATTGCAATTAGGACTTGTTCTAAGTATTTCGATATTTATGTTACCAACAAGAATAGTATTATCATATTTCCGACTTTGTATGTTTTGCATATATTGCTCAAGGTTGTCGATAAATTCTTGAGGACAAGTTGAAGGAGGTCTATATACTGGAATTAGTAGAATATTTTTGTTGTCTGTGATAATATTTGTAACCATCACTTTTGTGCCACTAAAGTTAACTGTTTCATAAGAGAGTTTATAGTCAGTTTTGAGATACAAGACAACCCCATCATTCTGATTTACGTCTCCATTATTGTAAATGCAATTAAAACCTTCCAGAGCGAAGCATTGAATATTGTTTAATTTCCAAGTTTCCGTTAATACTATACAGTCTAAGTTAAGTTGTTCTAATACAATTTTCAATTCATCAAAGTTTTTGGCTAGACTTCGTATATTATAATGAAATATTGTATTTTTTGTTTTGTTTTGCCTGTAAAGAAGTGTTTGACAACTGTCAGTTGTATCCCAAGGACATTGATAATACGAAATAATTTAATAAGTTTTCGAAAGCACGTTGCTTAATAAAAACCCGACGCCGTAGACGGAGGGCTGTTACTTAAAAGCAACGTGCTTGAAGTAACTTTAATAATTATAAGTATTTATCAAATAAAATATTCAACATTATTTATTAAAAATACAATTATTACCAGTTAGAGGCGCTCCGTGGCCGAGGAGGTTGGCACCCGCTTTCCGTGCCACGCGTCGTTGGTTCTCGAGCATCTTCATTGCCGAACCGTGAACATGACATTTTGATGTAATGATTAATAACCATTTGAATTATTATGTTGAAATGTTTATTTTGCTTAGCAACGTCATAATATCGCGGCGATAAGCTCCCATAAGGTGATTTTAGTGTAAGTTTTTGTTGATTATTTATTTTGTACACCTGACTGAGAATTAAGCGATTTAATTGGATGCTTATTTCAGCAAGAAATGTTCAGTTTAATTTATTGTTGATTTATTGTAATGTTTTAAATAAAGTATTATAATAATTAAAACATTTAATATTACCCAAAAAATACAAGCCAACTAGGATGCACGTGAGATAATATATATAATGATTGAAAAATTATATTTTCTACAAGATTTCAATGAAATTACAAATAACAACATACCTTTAACAACACTAGTGTTTTTTTTGACGTATTGACATATATAATGGCTTGTTCGACGCGTCATTTCAGTCTATTTTGTGCCATGAATCAACACCGCTACAACGAGTAGAAATCGTCAAATTGCATTTTGAAAATGGGTCCTCCATTGTCAAAACGCAACGTGCCTACAAACGTTTATATCCGCTTTCACACACAATTCGCAATTTGGTGCAAAAATTTATGGCCACCGGCAGTTGTGCGACCAATTGGCAACCCAGAAGACCGAAACCAAGTCGCTCAAATAAAAATATCGCTGCCGTAGAAGCCGATGTTCGTGAAAACCCAAACACATCGTATCGATGCTGTGCATTGCAGTTGGGCTTGTCTGCAACGACATTGCGGCACATTTTGAAGGACAACTTGCATCTTTTCCCTTACAAAGTGCAAATTACACAACGTTTGTTGCCGCACGACAAGCCGCGACGTCTTGCGTATGCTCATTTCGTCGAAAACATGCTCCGTGGTGATGGTGAATTTTGGTCCAAAATCATCATGAGCGATGCAGCTCATTTCACATTGAATGGCGCGGTTAATAGGCAAAACTGCCGCTTTTGGGCTGACGAAAATCCTTGTGAGATATTCGAGGAGCCTCTCCATGATCAAAAAGTGACCGTTTGGTGCGGCGTATCGGCCAAAAAGATCATCGGGCCGTATTTTTTCGAGAACGAGGCTGGCAACGCCGCACAGTGGTTCCAAATGCCGAAAAGGTGGCCAAAACCTGAAGACGTTATTCAAATTGCGTGAAATTTTGTATGAAGAGCATTTTGAGGTCGCTTAATACAAATCTGTTCTCAAAATTAAAAATAACAAAATGGCGGATCCAATATGGCGGACCAAAATACAAAAAAATGGTCTTATGTTCATGAAACTTCGTATATAAGGTATTTTGATGTCGCTTATGAAGAATCTTTACACGAAATTTTATAAAAACAAAATGGCGGATCCAACATGGTGGACAAAAATGAAAAAAAGTAATATTTGTATGATATTTCGTACATAGGGTATTATGACCTCGCTGATTACGAATCTTTACACAAAATTAAAAAGAAAGCAAAATGGCGGATTCAATATGGTGGAAAACATTTAAAAAATGGTCATATGTGTATAAAATCTCGTATATATTCCTTATTGCTAGTTTACATTAATATTCGTCGTCGGACGAGAGCGCAGAATCGTCGTCGCTGCTTTGCGCTTCACAGCTCGGCGTTTTCAACAGACTTACAGCTTCAGTGTCTAACGCTTTGAGCTTTTTCAACGGCAATTTTCGGATGCTCGAAATAACAGGATCCGAGGCTACCGAAAGCCTCTGGAACACGTCCTCCATAGTTTTAGTGCGGCTACATTTTCGCGCGAAATCCTGCCAACACTGTTTTATAAATTTATTGCAAGATTCTTGAGCTTCTTCAGACATTTGTCCAATTGGTAGAATTGAAGACTCAAGAATCTTGCTGCTGTGCAGTAAATTCTAGTTGGCATACAAAACCACGGATACAGCTGTACATAGAGACGAGCTGTTTCGATACAATAAGCCTCGTACATGGGAGTATCGATGTCAAAGCCGCAAGAAAGAACTTGTAAGATCACGTGAAATCTTCTAATCAATGAAAGTTCGAGCGCAGTAATACCTGCAGAAATTTCCGCGTTTTCGAAAAAACGGCGCGCGGTGTTCCCGTCATTCGTACTGCCATAGCCCTGTTTCGGCATATCTATCAAGAGCCCCAACTTTTGACGGAAACCTTTTTGAACGTTTTTTTTGCGACTTTCGACCTTTGCTTTGTCATCCCCGCGACTTTGCCACTTCTTCACATCCAGCCTGTATGAAATGTGTAGAAGGCACTCAAAAAATCGAATCCAAGCATGCAAACTGGATATCCCAAATTGCAAATGCTGTTCTTCTATGGGTTTTCGTAAGATGTCATCGATATTGTTGAATTGTTTGGAAGTGCAGTCGCAAAGGTAGCATCTCTGACATGATGATGTGCAAGTCAGTGAGTTGCAAACTTTGCCATCGATCATGGTGAGCATCACTTTGTATGCAACATTCACTTCCTTTCCGACAATAATTGTTTGGTAAGGTTTCAAATTACGCTCTTGGTCCTTAACGTCATTGACTATAAGTCTCGTATACTCAGCAGTTTCGTGCAAAAATTCGATTTTTAATGGCCGACAATATCGAGGAGATAAAGGACGCGGATTCTTCCAAATGACGATTTCTTTCTGTGTGGACTTCTCAACAGCCAAAATCTGAAGCGGCACGATGGAAACAAAAAAATATATTTGCGTCGGTTTTGGTGCCTTCAGCATCGTCATCGAATTTTTGCTTGAAAGTGCTCTGTCCCGAAGTTCCGTCGCATCCCCACTTACAAATCAAATCTACATCGTACGCCCTATCGAGGAGGCTAGAAATCACATCTATTTGGACCCGCAAAATTCTTTCCACTGTGTGGTCAAGCAGTGCTTGAAGTTTCACTTCAGCAGAAGTTTCTGTGATGCGCATATCTACACCCGAGGAATAACAATCTTTCTTAGCGTCTAAAACGTTCTTGTAAGACGGAAATAATGAACAATTATGACTTATGCCCGCAGCTCTAATCGTGTTGTACATATTCTTCGACAATCTACCCTCGATAAGGACCGATAGAGCCTCATCTTTGGTCAATGGTTTCTCGCGTTTCGCAGTGAAAGAATCCCTATACCTCGTTGCTGTGGTTGGACTTCCTTCAGCAATATCTTTCACCATCTTTGCTGCATCCACGTTCCCACATTCGCGTAAACTCATTTGCAACGCGTATGCTAACTCGTCGATTTCGTGTTCGGCTCGCATGGTCTGCGTTCTCCTCCTTTTTGATCTTTCACTGGAAGCTCCGAAACTTAGAGATGGACGTCCCCCTGAACCACGTTCAGGTGTATCCGCAGCTTTACTCGTAGATGCTGTTGCGCCCTCAGGAGGCACTGTAAAAATAAAAATAAGACCAATTTGATTATACACATTATTGATATCGAATTAATTTATAATGTATATGTTATTGACCAGGCTTACGTTGCAGAGGTTTTCTTGAATCTTCTTGTAGCTCGACATCCACTTCCAGCCACGTTGCATTCGCGGCCAAATACCTGTCCAGCATCCTATGGCTTTTTTCGAAACCTGTTCGCATTTTATGAAAAAGTTTCCGGAACACAGCTTTCCCATTGGCAGACAAATTGAACGGTTTTCCGATTTCCTTTTCTAGATGTTTTTCAACCAAGTCAATCAGCACCTCGGTTTCTTTCGAAAGAGAGTTTTTTTATTAAGTCGAAAATTTTCAATAATACATTTAAACAAATTTTTTGGTCCCTGTATATTCATGAAAAAGAAACATTAAAAACTAACAAAACATCTGTTTTTGTCCCCGTATATTCATAAAAACGAAACGCTGTTTGGAATTTAATCTCTGTAATAAACAATTAAATTCATTATTTTTGTTTCACACTATTTCAATTTAATTGCAATTTTTCTAATTGTAATGCAGTTATACGATTATTATTAATTGTTAATCATTAATTGTTAATCTTTATTTTTACTAATTTATTCCTTAAATGTAATTATTTTAACAAAAAAGTAGCATTGATTTGTAAAGTATGTACTGTTATGACACTTGGAGTAATTTTGCGCTTTTTTTAGAAAATAATAAAATAAACAAAATCGGACAAACTTGTGCAGCTTTTGAGACGTGAACCTAATAATAAAATAGTTGAACTATACTGGACAAATAGTTAGAGAGTGGGATTCCGCGGGACTTCGGAATTATCTAATGTTAAAGATTATAATTCGTAACTGAAACTTGAAAAAACGTATTCTACATGTTAAAATATCTAAATACGACAGAAAATTTTCGGTAAACACATAAAAACGTTTATATGTACTCACTTTCATTAAATGTGGTCATTTTCTTCCGACCCAGGGCACTGTTACACAAAAAACTTGGTGCGAGGCTACAGAGCGCTCAGCCCTTGCACGCGCGGCGCTTGGATAACAATGCGCGTCGAGAGCGCCACGTGCAAGTCTGAGGGTTATGAAGCGCGGTTTCTATTAGGTCAGGTACCAACCTACATAACTAGACCCGAAAAAGTCCCTAAATAAAAGATGGATTTTAGGACGTTTTGGCCACCTTTTCGGCATTTGGAACCACTGTGCGCCGTTACGATCAACAACGCGCACGCTACAGAGCGATGCTGCGTGACTTTGTGTTTCCGGAAATGACTGCAAATGACATGGCCCACTTCTGGTTCTAACAGGACGGAGCCACAGCACACTAGCCGCGATTCAATGATGCTACTCCGCACGACGTTCGACCGACGCGTCATATCGAAAAACGGCGATTTCGACTGGCCGCCGCGCTCACCCGATTTGACGACGCCGGACTTTTTTTTGTGGGGGTATTTGAAGAGCAAAGTCCTACGTCGACAAGCCGCAGACCATAGCTCAGCTCAAAGCCAATATTCGCCGGGAAATATCGCTTATTACCACCGAGACGCTGGAAACTGTGATGCAAAATGCATGAAAGAGTGCACCTTTTTACATCAAAAATAAAGGCGGTCATTTGTTGGATATTATATTGAAAACGTAATGGAAATAAAATAGAAAGGAACAAATAAAGTTTGTGTAGAAAAAGAAATAAAAAAAGTTGTCCACATCAAAAGTTATTCAGTTTCAAATGCTGTCGCAACAGATGGCGCACCCGTTACTATACTTTACCTTCGAGCTTACATTTATTCGCTTAAACTAAAGACATATTGAAACTGAATCTTGTCAGGGTAACGTTTAAATTTGTTTTAAATTTGCCGGTAATGGCAATGTAGGACGACCACTAACTAAACAAACGAATTACCGTTCTGTGGTGACTTGGTTCATACCATTTTTAGTTTTATTTACTTTATTAATACAGGGCGTTGTAGGCACTTGCGTTCTAGGCCTCGATCGCTGCACGGTGTCCCTGCGACACCTCGTGTCATCTGTGGCAACTTCCCCTACCATGCGTTGCCTACATCTCCCCTTTTAAATACAAAATTTACAATCTTAATGTATTTTACAGAAATGCAGACTAACCTAACAATCATTAACCTATTCTATAGAGACACAAACTAAATTAACAATCTTAATAAGGTCAACGATTTTTAATGCATTCTCCACACTCATAAATCTAAACGCTCAGGTTGTTTCATCAGTCTTCCCGCTCTTGTTGTCATTCCACTTCCAAAACCTGCTCTGTCAGTTTCTTTTACCTGTACATTTTCTTCTTCTTCACTCATATTCTCCCCTCCCTGTACATTTTCTGCCTCATCTTCTATATCGCTTAAATCTATATATGATGGTAGGCATGAATCCGCAAAACTCCCTTCAATTTTTTTATTTTCATGTAACTGTACAGGGGTTTGTTTCTCCGTTTTAGGATATGTTTTAATGAAACGCCTATTTCTTGTTACAATTCTGTTAGGACTTTGTAAACTCTGTTTCTGATCTGCTCTATTAATTTTGCTTCATTCCACTTTCCTTTATGTTCTGTTTAAACATATACACATTCATTTCTGTCAAGTCATGTCTAAATTTATATTATATTTTAATTTCATCGTTAACTGCTTTAATATTATTCGGCCAACCTTCTTTTATTAATATTTTTAACTTGCTCAATTCTGTGTCTAAATTAACTCTTGTTTTAAATTCTTCATGTTTCGTATCTGACATTTAAATTGCATTATTGACTATGAGACAAACTTGCACACTTAACACAGTATCTAATAAATGGTCCTCATCTGTTATTTATTTGATATATTGTCGCGAACCGCTGTTATTTGACACAGGATGTCCGGTTCGCGAGTACTCCAGCCGCGTACTCAGCGAGTTTCAAGGACTTCCTCGATATTTGCTTGTCAATAAGTTGTGTGCTTATGAGTAAAGATCGAGGGGGTCCGGGAAAACCGCTGGGAAGTCAGTCGGTGTTCCGCCACGATCAGGGGAAGTTAGAAATATAGTTCATAGTTTAAAGTTAGACAGTTGTTTTTTTAATTGATGCACCGGCTCGTTTAACTTAGGTAAGTACCCTAAATTTTATATAGTGGTTACCTTAAATTCGCGACGAACCCGACGCGACATGTGGTGGAGGCGCCGAACCCGCGTTCTTTTAGTTTGATAATTAATATTTTATGTTAGAATTAATAATTAAAGCGAAAATTATATTAATTGAGATCAAGGTAAGAATAAGTAACATAATCTAGTGTGAATATGTGTACGCCATGAGTGTTAGCGAGTGTAATATATGTAAGTCGAAACCGAGGCCTTGCGAAAAATGCTTTGTTCAGTTTATTACGTCGTTTAAGGGGGGAAATACAAGTAAACATTTTTTTTTTATCGATTTTTTAGTTGTTGCATAAATCAATAGTATATATATTCAAGATTTATGCTGCAAAATATGTAAGCGATCGGACAAGTAGTTACCAAGATATTGGCATTTATCTACCTGAGGTCAGAAAGCCGATTTCGCCTACTTGCGGAGCGCGCGTCTCTGCGACCGTAATACACAATGCGGCCGGTACAATAGCCCAAATGTGTTTGGATTTTTTTCTAATAGATGACGGGACCTTCACCAAAGACTTTCTCAATGAGATTCTAGTGTTTACCAGTTCAGGTTATGGCAAGCACGCGGCGGTAGTTACATCGCACCAGTTGTCGATTCGCGCCGTTTTTTCTGTCGCAGTGACTTTTTCTCGCCGATATGTACCCCAAAGGACGGAAAAGGGACAGTCGACGTACCAGCAAACCCAACAAGAGGCGATTTTCCGGGAACCAGTATACGGATGAGGTGAAAAAACCGCGAGAAAACAGCGCGACGGGAAGGAAATTCAGCACTGCAGACAAGGAAGGGGTTGATGTTGATCCGGTGCACGGCTACCGAATTATCCAGTTTTTGAGTGTTTTTAGCGCCCTGACTGAATTGTTGGTGGGTCGCGTGTGTAAGAAAGACACTAAATTCACCGAAACTGGACAACGAGGACTCGGCTTCAAATTAGTTGTTTCGTGCTCCTGTGGCAGAAGACAAATAGATTCCGGCCCATTTGTCAACAATTCATTTGAAATTAATCGGCGAATCATTTTTGTGATGAGACTGTTAGGTGTATCAAGACAAGGGCTGAATATTTTTCTCGGCATGATGGACATTTGTCAAGGGCTGGCGCAATCGACGTATGATACTTGTGTGAAGAGGATTTATGCAGTGTCCCAGGAAGTCTTCCACTATTATACTAAAAAGGCAGTTCGCGGGGAGCAAGCGGAGAATGTTTTGGCGGGGCAGTGTGCTGATGAACCAACAGTCTCGGGGGATGGTTCCTGGAAGAAACGTGGCTACAGTTCTTTGTACGGGGTGGCAACGCTTATAGGAATTCGGACCGGAAAAGTGGTGGATCTGGACGTCAAAGGGAGTTACTGTCAAGGCTGTACATTCTGGAAGGAGAAAGTCAACACACCAGAATACAAGCAATGGTATGAAACCCACGCAGATGAGTGCTCCAATACTCATGCTGGCTCGGCAGGAAAAATGGAGGTCGCTTCGATGGTAGCTATGTTCCAGCGGTCAGTCGAGGAGTTCAACGTCAAATACTCGTGTTACGTGGGCGACGGGGACACGAAGACTTTTGCAGCCATTGCAGACGCGAAACCGTACGGCGACGAGTGCAAAATTTCGAAAAGTGAATGCGTCGGGCACGTTGAAAAGCGAATGGGTTCGCGGCTCCGAAATCTGCGAAAGACGGAGAAACTTGGCGGTAGGGGAAAACTCACCGAAGCTCTCATAAAAAAACTCACTAAGTACTAGGGGTTGGCGATTTGAAGGAACAGCGATTCCGTCGACAACATGGAGAAAGCTGTAATGGCAACGTACCATCACATGTGTTCGACTGACAAAAAACCCATGCACAATAACTGTCCTGCTGGGGCTGACAGTTGGTGTAAGTGGCGTGTCGCGGAGGCTACCAACGAGCTCAATAGCTTTCAACATCCACCGCCGCTGCATCCAGATGTCCAGAAGAAGATCCTCCCCACCTACACCGATTTGTCGCGGCGTGCTCTTTTGGAGAGATGTTTGGGCGGGCACACCCAAAATGCAAATGAGAGCTTCAACTCAACGGTGTGGCAGCTGGCGCCGAAGCATCTCAACTGCGGGCTCAAAGTGGTCCAGATAGCAGCCTTCATTGCAGCAGTTACATTCAACGAGGGCTACGCGGGTATTCTGAAGATAATGAACGGTCTGCAGTGCATTATCGGCCAGAATGCGCACATCTTCAGTACCACCTACGACGAGAGCCGCTACACTCGCCAGGAGCGCCGATCGCTAAGGTGCACCAAAGAGGCCAGAACTTCCAGAAAATTGGCCCAAGCTGAGCTCCAGGACTTCTACGAGAACCAGGAAGGAGTGATGAATGGCCCCGGCATCGTCGATTAACGGTAAGTTTCCAAAAACATGCTTTTATGTAACCCAAAACTTTAAACGCGTTTTTCTCGAAACGGTATTTTTCAAACTGGCGGGAAAGATAACTCGAAAAGTTTTCATACAAATGACTTATAATTATGCGCGTTTTGAAGGAAATTGAATTTTATTCTATATGAACCACTGATCTTATGAAAAAATTAACAATAAATAATTTTTAGGGCTGCCTAAAGTGGAAAAAAAGTGAAAAAACGACCTTTTTTTTCAGGTCCAGTTTTTTTATGATAAAACGGTTTTTCTTTTAGTTTTAATGGTTCATATAGAACAAAATATATCACATAAGATTGGTCAGTAGCTAAAAGTAAATTATTTTCATTTTTCAGGTCCCCAGAACGCCCGCCAATCAGCTATGCCCGCCGTACATGACCTCCTTTACGCGTGGCTCCAAAGTCACACTGAGGTCGCAGACTTACCAAAAAAATTACAAATGTAGAGGAAGGTGTGAGTAACACAATAAAAAAAACCGATACATGTATGTTGTTTCGTTTGCCCAAAAAAAATTCCCGAAAATGGTCGAGTTTTCGACGTGTTACTTGTATTTCCCCCCTTAACAGATGTCTAAAGATAGGTAAAAATATAACACTCGCTACCGAGCACAAATTTTTGATAAAAATTTCGCTGCATTTCGCCCGCCCACCAGAAGTACCGAAATTTTCGATACTGAAGTAGGTAACATATTCATCGGTAGTAGAAAAACCGGGCGTTCACTCGTTCCCTTCACACGACCCCTTCGGGAACGGATAATACGGAATCGGAATTTTTGAAAACGAGCTACCCCCGACGCGTCCAACCTTGGAACCTCTTGTATTCATTCAGGATAAGATTGAAAATTGGTCTCTGTCGGAAACGCGCACGACGGAAACAACTAATTCAGAAGACGATCTGGATACAACAATATTCCCTCCCCAAGTCGCAGTAGAGACTACTCCTACTCCAACGATTCACCAAAAACAGCCATTCAACGCACGGCACTACGATCTCAAAAAATGGCTAACTCGACAATTTTTGATGCAAATAATACATCTCTCGCACCCGCTCAGCCGAAATTCACATCACCCCCGATATTTGACCCCGCGAGTCAAAACGTAATATCGTTTCTCCGTTATTTCGAACAAGCCTAATTCTCAAACGCTTGGGAAGAGAAATATCGACTTCATTTCTTCAGCTCATTTCTTTCCAATGAAGCATGTTTCTGGTATGCGAAGTACAGGACACAACCTTCAAATTACGGCAGTACATGGCAGGACGTAAAAGCAGCATTTATTGCGGAATTCGGTGGAGACGACCCCACGGACGACATTAAATTGAAATTAGCTTGCAGGAAACAGAGCCTTAACGAAGACATAAAATCGTATTATTTCGACATAAGCAGATTGTGTGAAGAGTTGGGTCAAGTCAGCGATGAAAGAATTATTGAATATTTTATGTAAATGTAGAACTACGTTCACCCGGCATGACGAAAGCGAAATTAAAAGAAATAGTATTGAAAATGAGTGACACACAGAAAGCAGCGGCACGTGCTAGATTGTCATACGGTTCCAACCCCTTTACATACAATGCGAATCCTTTTTTACAACAACCTGACCCTCTTGCTCCCCATCTCACCAACAACCCATTTTCTAACCCATCACCATACTCCTTTCCCAATCCGCCTGCGTTCCCCGTTAACTATGCACAATATTCGCCACAAAATACTGTACCATCCAGGAATGGTAAATCCCGCTGGAAACTACCGCGAGAATACGTACCAACAACTACCGCGACAAAATGGAAACAGCAGTCCACAACAAACATCAAGGACCACCGATGGTAGACCAATTTGTTTCCGATGTCAGAAACCCGGACACACTGCACGATCCAGTATGGCACCAACACCCGTATCAGTCAACCATGCCAACCGCGGAAACTACCCAAACGAGCAAGGGCGTCACTAAAAATTCCCAGTGCCGCCTTTTACCATGCAAATTCAAATAGGACGAAATCGGACATACTAACAATATTCGGACACGTTAATGATACCTCAACTGAAATTATAATCGACACCGGCTCAGCTCAATACAATTATATCGGAAAAACTTGCGGGAAAATTTAAGCGAACAAATTCAAACAAACACTTATTACGTACAGCGGATATCAATATAGCACACGCAATAGTTTCCAAACCACTCATTTTAGGCAATCCGTTTTTGCAAAAACATGGCGCCGTGATTAATTACGTTGACAACTCGCCAGTATTCGCAAAATATGGAAAATCGACTAACAACAAAAACTAACATACGGAAAATCTAGATCGAATTGGTGGAACTTATGAACATTGACACCGACCCACAGCCTATCAAAAATAACAAAGCCACCTTGACGGAAACTATAACAATTCCAGCAGGACAGTCAGTCCATTGATACTTTCGCGAGAATTTCCATCGACCCGGGGAAAATGATACTGCGTCCCAATTACCCGTTTTCAAACAATAAAAGCCTCGAGTTTATTGAGAGTGCAGATCCAACTGACAACGTTGTTGAAGTGAAAATACAATCCCATTCATTCGTCGATACGAGACTTCTGGAAGGATCCACCATAGGATTCTTACAAGAAAGTAACCACAGCGACAACATATTTACATTAACAAATAATCCCAATGGAAAAGCGTTAGAAAATCAATTGGCTCCTGCCGGTCGCCTGTCAAATAATCAAAGGGACGCGTTTAATAATTTAATCGCACAGTATGCCGATGTTTTCGCCAACGACAATGACGACCTGGGTTTTACAAATGCACAAGTACACGAAATTAAACTTGACCCTGAAGCGAGGCCTATAAAATGCAAGCCGTACCGAACGTCCTTCAAAGAGAAGCAGGTGGTCGAACAACAAATCGAAGAAATGCTGCGAAACAACATTATCAGACCTAGCAAATCACCGTGGTCTTCGCCCGTTGTATTGGTAAAGAAAAAGGACGATTCTTGCAGATTTTGCGTAGACTACCGAAAACTAAATTCCTTGGCAAAAATAAATAACTATCCGTTGCCTTTAATAGAAGACGTTTTAAATTCATTTGGAAATAGCAAGTATTTTTCTACGCTGGACCTGCTGAGCGGTTACTGGCAAGTAGGGGTTAAGGAAAAACAAAAAGAACTAACAGCATTCTGTACTCACAATGGCTTGTTCGAGTTCAATGTACTACCGTTTGGATTATGCAAAGCGCCTGCAACGTTCCAAGCACTAGCCGATATCGTCTTCCAAGGACTTAAATGGAGAGGTGTGCGAATTTATTTAGGCGACATCATCGTTTTCAGCGAAACATTCGAGGAACATATAGATAAATTACATCTTATTTTTGACAGACTCCGCGCGACGAATTTAAGATTAAAACCCTCTAAATGTGCACTACTGGAGAAGGAAGTTAAAGTACTTGGATTTGTGATTAACGACGAAGGAGTTAAAACCGACCCTAAAAAAATCGCTGCAATCGAAAAGTTCCCAATTCCAAGAAACACTAAGGACATACAGAGTTTTTAAGGGACATGTAATTTTTACAGGAAGTTTCTATTTGGGGTGTGTTACAACAAACAGCATTCGATAATTTAAAAATTGCGTTATCGTCGGCTCCCGTTTTAATGCATTTCAACCCAAGGAAAAATTGCGAATTGAGAACGGACGCATGCGGATACGGCATCGGTGCAATCCTACTCCAAGAAAAAGATGACAGTAAACATCGAGTGGCCTTTATTAGTCGAACTTTAACCAAGGCTGAAAAAAAATATACGTTTTCCGAACTGGAAGCATTAGCTGTTGTTTGGAGCCTCGGCAATTTAAGACACTTAGTGCACGGACGACAGATTACGATAGTAACAGATCATCACGCGTTGTGCTGGTTAAAAAATTGCCGGGACCCCACGGGAAAATTAGCGTGATGGGTAATTAAATTGTCAGAGTACAATTACACAATTGTGCATAAAAGCGGTGCATCACATAAGGATGAAGACTGTTTGTCTAGGCACTCCGTCAAGGCAGCCACAGCAGCTGATGAGGAAATGCCAAACGAACTCCCAACATACCTTTTAAGCCCAGACGATATCAGACAGGAACGACAAAATTCAAGAACTAATCCAGATAGTATTCGATTCCACAAATACTCTCGGTACACCAGCAATTAGAAGAAAGGCCCGTAATTATATAATAGATAATGGCGTGTTATTTAAAAAGAATCCATCAACTTCCGGAAATGAACATCTGCTCTGTATCCCAGCCCACATAAAATTTGATATTTTATTTAGCAACCATTCTGAGCCCATGGCCGGACATTTCGGCGTTACAAAAACACTTAACAGAGTAACGCAGCGGTATCTCTGGGACGGCATGAGAAACGATGTTATAAAATTTGTGCCCTACTGTCCAGACTGTCAGGCAAGAAAAGGCTTGAAAAATCAGAAACCTCTTGGCTTATTACAACCAATCAAAGTAGGAAAACCATTCGATTTAATCGGTATTGATCTACTAGGACCCTTCAGGAGAAGTAGATCGGGAAAAACTGTGATCGTCGTCGCAACCGATTACGCAACGAGATACGCAGAGCTCGCTGCAATAAGAGACGGTAAAGCAGGCTCGGTAGCCAAATTCTTGATGGAAAAAATAATTAATCGACATGGATGCCCGAGGAGAATTTTATCCGATAGAGGTCATGTTTTTAAATCTGAAATGAAGACAAGTCTCCAGAACATAATGGGTATAAAAAGTAACCTCACCACGAGTTACCACCCTAGTTGCAACGGCCTAACGAAGAGATAAAATAAAACCATCGTGGACATTTTGAGCAAGTTTGTGAATAGCCAACAAACCGACTGGTGTGGTTACATCCCGCACCATTTGCGTACAACACGGCAGTGCAAGAAACAACGCAATATTCCCCGTTCTTTTTATTATATGGAAGAGAACCCACCCTACCAAAAGAGGCACAATTATTACAAGAAACAACAGATGAGACAGTGGAAGAGTTCCAAAATAGAGTCGTTAATGCGAGAGCAATAGCCGTCGAAAATATTAACTTGAAACTACGGAAAGATAAGGTTAAGTATGATAGTAAACGAACCGATAGGGAATATAAAATTGGTGACATGGTCAAAGTTTTTACACCGGTACGAAAAGTTGGTCGCAGTGAAAAACTTTTACTCAAGTGGTTCGGCCCCTTCAAGATCCTAGAAAAGGAAGGGCGAGGTCGATTATCTAATTCAATTGGGTCGAAGGGTGAACGCTAAAACGGACGTAGTTCACGTGTCACGAATAGCTCCGTACTACCAACCCTTCGATGGAAATAGTAAGACGTCCGACGGTGAAATTTGCAGATAAGGGTAATAAAATAATAATTAAAGGTAGAAACGCCAAAGTGGCGGAATCTATTGCTTGAATGCTGTACTGAACCAAATCCGGGTGGCTTTAACACTGACAAGATATGGATATTGCCAGCGGCGGCAAATATAACAATATTAATGTGAATATTAAATATTGTTCCCCCATCAGAACACCTACAGACCGGTTTCGACCTTTCAGGTCTTATCAGTACAGTTAGTTGCTGATGGGGAAACGGAGATTACTATTGGAATATAAATATTCCAAACACCGTTAAAGGTAATAATTGTTTAAATAATAAGTTTTTCCTTTAGCGGAATCTAGTTTAATAATAATTTATGTAAAATAGTGTACTATTAAAGTTTTTTATTTAGCTAGTATTGGACAGCTTATTACCTCTAAGGCTTTAGATGCAGCCAAGGAATTAATTTTATGCCTGCTCCGATGTTCCCTATCGGAGACAGATGGAAATGTAAAAAATTGCCCCAGCAAAAAAACGGAATGTCAAAAATCCAAAGATCTGCTGAAATCTTTGATCACGGATGATGTCAGCAATGAATATGGAGAATTCGATGGCAATGCAGCGCAACCTCTTTCTCCGGGAAATATCACGGGAGATGAGGATGAGGAAGACACAGATGATCAAGAACTAAAGAAGAAAAATACAATCTGGGAAAAATGGGCGATGGATTTACGTAATGAAACTGAAGAGAAAATTGCGTCCGATATTGGCACTCACGACAATGCCCATTATAACCCTTAATTTGCACGCCGCTTAGTAAGAGAAATCCGCCGTTTGCCGATGTGGTCGCATGTTTATACCCGATTTATAAGGGAAAACAGAAACTCGAGTTCTTCCGTCGAGTCGGAATTTAATAAAATAAAAAATTATATTCTTGAAAAAGAAGGGAAAACGGGGCGGGTAGATTCTACAGTCCAAAAATTATTACAATATTACGATGGAAAATTAAAATGCATAAATGCAAATGATCCCGTCCCCGAAAATGCTGCTGAGCCCCAGGAATTTGCCAGAGAAGGAATTTCGCAGGGTGCCAACCAGAGTCTCCTCGAGGAAATGGATAATAGTCTTGACAATGAAGATTTTCCAAGTATTGTTATCAAGGAGCCGCCAGGAAGCACCGAGCAAAGTTCCTTGCACGAAATAGACACTACACAGCCAATCAACAATCGATTTAAAAAAAACAGGCCGCTTATTGCTGCACAATTTGCCAGCAAGATATTTTCGGATTCGCGAAAGGAGATGTTTGTGATGAATGCGCCGCCGATGATCATGTAGAGGAGAAACTAGCATTGAATGAGTTTGAGAATCATAACGGGCTAGTGCAAAAAGAGATGCGAGAGGAAAAAAATAAAAAAAAGCTTATACTACCTGGGAGAAAATAAATGAAAAATTAATGAATAATTAAGTTCCAATAGCAATGGGGCGCATCTGCCAATTCTGAAAAATGCAACGTCAATGTCGTTAAATTTCGTCGGTCTCAAGGGTGGAAAATATTCATTGTTTGACATGCCCATTTGATAGTATGTTCCAGTCTTTTTTAGCTGCAGCATGTGATGATAGCCCTTATGCCCGCCAAAAGATGGCAAATGAGCCGGAAAATGATTTTTTCCGGCTACGTCGTCGAGCACGATTATCGGCTTTCCCACCATGTATATAAACTTAGGGCCCAATATATGATAGGGCTGAAAGGAATTGAGATCAAGGAAGGCGACCTTGTAAATGACCGATGTGACATGGCGGTGGGAAATTTGGCGACAAAGATAATGCAAGTGTCACCGAGCATCTCTAGAGAGGTCACCTGCAATGAATGCCGTAGATAAGATATCCCGCTAAAACAGGAATTTCCTATCTTTCTAATTCATGTTCAAGATCTTAGGATCAAAAAAACGTTCAGCAACTTCGTCAACAAAAAAGTATGCACGAAAATTTGCCGCAAATGCGGATCACGTCAACGAGTGACAAATGTGAAATTAGGTATGCTAAAAGATTTTCCCTATATATCCAAGATTTTCAAAATAGATTAAAATATATTTTCAGGGGAAATTGTCTGCTTGGAGCCTTACACCGAGGATGTCACCGGCGGGTCTGGAATTGAACTTAAAAATATTGCCACTCAATTTCGAGGACCTGATGCCTCGTATACACTATCAAGTATGGTAGTGTATTCTTGCCCCGAAATAATGCGAACCACCAACGATATCGGACATTACACGTCTATCCGCTACTTAGTTCCGGGTTGGGCTGAGTATGACGGATTTCAAGAATTGCCGGTCCCTATGATAGAATCAAGGAAGGTTAACCCAAAACTACTCGTATATACACGATGCAATTGAGCTGTTCATGAAAAGAATAATATTTTGTTAATAATAAGTAACTTTTTCATCTAAAATAAAAATAATAAGTAAATTTTTTATCTAAAATAAAAATAATAAATAATATTCATGCACCCTCTTCCTTCCTGATCCTCTACCCTTCTATTGACATTTGTTTTAATTGTATTACGCACAATGGAAGAGGAGTTTAGTTACATGGCAGATGAAAAAAATACCTTCCACCCATGGGAAAAAGAGAAAAATAATTTATGAACCTGGCTTCAAAAACTTTATTGAAAACAATGATGCTTAAAAAATTTAATCAGATTACGCTAGTTTTTTCGATAATCGAAAATAATTCGAATAGAAAATCCGCCAGCCGCTAAAACGAAAAATATTCCGCAATTAGGATTCCTAGCTTGTTGTTGTCTTCCCGGTGCTCAGGGATGAAGGGGTGCTGCCGCACCTTTCAGGGTCGCGCTGCGGTGGTCCGTTTATCAGATGTACGCCGCCGGGCCATGGGAACTGCGGGTATTGCTCGCACCGCGCACAAACACCATAAAACGAAAAAGGATGGTTGTATTCCGGCCTTTGAAATATTTTGCCGGCCGCACTTTCCCACGTTTCGGACCGGCACTACATATTAATTTAAGGCTTAGCGCACACGCATCGATTTTGATCGTACGGAAAAATATCGTACGATCAAATTTTTTCAGTGGAACAAAGAAGAGCATATGAGCGTGCACAAGCTTCGAAATCCACACGATACGGCACGATCGCCGTGTTGATGCCGTGTATTGCCACTACGATAGACGGACGCCGCACTGGTCCAGAATGAAATTTTAGGGGGACAAAAATCGAATTTTTGATGGATTTTAAAATTAAGATAACTCGACTAAATGTGATCTAGGATAGTAAGCTAGAAGAAATCCATAAAAACACCCTTTATCGGCGTTAATGAGATACAATAAGGCCCCAAATATGACCTTTCTCGGCATATGTTGTGCTCATCGCTAGTCGTAATATTGCGCTCGCTATTATTGGTTGTTTAAAATTTTTGTAATGATATGAAAAATATCTAATACATAAATCATAAACAAAGGTATAACAAACATTTCGATCATTTTCTTTTTAATATATATGTACATTAAATATTTATTTAAGAGGATTGAAGTTGCCTTAATTTTTAAATTTCTTTTTGAGACGTACATGTTTAGCGGACTGTTACTTTTTTGTACCCAAATGTCACTAAAAGTTGAGATATACAAAATGTAGCTACATTGTCCCTCTACATGCCTTGTTAATATAAAAGTGCGCAAAGGTGCGTTTCTTAACTTTTATTCGATTTTGTATAATGGAAGGTAGATGGCTAAAAACGAAATCTTAGTGAATATAAATCGATTTTCGGCACCTCGTAAAAATTAATAGAACATAATTAAATATGATCTGGTAAACTTGGCGGGACAAAATATAAACAACAACAACACTTATCTGAGCCAGCGATATACAAATACAAATATGCCCTCTTTAAGCCCATTTTGTGCATAGGGCCAGTATTCATTTAACATTCATTACAATCAGTTCTTTTAATTTTTATTAATAAACGTGAAACGTGCAATATGGATAATATTTTTGTCCCCCTAAAATTTCATTCTAGACCACAGTGCACCGCACAGTGTGGCCGATTGAGCAAAACGCGGCCAGCCGCGGGGCGGGAGGGTCGTTTTTCAACTTGAATTATTTAGAAAACTAAGTAAGTATTTGGAATTTAAAAAAATTAATTAATTAATGGTATTCACTGACAGGAATCATATGACGAAATAAAATTTTCAGTCACTTGATCGCTTAGGGGCGAAAAAAAATGGTTAAACTTAAAAAATGGTTCAATAAAAAAAATGAATACCCTAAATAACCTTCTATTTGGGTAAAAAAACATATGTGAATATTTCAGATTATTATAATAATTTTTAGTGGTTAAAAAAAATAAAATCTTATTTTTCGAGGATTTCAAGGTCATATCTTGGCAAAAATGGGGTTATTTATACGAAACTGAAAAGAAAATTATTAATACTAAAATATTACCAATAATTTTATATAAAATTACTCTTCAATTGATAAATAAATAAAAAATATAAAAATAACGTAAAAATTTTAGTTAGTCGATTTTTTTTAAATAACGCACCAATAATTGGAAGATGACAAAATCACAGATATGGAATCTGTCACTCGGTCACTTAGGGGCGAGGAGGGAACTAGGCTTGTAAATTTTATTACCTCATAATTGTATTTTAAGCAGGGGTTTCGACCGAACTGCACCGACATGCGGCAGCATTCCCTCGCCGAGCGAGTTTCGCATTTGTATTTTCTCTGACTGTACATATGCAAAAATTACTACTGGCACATTTTGTAAAGCCCGACAGATGTCGTAGGGAGTCTATTTAGACTATATTCTCAGAAAAATGTATTGCACTCCGCAAACTTAATCAGGGCCTCTATTCTCCTCCCGGTTGTTTTTGAAGTGTTGCCAGGAGTAATTTTTAATTTTCCCCAAATATTTCATAAAAAACCCCCAAAATACCCCTCGCATAAAATACCCACCCCAAAAAATACCCCATCGATTGAAGTTCTCTAAAATACACACCAAAACCTTAATTTACCCCCATTTTGGACAAAACCCCCCAATCTGACAACACTGGGATTGGAGAAGGCGCGCTGATAAGATTTCAGAATTTGCACAAAGAAAAGTTTTATAACTCCGTTTTTCCGAAAATATGTAGGTACTACAAAAAGGCCATTTAAAAACTTAGAAAAATATTTAATCGTGCTGTGGTATCTTCCAAATAATTTAAATAATTCTTTAATTCTTCGGAAATCATCGCTAATTGAACTACTTATAAAATGGTTTGCATTTTTTTTTTCATAATTTCCAAATAGTTCCAGTTATACCGTGTGTTCAGTGTCATTCCGGGCCAAAGTATTATATTTAACAATTACTAAAAAAACTAAATTGACTGCAAAAATTAATTTTCGAAAAATAAATCAAAAATCGAATCGAAATATTTGAAAATTATGTAATTCCTTAAACACAAATCGCGCAGTGTTTTCTATCTAAATATCAAAGTACATTAGTTTTCTCTTAAAACAACCACTAAAACAAACAATTTCAAATGAAATAATTAACCTAAAATTAATACAAAAATCAAGTACAGGCCAAAAACATCAAAAATCCAGTCTGCAAAATCTAAATTATAGGGCAAAAAAATCAAAAACTTGGACCAAAAAACTCGATAATATCGACCAAAAATTCGCTCATTAAAATCCACAATTAAACAACATTAAAATTAATAATTAGGGTAACGGAACTAAAAACATTGGTAAAAAATTGAAAACTCTTGGGAAAAATAAAAATGCAGGCAAAAAAACAGAAAATTTCAACTAAATCAAAAACTTTGATTTCGGTGCCAAAAATATCTAAAATATAGGCCAAAAACCAAAAAACTCTGGTCAAAACAATAAAAATGCAGGCTGAAAATTGAAAATTAAAGCAAAAGCAAAATAATTTGCCATTTTCAGCCCCAAAACTCTTCACCTCAAAGTAAATTGTCGAAACTACTCAATAATAATTTTAAAAATTTGCCCATAAAAACAATAATTCAGGTTAACATCTAAAATTTGGTTAAAAAACTGGACAATACGGGCCAAAAGTTTGCACACAAAAATCAACAATTCAGGTTAAAAGTATTGACCAATCAAAAATTCGCTCGTTAAAATTTATAATCAAGGTAAAAAAACTAAGAATAGAGGCAAACAATTTAGACCAAAAATCGAAAACTCTCGGCAAAAATATAAAATGCAGACCAGAAAAAAAAATTTAACTAAATATTCGAAAATTTTGGTTTATAGGTCAAAAACTCTAAAATTTGGAACAAAGAAATGAAAAACACAGACCAAACATCTAAAATATAAACAAACAATCAAATATCCTGATGTAAAAAATAAAAAATGCTAAAAAATTCAAATTTTATCCCAAAATAAATTGCCGAAACTCTAAACTCGAAAGTAAAAAAAAAATTCGCCCAACAATAGCTTGGGTTAAAAAAATCTAAAATGAAGGAACAATCAAAAACTCGAAAATGCCCTCAAAACAAACAAAAAATCGCACATAAAAATTAACAACAGTGTAGACCAAAAAAAAATACACTCATTAAAATTAATAACGAAGATAAAAAATAAAAAAAAAAACGAAAAATGAAAAATGTAGAAAATTTCAACAAACTATTAAAAAATTTTTGACAAAAATCAAAAACTCTAAAAGAACAAATAAAGAAATTAAAAATGCAGACCAAACATCTAAACCAGTGGTGGGGAAACTTTTTTTAAGACGGGCCATTTGTAATAACTAGACAGTCGTAGCGGGCCAAAGAATAATACTTAATCGTTAACTAATTTATGTGTTCTATAAACATATACATATATTATTACATACACTTATTATTTTAATAGTAAAAAAGCAAAAGGTAACAAAAGTATAAGTACAAAATATAAAATGAATTTAGTGCAGTTCTTGATGTGAAGTATTATCACTTTATTTTCTGGTGTCATTACTGGTTGATGGTGCATGAGAAAAATGAAATTGAGACTGTTTCATCAAAATTTCATCATAGTCCGGTTCCATTTGCGAAGCAGAAATTCTTAAAACTGATGAAAGGTGCTCATCTGTAATTCTGTTTCTTAAAGAAGTTTTCCTAAGCTTCATTGTTGAAAAGATTTGTTCGCATATATAAGATGAGACGAACATTGTCATTATCTTCATTGCATGAGTAATTAGATTTGGGAAATTATCTGGACTTAAATTTTTATAAAATTCTAGTAATGGTACTGTATGAAAAGTTTGTTTCAGGAGAGTATTACAGTTCAGTTCTATTAACTCAAGTTGAAATTTTGCATCAACTTCTTCGTAATTAACATTGAATGGGATCGCAAAAATACTAAACTGGTTACATTTTTCTAAAGTCCTGAAATCTCCTTTCAAATTCTGTAGATAGTTTTCTCAAATTAATTTCGTATTTTTTAATCTTATTGTTTGATATAGTGAATTTTAAAGATTGTATTCTTGGAAAATGAGAAAAATCAGATTTAGAGATCTGATTAGCAAATAATAATAACTGTAATTTGAAACTTTTCAGGTATTGCCAAATATCGTGAAGAAACTGATTTTTTCCTTGCAATTTGAGATTAAGTTTATTCATGTGTACGAGGAGGTCTGTGAAAAAAGCGAAATCAGAAAGCCACGTTTCGTTTTCTAAGACGTCAAATTGATTATAAATGTCTTTATCAAGAAGAAAATTCACAATATCGTCTTTTAAATCCCAAATTCTTTCAAATACTTTTCCAGCACTTAACCAACAAACTTTTGAATAATACAGGATATCGGAATGCTCAGCATGTACAGACTCCAAAAACTGTTGAAACTGACGATGTAATAATCCTCTGGAACGAATCATATTTACTAGTTTTACAACAATATTAAGTATATGGTCAACATCTAAAGCCGATTTACAGAGAGCATCCTGATGTATAAGGCAATGCAAAAAAACAACATCATTTTCCGGATACTTAGAATTAAATTTCCCAACAAATCCTTGATTGATTCCAACCATATTAGGAGCACCATCTGTAGTTACATTACATAGCTTGTCAATAGGTAAACGAAGTTTATCGATGCAATTTTCAAATTCACAAAATATATCGGCACCAGTCGTTGTTCCTTTCATTGACTGCAGCCCTGCAAGTTCTTCTGTAATTTCTAAGTGGGCGTTGATTCCTCTTACAAATATGAGTAACTGCGCAGTATCGCTGATATCTGTACTTTCATCCATGGTAATTGAATAAAAAATAAATTTTTGAGTTTTTGTAGTCAGTTGTGAAATTAAATTTTTATCAATATTTTCAATTCTCTCGGTGATTGTTCTTCTTGAGAGAGACAGTGACTAAAAATCCTTTTTCTTTTCAGGGCACATAAAATCGCGCACATCCATCATGCACTGCTCTATAAATTCACCATCTGAAAATGCTTTATTAGATTTAGCAATATTATAAGCCAACACATAACTGGCTTTCGTAGCGCATCTTTGAGAATGATTAGCTCTCTGATTAATTGTTGTTGACTTGATAAATTTTTTATTAAATCTTTCGATTTAATTTTTTTCACCTCTTCACTTAACGATGAGTAGGAGTGGTTTTCATGTTTGCTCTTGAAATGGCGTTGAATGTTATATTCTTTTAAAACTGCAACAGTTAATAATAATAATAATAATTTATTTCCGATAGATGTACAGATATATACAAGTAGGAAGCGTCAAATAGGAGTAGAGTACAAAGTCTACTTTGCCGTTACACTTATATAGTGGCACCTAGGCCATAAAGTCGTTTACAGAATAAAATATGTTTTCAAGTAGGAAATCTCGCAGAGATTTATTAAAGGCTTTCTGTGACACAGCCGATTTTATGTTGTGCGGCAGACGGTTAAACATTAAGACTCCAAGTACATGTGGGCTGTTTTTGGTAAGGTTTAATCTTTGTATTGCAAAGTAAGCACACAGGTTTTTCTTTAAATAAAGTAAAGAAATATTTCCACGTCCATTCTTCTTAAAAACTCGACATTCTGAATCCACTTTTCTTTAACATCCATTTTAGACGTTACCCATTACAGAGAACAACACACAGAAACACAATTGACGAAAGCTTACTGCTAACTAATGCTCTTACGCGGGAGTTTGTTGAAGCACAGAGAGTTTGGGGGATTACACAAACAATTACTAGAGTCACAGCGGGTCGTTGCAGATGACTGACTAAGTCGCTAACTAACTGATCTTCGGGCGGCCTCGCTTGTATTTAGACCTACCAGCGAGAGTGTCTGGAAGTTTCGAGCGAAGATGAGTCATCTGTTTAGTTCGGATGGATTTGTCCAGAATACTATTGTGTTTTGAATATCGCCGCAGGTAGTTTTTATGCGGGTCGTCACATTACGAAGTAAGAACGCGTTCAAACATTCTCACGACGGCACTCTTAAACGGGCCGAATTAAACCTTTCCGCGGGCCGGACTTGGCCTGCGGGCCGTTGTTTCCCCATCGCTGGTTTAAGCGAATAAATGTAAGCTGGAAGGTAAAGTACAGTACATAACGCGAATTGTAACGCAATTACGCGCTCGTGAAATTACGTTACTCGCCGCTACGCGGCTGGTACGCAATATCTTTCCCTTGCTCGTAATCTGCTACTTACAACTCTGGTTATGTAATATACTATTATTTTATCCTATAATGTTATTATGCCAATAGCTCTTTAGAAACGAGTTACGTTAAGGTACCTTTAACAACACTAGTGTTCTTATATGTATCCTAATGCAACTCGTTACTATGGAGATATTGGCATAGAAACATTATTTCGCTTTTTGGCGGTTTTCAATTTTTTTCAATTTATACGTAATGCAACTAAAAGACTATCTCAACTAAAATCTCTTGTAGGGGCAATTTCAAACAGAAAGAAAAATACGAAAGGAGAAACTATAAAATGGCTGGAAATATGTTGGATGAGATTTACAAAAAATGAACCGCACATTTTTTTTTACAAAACAATTATGGACGAAATCGCTCCATTTAAAGTTTTACTTTTAATTTGAAAACAAGGCAGACCCAAAAATATCGGCAAGATTTCTATGGGACCTCTACAAAAAACTTCAAAACCTATAACAAAAGAGAAATACAACGGTATGATAAGTTGTTTATCATTTGACAAAAATGAAAGCTATATGTTATTCAGGCACTTTTTGAGAAGAATCAAATAAGCCCAACAAAATTCCGATATCTTCATTAATATGAGAGTTCTAACATAAAGTTGTGTTTTTTCAAATATAACCTATAGTTGGCTTTGGCCTATTTTATCAGGTAATTTTTTCTCTTTTCAACGATATATAGCATGGGGGGGGGGGGGGGTATTTGTAATTTCATTAAAATCTAGTAGAAAATTTCATTTTTCAATCATTATATATATTTTCACACGTTCATCCCAGTTGGCTTATATTTTCTGGGTAATATTAGATGTTTTAATTATTATAATACTTTATTTAAAACATTACAATAAATATAACTAATCAACATAAACTTACACTGAAATCACCTTATGGGAGCTTATCGCCGCGATATTATTTATTTATTAATTTATTTATTCATTTATTTATTTATTTATTTATTTATTTGTATCCGAATGGAAAACATCCAATTACAGGGAAACATTAAAATTAAATACATAATATAATCTATGATAATAATCAGCAATATTATAGTATACTATTCTAAAAAAAGAAATAGTTATTAGCATTTCTTACACAGTAGAACAAAATATACGGTACGGTAAAATAAACATTATTATATTTAAATAAACAGTATTGAAATATATGCATACATATATAAGCATATACATACAGTAAAACAAACAAAAAATTAAACTGCGATTCAACAATATAAATTTACAGCGTTTTTTTAAATTATGACGTTGCTAAGCAAAATAAACATTTCAACATAATAATTCAATAATAATACATTTATTGAATATTGATATGGTTAGTAATCATTACATCGAAATGTCATGTTCACGGTTCGGCAATGAAGATGCTCGACAACCAACGACGCCTCCCACGGAAAGCGGGTGCCAACCTCCTCGGCCACGGAGCGTCTCTAACTGGTAATAATTGTATTTTTAATAAATAATGTTGAATATTTTATTTGATAAATACTCATAATTATTAAAGTTTCCTCAAGCTCGTTGCTTTTAAGTAACAACCCTCCGCCTACGGCGCCGGGTTGTTAAATAGCAACGTGCTTTCGAAAACTTATTAAATTATTTCGTATTATCAATGTCCTTGGGATATTACAACTGATAATTTCCGAGATCATTTCTGACTGTTATGAAATACCAATGAAGTTAGCTCATTATACGTCATGTGTCAAAAATGAACCAATCAAAACGAGAAACGGCGGTGCAATGATCTTTAGCGGTAAGTGCCCTGGGTAACCGTCCTGAATCGCCATGTTTATGCACAAACGAACACATTTCTTTCAAACGTCAGATACGTGAAATTGAAATGTCACGATTTGGTACGGCGAGTATATCATCAATCGATGAATTCATTAACGATAAAATAACCTATAAATACCGTTAGGTACATTTATGCATGTATAATATTTAAAGTAAATGTCATAGATGTTAAAGTGAATTTTATGTGTCGGAAATTATCTGACCGAATTGCACTCGAGCAATGATAAATCAAGATACACTAAGTAAGCCGCTTTCGGACCTGAATACCAAAATGATTTCGTAATTATCATTGCTCTTGGGCAATTACACTTGATACTTTTCTCAATAAATGTGCCCATTATTCAAAATGCAAATTTTCTCTTAAATAAATTAATATTATTATTTCTCATTTTATACTTTATTTATAAACGTTCTCTTCGATATTAAAGTGTATATGTGTATCCCGATCATACCATTAGTTATCACAATTTGCTGTCTTTTTTCGATATGTCCACCCTCGCAACACGCCGTAATATTTCAAAGATGGTTTGTTTATATAAAATATTAAATTTTAAAATTGATTGTCCTAGATTACCATCTCTTGTAAATATCTACACACCGGTCACCATTACTAGGTCTGCGGCTCTGTTTCGTTATAATAAGTGTAATACCAATTCTCATTTCAACTCACCACTTAATTCAATGATGCGCTTATATAATTTAATACATCACTCAGTTGATTTATTCAACACTGATTTATCAACCTATATTGCTGCTCTTAGTACCCTTTGCTAATAAAAAAAAAAAATATATTTTTTTTTGTTATTTTTTGCTGATTTAGTAGCTTCATGCAATTTAATTGCAATATTGTTTTAAGCTGCTTTTTTTGTTGTTAGTGTGATTGCTTTAATTATAAGTTAAGAAACTCTCAATTACATTGTATTTTCCTTTATCTTTTAAGCTACTTAGTTTTTATATATTTTGTTCCCTGTAATAAGATGTAAGATCTGTTGGGAAATAAACATATTAGTATTACTATTATTATTATTATTACTATTATTATATTAATGGCTCCCCTGATGTTGAACTTTTGACGTCAATTTAGTCAAGTTTGGTGTATAGTCATTCGTTTTAAGACGAATAGAAGCATCTGAATTTTCGCTAGTTCACGTACTCCTGTTCTTGCTTAAAATTAAAAATAAATTTCATTTGTGAAAATATTTGTTCACATTTATAAGTTGAATCGAATAGGGACAAAATGGTTAAGCCAATTTTTTCAAAGATGAAAACTTCGTAGAAAGTGGTGCCCGATACGTTGATATCATGAGGAAATTATTATTTTCTGTTTTTCCAAATCTTTCCGCAATTTCTTGAATTTATCCGTCTATAACGTTGAATTTAACTTTGAAATCTTTAAAGGGAACCCCTATTTTTTATTGGAGATTTTTATTTTATGTTAAAAAATATTAGGCTTTTATCCGAAAAAAAAATTTCGATGAGCGACAGATGGCGCTATATTCGGCAAAAACATTTATTGAATTAAATTTATTTCTCCCACTAAATGACAGATTATGACATTTTTTTCGTAGTCATCTTTTAAATAAGGCGTTGATTCGTAATTTTATGTCATAAATAAGTTTAAAAAAAATTGTTTGTAAAAAAAATCGTAGGAACAAATAACTACCATAAAAATGAACACTGCACAAGCAGACTAATTTGTCCACTGTGCAGTGAAGAGCATGAGCTAAACGAATGTCGGAGTCATAAGAAGGTCTGTACCAATTGCATCGATGCTAACTCACAATATAATCAAAATTACGACACAAATCATCACTCAACTGCCCAGGACTGCCCCACTCTACAATTCCATATCAAGGCTCTGGAAAAAAAATAGATTATACTTCATGATGGTAGTACTGGATGAAGATATTGTCCTAACTCCTAACGGAGAACAACACACAGAAACGCAATTGACGAAAGCTTACTGCTAACTAATGCTCTTACGCGGGAGTTTGGGGATACACAAACAATTACTAGAGTCACAGCGGGTCGTTGCAGATGACTGACTAAGTCGCTAACTAACTGATCTTCGGGCGGCCTCGCTTGTATTTATACCTACCAGCGAGAGTGTCTGGAAGTTTCGAGCGAAGATGAGTCATCTGTTTAGGTCGGATGGATTTGTCCAGAATACTATTGTGTTTTGAATATCGCCGCAGGTAGTTTTTATGCGGGTCGTCACATTACGAAGTAAGAACGTGTTGAAACATTCTCACGACGGCACTCTTAAACGGGCCGGATTAAACCTTTCCGCGGGCCGGACTTGGCCCGCGGGCCGTAGTTTCCCCATCACTGATCTAAACTATAAGCAAAAATAAAAATAAAATTTCTGGTGTATGAAATATGAAAAATCAACCAAAAGAAAAATAATTTGCCATTTTCAGTCCCAAAAATAAATCTGGCTCAAAATAAATTGCCAACCAGAAACATGAAAATGTTTAATAAAAGATAAAGGACAAAAAATCCAAAATTCGAAAATACCGGCAAAAAAATCACGCATAAAAGTGAATATTTCAGGTTGAAATATAGGGCAGAAAACCAAAAATTCTGGCCTAAAAAGAAACAAATGCCGACCAAAAAATCGAAAATTTTAACAAACAAATCGAAAATTTAAACCAAAATGAAGAAAAATTATTCAGTTATAGAAACTGCTGGTCAAAAATCTAAATCCAGACCTAACGATAAAAAATGCAAACAAAAAGATTGAATATTTAATATAATAATAATAATTTATTTACGGGCAACTAGTGTTGCCAGTAGCAATTTTTAATTTACCAAATATTTAATAAAACACCCCAAAAATTACGCCGCTGTCCCTCTCCAAAATAATAAATTTTGAAAATAAAACGTAAATACAGTGGAAAATATACAAAATTAAAGCATTATAATTATAAAATTTATTATTCTTCTTCATCCTCAATATTTTCATCTTCTTTTCGGCACACATACATATTTTTTAAATGAAAGTGCAGCATCTCATTCGGGGTAACAAAATTACGAAAACGGCAATAACAGAATCCCTATGACTTCCATAAATGATATTACAGGTTTTTCCTCATTGCTGAGGAAAATGACTGACTTCTGTGTAGATGATGATTTCTATACTCGGCGCACCGAAACGGTGGTTTCATTTGCGTGATTTTCGCGTGGTGTTCGCTGATTGGTCAGCGCTAATGCATGTGAAGCGTGTGTCACGCAGCCAAAATTTTTAATCAGGCCCGTTGTATGCCATGTGTTCTCGTTTTTCTGTCTTATTTAAATGTGGTGATTACGTTCTATCCTTAAATCAGCCTTTTTTAATTACAATTAATTAGGAAGTGGTAAATACCTAGTTAGTATTTGTGGGTTAAAGTAGAAAGATTTATATTTCCGGCACAGAACTAAAATGTGACAATGCTATGTGAATCAGGCTTTTTATAACGTCTCGACGAACTATCACGAGGACCCGGGGTGAACGCAACGTGATCATACCACCTGGTCGGCCTGCCGAGTATAGCAAATGTAATAACATGTTCATTAATTTCCCCAAAAATACCCCTCGTATAAAATACCCACCCCAAAAATACTCCATTGATTGAAGTTCCCCTAAATACCCCCCAACACAATAATTTACCCCCATTTTGGGGAAAAAACCCCCAATCTGGCAGCACTGTGTTTTTGTCACCAAGTGGTTTTACGCGTCATTTCGGTGAGTCACGACCGAATATAATCCGGTGCTCGGCAGAAAACGCGTCATATCGGTTAGAAAACTCACCCATGGCAAAAAGCACCGGGAGTAGAATCGACCCCCTGACATGCTTATGTATTTTCAAATAACTGCGGACGTGTGTTCAGCTGTTACATGCAGGCGTTTTTTTATTTTTCTGAGCGTGAATATAAATCGTTTTTCTAAAGGGGAATATAAAATAATATAAATTGTGTAAAATTATGCTCTTTATTACACAAAATTGCAATGGAAATGCATAATACTGTCGAATCTACACTTTTATTTATAATCGCGTATAATTTCGACATTCCCTTACTCCAACTATTTATTTTTTTTTTTCAAGAAGGCTCGCAAACAGATTTAAATTACAACTTTGAACATTTTTTCTGCTCGCATTTCTTTGCATGCGTAAACGTTTATAATCGTTTGCCTACATCCATGTTGGTACATATCCGCTTTGGTGCGCATGGAATTCAGAGGTTATGTTCAACTTTGTTTGTCCAAGAGAATAGATTTGCGTAAGTTTATTTAGAGCAAATATTAGTAAGGATAGGGCAGTGTTAGCTTGGTCTAATTTGTGAAAAATGGACGACCAGCAATGTCGTTCTAAGCCATGGCCTCCTAGCAAGGCAAGAAAACGAAGCAGTCCCGTGCCATGAAGAAAAGGTTTGCCAAGCAAACATTCTTCGAAGCAAATGCAAACACTACATCATCATTAAACAATTATGTAGTAGCATCAAGTTTTGTGGGTAAATCATATGATTCAATGTCAATTGAATCTCCAGGTATAGTAGTGCCTGTCAGTGAAGTTCCCAGTGATTCATCTTCGGGTGAAGTCATAATATGCAAACCAAATACAACATATTCTGGTCCACTTTAAAATTTGTCTCCCCAGTTCTTGAGGGCACTGGCCATAGTGTATACAGTTCAACTCAATCACATTCTTGTTTTACAAATATTGAAGAAATGAACTATACCTTTATCGGAACAGAAGAATATGAAACGCAAGTATCGGAAACAAATAATTGATTTTTATAATTATTCATACATCAGTGTATTACTAATGTATTTTATTTTGTATTATAGTGGTATGGAACATTCGTTATATGTCGAAAAGGAACAATTTACCAATGTATTGGAAGGCACAAGAATTGTGGATCTAAACTACATTCTTAGTTGGGCTTTACCACTTCAGACAAGACATACTAAGTATTGTACGGAGGGTACGTTATTTCCAGTCAGAGAAGAAAATCGTGGAACTGGGTTGGTCAGTACCATAACTCTTGCATGCGATACTTGTGAAAAAGAGTACAAGTATTGTACAGAAAATCCTAATGTAAAGGAATCCAAAATAAATACTGGTGCTGTATGGGGAACTTTAGCTACTGGTTCCACATATGGGCACTTATTGGAATTTCTATCTGTGTTGGATATACCACCAATTCCATATCATATGTTTTCTATCATTAAAAACAAACTCTCACATTTATGGAATGAGGATCTTATGGAAGAGATGTCAGCTGCTGGAAGAGAAGAAAAACAAATTGCTATTGATAAAGGCAATATAGACGGTGATGGTATTCCATGGGCAACAGTATACCTTGATGGAGGTTGGAGTAAAATAAGTTATGGTCATTCCTATAATGCGGCAAGTGGTGTGGTATGTATAATATACTACATAATTCTATTCATTTCCTGATTTTCATAAAAATTTTGAAGTTGTTGTTTTAACGCTTTCGCTGTGGATGATGCCAATTAGCGTCATTCGTATATGTGGCGTGGTGCCTATCACGCCATTTGGCGCCAAATCCTACTTTGTGTTTAGTTAGTATTCCCTCCGCAATAAATTTGAGTGTTCGTATTGTTGTCCGCACATTTGTCAGGGTGCTAATTGTTGAAAATAACAACTATATAGGCGACGTGGACAAACAGGACCAAATGATGTCCTGGGATTCCCGCGTCAAAGATAGAACGCCGAAATATAAATATTATCAAGCCAGCGAGAAACCCGGCAGTAACCGTAGAAAACAGATAAATAAAATAGAAACTTAGAAATTTCTCTCATGTAAAAACACACAAGCTGTCTTCCCGAATTGATAAAATAAACCCCCTCGAGTCCAATCTCGTTTTCAACTTAAGTTTATTTTATTTTATGTGGAATCAACGGCAAGTTGTATATATACCGAACTCAGGAAACGTTAGTCCATTCCGCAGCAAAAGGGTTAAAAGAAAAATCAATTTCAAGATAATTCCAACCATTTTTGAAAAATGTGTAAGTGCATGCCTGGTTGTGAACATGTGTGTGCACTACTGTAAACATTACATCTCAAATATCTTCACTATATATTATCACTGATTTTTGAAAAAAAGTAAACATGAACGAAAGTACAAATACCCCTTTTCTACATATCAGAACGTTGCACGAGTCATTATAGGGAAGGAAACTGGAAAGGTACTATTTGTGGGAGTACGGAACAAATACTGTTGCATCTGTGCAAGGACAGTTAACCCGGATATGGGAATAAAGGATCGCATATGCTTCAAAAATTGGACTGGGTCATCATCAGCAATGGAAGCAGATATTATGGTGGAAGGATTCCGTCAGAGTGAGGATATTCATGGTGTACGATTTTTAAAATTTATTGTTGATGGTGATGCAAGTGTTTATGCGAGACTAAAAGAAAAAGTCCCTTATGGACGCAATATAGAAAAAAATGAATGTAAAAATCATTTGCTCAAAAACGTCTCAAAGGCATTATGTAATTTGAAGAAGAATACTTCACTTCCTAAACAGGGAAGAATTCTATTGACAAGAAAAAAAATTAAAGAAATTTAAACAACATTGCAACGTTCCATTTACGCAAATTCACCTAGTCGAGATATACAAAGTTTATGTATGGATTTAAAAAATGCTACCTTACATGTATATGGAGAGCATACTAGGTGTAAAGACTATTAATGTGACAAAATTGGGGAGAAAGAAATTAGTCAACAGGAACAGCTGAAAGCGACTGCAATGTATAATCACATAGAAGGTAAGATTTGAAACTTCAAACTTAATATCAGTTATATTACAGGTACAATGGATAGACTAAAAAAAAGCAAATCGATTAAAAGATAACGAAACTAATAACAGAGCAGGTATTTATTCAAACTGTTGCTAGATTCAACAATGGGAAACGACTCAACATAATTCAAAGGGGGTCCTTTCAAACGAGGGCTACTCTGGCTAGTTTACGCTACAACAACGGGTTCAAATGGCACCATAAGCCATGGAAACGTTTTGTATATCAAAGCCCTGGTAAAAATTTTCAAGCTTACATCCAAAGGCAGGGTAAGAGTGCTACCCTGCAAGTTAGAAGATCACTCTTTAATGATGGCCCTGATCGCAAAAGAAAAAAAAAATGATACAAAATGTATTAATACCGATTATGGACCGAATGCTGAAGAAGCTGAACTGGAACCAATTGAAATGGATGCAGAATGCCAACGAATTCTAGAAAAACTGCAGGTTATATTTTTGACTTACTATGATACACTTTTGGTCAATTTGGAAACCCTGTTTATGAGGCAGAGCGTAGAGACAGATTAAGGGGAGGGTACCCATAAAATTGGCATACAAATATATCGAATATATTTATGTAAATACAAAATATTTTTCATAGTTTTTTATCATAATGTATTATTTAAAAGTAACTGAATATTTTCAGCTTTTATTTTTTGTTAATTTCTTATTATTAACAAAGTTTGCAACATTTCACTAGAATAAATTTAGTCAGGAAGTTTAAATTTGGTATATAACCGACCAATACATGTATCATTCTATTGAAACAGTTTGAGGGTAAAACTTTGACGCATTAAGAAACTGTAGTTAAATAAAGTGACGATTGAACAAAAAAATAGTGCTTTTGTGTCTGCTGTCGTTATTTATGCTCGGAAAACAATAATATTTATTCAACCGATAGACACAAACACAATAGATATCTGTGCAAAATTTAAAAAATATCTGTTGGCAAATTTTTGAGCGAATTGGAGCCGAAGTTATAAAAATATATTTGGGCTCTCGGCGCAAGTTTGCGTGACCGTTCATGTGAACGCATCGTCAAGCACATTCGGTACAGATCGAGCGGCTACGTAGTTTCGCACAGCGAGGATCTCGCATAAGCCACACGATAACTGCTGAAATTATCAAGGTTGGGCCGGGTGACGAGGAGTGAAGCTGCGGGGTTGCAGGGGAAATTCCCACACGCAGGAGAGTGAATTTTATTAGAAAACCTCTCACAGAACGTCACACAATTTATTTTACTCTTTGATTTTTCTTCTGTTGGCCGTAATTCGAGTTCTAGATCTGTTACGTTTATATATTTTTCCGTTTTATATTATTGCTTTCAATTTATTTCTAATTACGTTAGTTCATAAATACATTTTTGTTTGAAAATGGCTAAGGAAAATATTGCTAAACCATGCAGACCTAAGAAACGGAATAAACGTGCTAAAGCTAGGCAACGCTTCATACTGAGGGATCGGGTATTGCAACAATTAAACAGTGGGAATGTTAATGTTTCCGAAGATGCTCATCTGCTATATTTTGATAAGTAAGTTATTGTATTATTGTGGACATGTTGAAGACAGTGAAAATATGGACATAGAATCATTATATAAATATAAAGTCCCTTATGTAGGAGTATATTTTACTTGCCAAATTAAACGTGGTTTAATAACATAAATATAAATATATAATGTTAAAATTTAGAAATGTAAAAGAAATGTAAATAATGAGTATTTTTCATGTTGATATTTTTATTAAAAGGTTTTTTTTTAATTTACAACAGTGTAAAATATGGCAAATATAAAAACTTATTAAAATGAGGCAGCTATATTGTCTGCATTTTTTATTATTAAATATCTGTCATAAATTAATGTGATTGATGGTTAGTTTATAAACTTGATGGATAGTATACAAACTAAACTAATTAGATTCGACAGTTATTATTATTTTCTAATAAAATAACCAATCATTTAGTTAGTTCATAAACTAACCAAGATTTTACTACCGTAACATATATAAAAAAATACAGAATTATTAGTAAAAGTCAAAAGATAAAATACAGCAAGAGTCATTAAAAAACAAAGTTGTATCCGACATTACTTTTCTGTTAAGCCATGTATTGCCAAAAATTTGATTGAAAAGAAATTCATGTAGAATCCAAATTTGCAATTAAAAAATATTACTTGACTTCCGGTATAACAGGAAGTCGTATAATCTCAAAATTATTTTAATTGAAAAGAAATTAATATAGAATCCAAATTTGCAATAAAAAAATATTACTTTCTATTTAAAATAAGGAAGTTGCGTTGACTTCCGGTATAACCGATGACATCGTTGAAAAACACAAAAAATTCTCTATAAAATAGTTTTAATATTTTTTTTCGTGCCATTTAAAAAAATGGCCGATGACGTCATGAGGGCAAGATGGCCGCTCTCTAAAAAAATCTATTTCAAGCAAATTGTGGCAATCGAGATGCGATTTGATATTATATTTGTTTTTTTTTTAATTTAAGTCAAAAATAAAGTCGCTAGAGCTTGGGGCCTTTTAAGTGAGACACACTCACACACTCACATATGTATATATATATATATATATATATATATATATATATAAGCGTGTGTCTCTCATTTTTTAATTCAAGTCAAAAATAAAGTCGCTAGAGCTTGGGGCCTTTTCCGTGAGACACACGCTTTATATATATATATATATATATATATATATATATATATATATATATATACCGGGTGTGGCACTTAAGACGCCTCGGACCATAGCTCCTTTACGATAAAAGCTATCCAAAAAATCTAAGAACAAAGTGGTGCATAGTTACCGTCGCTATGTTTTAAAAATATTTCTAATCATCAGTGGCGTGCCGTACTCCAGTGGCGTACCAAACTTATGTTTTTTTAAATGGAATGCCCTATTTTTTATTGCATATTTGGAAAGTGCTCGACGAGTACTTATTTTTTTATCTAACATGTTATACCCTTCACTTTAGCGGTTTCGCTGTTATAACCCCTTCTTTCAAAATTGCGCCCCATTTTTGAGATTTTTTTATAGAGAAACTAATTGACGCCGGCGCCTAAATTTTGAATTGAGGTACAGGTTAAGACCTCGTATACCTTCACATAATTTTTTTTCGGGTAATTTATGGCAAAAAAATAATTTTTGATTGATCTTCGCATGTTGTCATTTTTTCCGAAAATTTCAAATGGCTCCCCCCTAAAAAAATTACGGCGTTGTACAGCCAAAACTCTAAATTTTTCATTGGTGTAAAAAAAATACACATTGCATAACAAAATTTCGGAGAAAAAAGGAATTTCGTCGCAAATGTCGGGAAACGTTTTCCGTTCCCAAGTGTGCCATGAGAAAACAAAAGATTGGTAATTGTCAAAGTAAATTATTAGACGTCAGTAGCAGCCATAAGTCATTTTTGATAAACGTTCTAAAAATGTTCCGAACTCAAGAGGAAATGGTTGACATGATATTTATTCTTGGAGAATGTAACAAGAATTGTTTCTTGGCATCACGAGTGTACGCTGCGAGATATCCGCACAGGGCACATCCAAATGAACGTGCGTTTCAAAAAGTGTTGGAGAGATTTACTACTACGGGAAGTGTGAAACAGCCAAGGAGAGTTAGAAAGAAGGCAGTTATTACCGAAAATAATGAACTGCGGTATATCACCAGAAGTTGCGGTTATGCCTCCAGCAGGACGGTCGTCATTTCGAACATTTAGTTTAAGTTGTTAAATTTTCTTAATCTGCATTTTTCATATCATGTTGAATAAATAGGTACATACTATTATGTTGACCGTATTTGTGTATTTGTTTTGGTACTTTGACAATTACCAATCTTTTGTTTTCTCATGGCACACTTGGGAACGGAAAACGTTTCCCGACATTTGCGATGAAATTCCTTTTTTCTCCGAAATTTTGTTATGCAATGTGTAATTTTTTTTACACCAATGAAAAATTTAGAGTTTTGGCTGTACAACGCCGTAATTTTTTTAGGGTGGTGCCATTTGAAATTTTCGGAAAAAATGACAACATACGAAGATCAATCAAAAATTATTTTTTTTCCATAAATTACCCGAAAAAAAATTATGTGAAGGTATACGAGGTCTTAACCTGTACCTCAATTCAAAATTTAGGCGCCGGCGTCAATTAGTTTCTCTACAAAAAAATCTCAAAAATGGGGCGCAATTTTGAAAGAAGGGGTTATAACAGCGAAACCGCTAAAGTGAAGGGTATAACATGTTAGATAAAAAAATAAGTACTCGTCGAGCACTTTCCAAATATGCAATAAAAAATAGGGCATTCCATTTAAAAAAACATAAGTTTGGTACGCCACTGGAGTACGGCACGCCACTGATGATTAGAAATATTTTTAAAACATAGCGACGGTAACTATGCACCACTTTGTTCTTAGATTTTTTTCGATAGCTTTTATCGTAAAGGAGCTATGGTCCGAGGCGTCTTAAGTGCCACACCCGGTATAGTAACAAATTTTTTCGAAAAAAAGTCCTCGTATCAGGGAATCCGACCAAAAAGGGTGTTAATAAGTCATATACCGAGCTTTCGCAAATCTTTATTTGCTTCAGCAGGGTGACGCTACAATTAATAAAAAGTATAATTAGCGCAAAAGAAAGGTGAAAGGTTATGTGCGAACATGTGCTGAAGGCTAAAAAATGATTACTTACATGTAAGATAAAAAATAAACTACCGCACTTAGCGAACTAAACGTGGCCATGAACGATGAACAAGTTACACATTAAAAACTTTCCACAGGACGTGGATGTTAACAGATTAAAACGATTTAAAAATTCACATGGAGGACGATAAACACGGGTAAACATCGTCGGCAATCTTGTTGAACAATGACTGCATGGTAGATGGGATAGGTTAAATTGCAGTTGTGTTACCAACGCACATCTGAAAAGTAGTGGGGAGACCGGTGGTACCAATCGTATTTGCTGTGTCCGCTGATGGCGGGTAAATTCAAATATTCGGTGGGTGACCTATATTGGTATTAAGCGCAGAGAGGCTGCCAATTTAACCTATTTACAATAGTCGATTATGATATTAATAATGACGTGAATCATTATAATATCATAATTAAATGTAGTGGTTAATGATTAATAGATGACTTATAAGTATATGTGTAGTAAGTGGTGTGTAGTTATTAAGTGATAGCGATTATGCTTATGCTGTGAGGTTTAATATAAAAAAAGGGGTGAGACAACCCGAACAATAATAAATTATAATATTGGCAATGGCGTAACCATCGCAATATTATAATAAAAGGGGGTGCTTAAAGTTGAAAAGTGGATAATTCTAATATAAAAGTTAAATAGTTAAATAGGTGTTGAAAGCAATAATATTTGACTGCGCGATTCTGACTTTGTCGTGACCCAGGACATTAATGAGTTTAGGGGTGAGGCCCTCTGGGTAAGGCAACTTTCTGTATGATATTTGGTCTGGGGGTTGGGATGGGGGTGGTGCAGGTTCCACTAAGGGTGGAGTGACGATTGGGTCCTGTCGGTTAAACAGTACTTTAGAAACAAGTGCTCGCGGAAAACCATCATTAATTGCTATTTCCGATAGTAAATGCATGTTCTTTTCTCTGAAGGAGTGATGGCATATTTTTGTAATACGGTTTTTTAAACCTAGTAAGGTGTTGATTTTTACTTTAAAAGGAGAGTGTGAGGGATAGTTTATGTAGCGACCTGACTTCGTCGGTTTGCGATACCAATCAAGGATAATCGTGTTGTCAGTTCTCCTGACAACCTTCGTATCCAAGAATGGTATGCTCTCTTCGACCTCAGTCTCTACTGTAAATATGTGAATTAAAAGTGTTAAATGTGTCTAAAGTGAGTTGAACCCATTGAGAGGGTACCGCAAGAATTAAATCGTCGACGTATTTTTTAATGAAAGGGGGATGAAAAGGTAGTGTGGGGAGGACCGCATCCAGTAGGTTGTCGATTACTAATTGAGCTTAAATTGGACTCAAAGGTGAACCCATCGGAGTGCCGAAGGTCTGCTTATAGAAAGACCCATTGAAAGTGAAATAATTGTTGTCTCCTATGAAATTGATGAGTTTAATAAAGCTAGATTTATCTAGGGTGGTGTGTGAAGAAATTGAAGTGAAATCTGATTCAATGATACTAATCTTACATGTAAGTAATCATTTTTCAGCCTTCAGCACATATTCGCACATAACCTTTTTTTGCCACAAATTTGCCCATAACTAACCAACCGTCCATAATAGACCCATAGTATTTTATACCATTTTTATCAGCTTCTTAAGGGGATTAAAAAATAAAGTATAAAATATGGGGTGTTCTATTTAAAAAAACATAACCTTGATCTGTTATTTATACTGGGACACCCTGTATAAAAACACATATTTTTAAAATATGTAGAATAAGTGTCGGTACCACTTCAAGAAAACTAGAAGTAGATATCTCAAATAGCAAATACGTTATGGGGCTTTTACGGATCGCTGGGTAACCCGGTATATATATTTTTTTGTCGAACACCCGGTATATATAAATTTATTATTTTATTATTTAGTTTGCCCAATGAAGATTTGCCAGACTTGGAAGTTGAGGTCGATACGAATACAACTACAGCGCAACTTTCGGGAACTCGTATTGTAGACATACAACATTTTTTTCTGGAAATGAAAAAAATCGCGAATCGTGATAGCAGTTGCATCGGAGGTAATATGCTATTGCAAAATGAAAGAGATTCAGGCATGATATATGTGTATACCTATTTTTGCAACACTTGTCACACTTCTTTAAAGATACGATCCCACCCTATAGATACCAGTATTAACAATGATTTAGTTTGGGGGCTATCCAGCATAGGATCGGGTTATTCTCAGGGTGAAGAACTATGTGCAATATTGAACATGCCATATATGAAAAAGATAACATACAAAAAGTACGAAGAGAATATGCAGGAAAAATGGAAAATTTTACTGCTCCACGATATGAAATCGAGAGTTAGTAATCAAAGCTGGAGATGTAGAAGAAGGAGTTCCATTTATTACTGTAATAGTGGATGGTGGGTGGGCCAAACGTTCGTATGGGCACAGTTTTTCTTCTCTTTCAGGTGTAGCATGTATTATTGGCCGAACAAAAAAAAACAAAAAAGCTTTTATATCTAGGGGTAAAAACAAATTTTGTTACATTTGTTCTACATCTAATAAAAAGCATACATGCTTCAAAAACTTTTCTGGCACTTCTACGTCAATGGAACAGGCAATAATTGTAGAAGGCTTTAATTTAAGCGAATCGGAGTATGGGATTCGATACAAAAACATTATTGGTGATGGGGATTGCAGCGTGTTTACTAGAATAATAGAGCAGGTCAGTTATGGAAGAAGATGTGTTAAATTAGAATGCGCTAATCACACAACACGTGCATTTATTAACACGTAATTTATAACGCCTTATTAAAGATGGCGATCGACAAAGAATTGCGTGAATCTTTAATTAATAAACTAAACAAGTTTAAGAAAAGTGATTTAATAGACATGATTAATAATTAAGAGCTACCTGCAGGAGCCACAGGAGTTCAAGTTAGTGAGCATAATTAAAAGTGACTCGTGTGGAACATCCGACCAGGCCATTCCGACGCCATGTCCTAATGTAAGTGCCTTTACTAACGAAATTAAATACCTTAAGAGAGAACTGGAACTTACGGACACACTAATAGATCAAATGAAACTCAATATTAAGAATCAAGCGAAGGTAATTATGCTTCTCGAACAAAACCGTCAATGCGACGTTATAGGCGTGCATTTTGAAAAAAATGTAAACAAACCAGGTAATATCTCGGAAATAAACCAAACGAAGAAAACTACGATAATTTCATCCAAAAGAAATCTTTCCTCAAATTTGGATGTAGTGCCATCTGTTTATGAAAATCCATTGGAAAGAACAGAGCCCGACAATATGATTAACGAAGGTGAATGGAAAGTTCCAAGGAAGTCTGATAGGAGAATGAACGCAGCAGCAAATAATGATGGACCTGCTCCCACCACTCCAAGAAGACGTAAAAGTCCAACCATCCAAGGCACATCAACGAAGTCCCTTAATATTAAAGGAGCAAAATTATATAAACATTTTTATTTGAGCGGCTTAGATGTTAATGTTAAATTAGACGAATTAAAAAGTTATCTTGAATCTATAAGCGTCAAGGAGGCAAAATTGGAACTAATGACATCAAAGCGACCAAATGAATATATTTCTGTGAAACTATCTGTTCTTGAAAACGACGTAGACACTGTTACGAATCCTGACTCATGGCCCACTGGTGTTAGAATAAATCATTTTTTGTTTCACCTACAGAAAAAGACTCTAGTGACTTAAGATATGACTTGTTACTGTTAAATATAAGGTCGATAAATGTAGATAAAATTAATCAAATGTTAATTGATTACTCACACATGGATTTAAAAATAATTTGTTTAACTGAAACTTGGGTTAAGCAACCATATCTAGATATGTTAACTATATATTCGTTTGTTCTAGGCTCAAGTTATTGCAGACAAGGCAGAGGAGGTGGTGTAGGAATTTGGGTGAACCCAAAAATTAACTTTAAAATCGTAGATGTTACGAACTACTGCAGAGACTTAATATTTGAGGCCTGTGCCATAGAGTGGATGGTTATCCCAGGTAGAATGGTGTACGTTATCAATTGCTATAAACCACCGATAGCAGACTACGATCAGTTTATCATACATTTGCATAATATGTTAACCCATTTATTCAAAGTGGACGTGCCAATTATCCTTTTGGGTGACTTTAATTTAAATTCATTAAATAAATCAAACGAACACAAACAATTCAGTAGCATACTAGATACATTTAATTTAACACAAATAAATCACGAACCAACTCGAATAACATCAACCTCAATGACTTGCATAGATCACATATACTCAAATAATATTGTGGTTTCCTGTACTACGGTAGATAACATCTTTTCTGATCATAGAACATTACTAGCGAACATACATACTAAGGCCCATACTAATAACAAAACAAGCACCGTATTATGCAGAAATTATTCAGAGGAAAATCTAGCCAAATGTTGTAACGATTTGGCGTATGAAACATGGGAAGGAGTATACGCAAACAATTCCTTAGATGATAAATTTGATTGGTTTCACTCATCTCTTAAAAACCATTTTAACAATAATTTTCCACTTAAACTAATGACAAAAAAACATCCAAAAAATCTTGGGTGAATGAAGCGGTGAGGATATCAAGTCAGAATTTGAAAGATTTAAATAACCTGAAAAACACATTTCCAATTTTGTCTGATTTTTATAAAGTGGAAAAATCAAAACAAAAATCATTAATTCGCTCCACAAAGAATAATTATTATCAAAATAAAATATTCAATTCCGACAACCTTTGTAAAGCTACATGGAATGTCGTAAATGATCTGTCTCATAAGGAAACCAATGTGAAAAAAAAATATTACTCTAAATATTAACAATTAACCAGTCTGTGACCCTAAGTTAATATCTAATAAGTTTAATACATTTTTTAAACAAACTCCGATAGACATAGTAAATAATATTCCGAATAAAACCAGCGAAAAAGATAATCAGACAAACAATCATTTTTCCATATTTCTTACGCCAGTAACTGAAACTGAAATCCGTACTATAATTTCTAGACTGAAAAATAAACTTTCTGCGGGATCAGACGAAATCCCAGATTTAATTCTAAAACGAATATCAGAACATTTAATTGTCCCATTAACACACCTAATTAACGTATCGTTTGAAACGGGACAGTTTCCGTGCAATTTAAATAACTAAATTGTCACTCCTATCTTCAAAAAGGTGATGAACTAAATGACGAATTAAATTATAGGCCAATTACACTGGTCATGGCTATCTCTAAAATATTTGAGTATTGCATGCATGATAGATTAATTATTTTTATAAATAAACATAATATTTTATTCGACACTCAGCATGGCTTTCGCGAAGGACGATCAACTCAGACCGCGATACAACAATTTTAAAAAATTATTACGAAATATCTCAACAAAGGAGAATATCCTGTTGGAATATTTCTAGACTTAAGCCGTGCTTTTGACTGTGTAGATATAGATCTGTTGCTAGATATACTGTATAGATATGGTATTAGAGGAGTAGTGTTTGACTGGTTCTCAAATTACCTTAAACTCCGTAAACAAAGAGTAAAACTCAGGTACAGACAAACATTAAACACAGCCCATATTTCAGACGAAGTAACAATAAACCTAGGGGTACCCCAGGGGTCTATCCTGGGCCCCGTTTTATTTATCCTTTATTTAAATGACGTAAACGTAGCAATATCAAATAATATCATTACATATGTAGATGATACGTCTATTGTTGTATCCGGATGTTCAGACATTGAAATGCAGTGTACAGAGGTAATGGAAAAACTAACCAATTGGTTTAATAATAATAAATTATATTTAAACAGAAACAAAACATTGTATACAAGGTTTCACTCCAGGCAATGTACAAACAATCTACATATACATATAAATATAAATGACAATATCATAAATTATGCCGATGATATTAGTTTCCTTGGTTTGAAAATTGATGATAAACTGAACTGGCAGAGTCAATGTAAACATTTAAATAAATTAATAAGTAAGTGTTGTTATCAAATTAGATGTTTGAGAGACACACTGAACAAACAGCAATTGGTAATGATATATCATTCTATTATTGAATCAAGACTGAGATACGGAATTTGTTTATGGGGATCATCGAATAGTGTAAAAGAACTATTTATAACACAAAAAAGAATAGTTCGACGTATTGCTGGACTATCCAATCGAGAATCGGCTCGAAATATCTTTCGAGAATTAAGAATACTCACCCTGCCTTGTTTGTACACATTTGAGGTATGTCTATATATTTATAGTAATAAGAACAAACTTAACAGTGTTAAAGACGTGCACAATTATGCAACACGAAATCGTAATGATTTATATAATGAAACTAGTCGACTAGACGTATTCTATTATTCACCTCATATCTATGGTGTTAAACTTTTCAACAGACTTCCTCATTATCTGAAAGCAATACCAAGTAAAGTGACTTTTAAATCCATGTTGAAATCATTTTTGCTTTCTTCGTGCTATTATTCCGTTACTGAATTTTTAATTTAATTATATATCTTATATTCATGTGTATTTGTGACTTGTCCTATATACTTTTATGTATAACTGTGGATTAATAAAAGTATTATTATTATTATTATTATTATTATGTACGTCCGACTTATATAAACTTACAAAAAAATGCACATATAATTTAATTGTTAGAAAAATGTTAAAAGACAAAATGATACATTTTAAGAATCACGTTAGGTCAATTTTAGCTCTTTGTAAGAGTGCAGATAGTCTTAAACTTAATTTAACCAATGCACCTTATCATATTTTCGGCAATCATAGCAAATGTATTGATAAACTATGTTTTGATCCAAAAGATTCTTTTAATTTCAATTTGATGAGAAATAGCAATATGTGTTAAGATATTGTAAATATAATTGAAAGAATCAAGGGAAAAGCGGATAGGTTAATTGGAAATGTAACTACCAATTTTGCTGAAAGATATATGTCAGTAGTTGCCAAATTCACCGGAGGTAAAAGAACAAATTTAATTCAGAGGGGTACGCACGAGGGTAGGTGTTATGGTGCAGGTTTAGCCTACAATGCAGGACCACAATTTCACAAACATTCTGGGGAAAATAAATCATATATAAATAAATATTGTTTGAAAAAAACAAAAAGAAAATCTAATGCAAAGAAATATATAACAAAAAGGTATGCACAATGTGACGATGCTGATTATGGTCCCAAGGCAGCACAACCAGATATGGATCAAGATAATCAAGAATTATTTTTGAAATCCTTCAATAACGTTGACATTGTTAGTATTCAGAATGAAACAGTTGGACAGAGAGAAAACATTAATTGGTTTAGATGGCGGAGACAGAATTACAGCATCGGCTTTTGGTAAAATTTGCAAGCGGAGATCAGACACCCCCACAGATAATCTATTAAAAGAAATATTTTTTTAAAAACTGTGCTTTACAAAGTCCAGCAATATTATATGGGCTTGATAACGAAAAAAGAGCAATAGGACTATTCGAACAAAAAATTAATTTCAAGGTAAAAGAATGTGGACTGTTTATTAAAAATACCCATAGATGTTTAGGTGCTAGTCCAGATGGAGTAATTGATAGCAATACCATTGTTGAAGTGAAGTGTTTATTTTCTAATAGAAACAGAAAAATTAAGGAAGCTATTACTGAAAAAAAAAAACATTGGGTTTAGCCATTGACGATATAAGAAATATTTATTTAAGAAGTAATCATGCATATACAGGGTGGGGCACCGCATACGACGCGGTAATTTTAGGGAAAACCATGCAACTTCGTGTTATTTTTTCAAATGGATAGATGTAGCATAGTGTTATGCACAATTTAAAATTATTACAAGATATACAGGGTGTCCCACAAAAAAGATACACATCAAAGTTATGTTTTTTTAAATGGACCACCCTGTATTTTTTGTCATTTTTGAATTCTAGCGAACAAATAAAGGTGAGTTACTTCAATATTCCCTATAACTATCGTTTGCCGTTTTCGAAATAATTAAAGATTTGTTGAAATGCATGGTACGGGTGAAATTTTATATTTGCCTCAGTGAATGACATTGAACCATTACAAACATTTCCATTGTTTGGTTGAAGGTTCGAACTTTAAATTAAATTTAGAAATTACAAAATTGAAACAAAATGCTTATGAAACACCTTTTGATTTTTACAATAGAATTGAACACCTATTAAATTTGCAAATTTCCTATATTTCACATAATGTTGCTAGTGTAAATGAGCGGCACCACTTAAGTAATTTTTTCAGAAATAATGCTCTACGAGTTCTCTTGAGAGGGTCAAGAGATCCCGTCGGTTCGCAGATGCGTGTCAAAAATCCGAACGATCTTTTTGAAGCATTAAATATACTCACAAACGACTTTCAGTCAAAAATTGAACAATTAAATAAACCCGAGCGGGTTAATAAAACGCTATCAAATTCAAATATGCCGAATAAGCAATATAATGTCTCGCCATCTGGTATGCAAAACTGGAGGCGTAATTTTACAAGACCGTTTCCTAAAGGTAATATAAATACAAGGCAGATAACTCCGCCACAATCTCAGGCGCAAAATGTGCGCAATTGCCCAAATTCGCAACCCAGATTTGGTTTTAATAATGCGAATAATTTTAATAATTATTATGAAAACGCACAACAAAGAGTTGGCGGCAATAATAATAATAACTCATCAAATTTCCCTAGACCGACACCTATGTCTGTGTTAACCCAAAATACAGTCAGACCAAATAATAATTTCGTTCCTAACAGGAATTATATGTCCCAAGAATTATTTAATTGCGGTCAGTCTCCCGAAGACGAAACCGAAATTGAACATTTTTTAGGCAATCAAGCCTCGGGCGATCAAAAAAAGAAACACTCAGAATTATGAATAACGAAAGCCAGCTACCGCATATAATTGATCCCGTGACAAAAATTAAAATTCTACAGGTAGTACGCCATCTTTCGTTAATCCAGATGTCGCAAACAATTTTTTTTTAAATTTAATTAAGAAAGACCCATTCGACGTTGCCACGGTACATTGCATCACGCACGGAAATCTTAGCACACAAATTTCGTTAAAAAAATATATTTAAATCAAATGTTTCTTCAAACTAAGATTTTATTTGTTCGATTTCCATTCAAATTTCGATATTTTACTTGGTCTAGACAATTTGAAATTGTTACAAGCTCACATTAATTTTGAGCGTGATGTAGTTATCGCACCCGGCTGCGAAATAAAAAAAAATAAATATTCTTAATATTCCCGTAATAGAAAAACCTGTAAAAATAGGATACAATCAACTAATAATTTCGTAAGGTAAATAACGAACCTTCTAAACCAAAAATAATAAAATAATTTGACAACAAGAAAATGAGATTAATAGTATAATTGTCAAAACTTAATTTTGACCGAGATTTATTTAATTTTATTAAGGAATATATTTCCCCCAAGGTGAAATATCACCTTGTAGTCACTTTACGCTGGGTTAATTAAACGCAGAGGTGAAAATCATGTTGAATGCATTTAAACGTTTAGGGTGTAATTCAATAAACAACAATGTGTACAAATTAACAACTTAAGGTGACTTCACCGGCTCCGGTTTAGAAACTTTTTTATTTAAGGTCCAAAAAATTTGAATTTTTTTGGCCGTATACTAGATTTAATTATAAAACAATGTAAGGATTTTTCAATTTTTTAGCATTAATAACTTTTGTGTAACTCATTTTTATTCCAGAAATTTAAATCCAAATTAAAATTCATATCCTTAGAAGTGTTTGCATAAAATTAATAAATATAAATCAATTAAAATCACTGCAATATTTTAGTAAATAAAGGAGATTTTGCAATTTAAATTAAGTACGATATTTACTAAAATCTTTACTTGATACGTGGTAAATGTAGGTTACCGCTCCGAACGTAGTAGCCAATAGAATCGAACAGGAGATACGTTGTGTGTGAGAGAGATGAAATGAAACAACATGTGCACATGGTGTGATGAATTTCTGGTGGAGACGGGCGAAATGACTTCTTTTTGTGAGCCAACATTATTAGATTTGCCCTGGAAACATTGTGCACACCAATAAAAAAGGCCTCGCTTCCACAATTTTTCTACTACTTTCATGTGACTCAAAGTGAGTTACATATTTTCAACTGGAGTCACTACACGGGGTTGACTCTTTGAGTCGACTCACTCATGAATTACCTATGTTAATGCTGATTAGGGTAACGTTAAAATGTTTTCTGTTTGTCTGGTTAACACATGTTTGACCTTAGTACCTGCTTTTCTGAGAATTCGAAGCGCGCGCAAATGTTCGGACAAATAATCCGTGCATAATTCGGCCCGACTCTAATTTTCTTCGAATTTCATCGTAAAAATATCGGAAAAATGATGTACGTTTTAAAACAGCTATGTAGAGCAATTCAACTACTTAGAAATCCAGCAACCCTTTGTCTTTTATGAGACGTATTATATTTTTTCAATAAAAGTATTCCCGATTTGGTTATAATTACAGAGAGGATTTTATACAAAATGCATATTTTTGTATATTTAGCATATTTTGCACATTTACCCATATAATGCATATTTCGTCTTTTAATGCATAGGTTAACATATAATAGCAATATTTAACATTCTGTCGGACGCCACATTACAACACGTGCAATTTTCGACTTTGGGCACGAACCAACATCTAGTCATTCAAGGAAATACTGGCCAAATGTAATTAAACCAATTGCCAATTCGTCCTGCGATAAACAGAAATTTATGCGTCCACATGTTGTCAGTTTACTTTGTAATATGTTAAATATGCGCATAAAAAGAAATTTGAAGAATTGAAAACTAAATTTTTGCAAAATATGATTTGCAATTTTTGTATAATTCAATATTCGTCGTGGTATTAGCCAGGAAAGTAGTCGTTTCAAAAAGTTATTTGTTAACTTTGTTAATTTGTTGTATATTCACAAACTTATGTATTATTTTATTGACATTTTCAATTTATTACTTGCATATTTCAATATAATAATGCGTATTTGTTTTCGAGGTTTTAAATGCATATGTGTTAACATATTTTAGCATTTAATAATGCATAAAATCCTCTCTCTAGTTATAATTAAAACATGCGAGTTATAATTCTTGACAGTGATATCAACATTTAAAGATATTTACAGTTTAGTTCTTTCAAAATTCTTCTGATGTAATGCGGATAATGTCAGTTTAAAGGTAATGAAGTCAATTTTCTATTTTAGAAAATATCGGAAGAAATGAAAGCCATTAGTATTCAGGTTTATATAATTTTATGATTCAGTGTGAAAAAAGACGGTTCCGTGTTGAGGGTGGTATTTTTTAATAAAGTAAACAAGCTGCGATAAGGACCTATTGACACAGATGAAGAATGGATGCGATGCACATGTTCGAGCCGCCACAATTTCAAGTGGGTGCATTTAAAGGGATAGACAAATTTATTTTCTAATGGACTAGATAAAGACAATGCTACTTCTATAATTGTTCGGTCTCTAGGGCATCGCCGCAGGCCACATGTATTAAAAATTCTAAATTTTGATGGTGGGTTGGGCTTCGAGCATGTAGTTCAACGAAGAACAGATAAGAGATGTAAGTGATCCGCCCATCAAAAATCGCTCTGACGTCATACCGGTGAAACCCCCTTAAATAGAAAACACTCTGCGTTGGGTGTCGAGCGTCGATTGACAGCTGTGGTCTGCTGTGCTCGGAACGAGAGAATGAATGGCTGCGCTGGGCGACCGCTTTATATATGCGGCTGTCGGAGTCGCGCCGATCGATAGTGCTGCGTTCAAGATGGCTGCGTGCTACAACCTTTAGGGCGAGTGCACTCGGACCTTATATATCGCGCGCGTGAAATTATGCGCGAGGCGCGATAAATAAACGCACCGTAATTCACTGATGCACACGGGCGTTGAAATCGACTGGTCTTGCAGTATAATTGCAGTCTGATTCAGTATGGAAGACACTGAAGTTGTTGCATTTGCGTACGCCTGCTTCAAAATTTTAAGGAAAAGAAGAAGCAAAACTCGAAAATGGTGGACACACCCCATAAACAGTGTCAGATACAGTGAGGGTGCATTTTACTGCCTATATCCCCGCCTTAGGGCAGATTCAGATTCATTTTTGAATTATTTTCGCGATGTCAATATCAAGTTTTGATGAACTTTTAAAATATAATTTTTAATAATTTTCGACAGTAGTGTCCCAAATTACGGGACGTTTTTGGACCTCGCCAATTAAAATATCAATGTCCATGATAAATAATTGATCACGCGCGTGAAATATATCGGCCGTGTGCACTCACGGGTATGTACTAATATCCTTCTACCCCGCGCGGCACAGCTTCTAGCCGTCCGTTCCAGAAAAACCCAGCGTGCACAATTTCGGCCGCGCGGGGTACGCGCGTAAAATTTGCAACCAGACGCTCGTGTGCACTGCTCAATTGAATCCTGGGTAGTTCAACAACGGACGGCCCAGCGCAAAATTTCACGTCCGTGACAAAACGCCCGTGTGCACCCTCCCTTATTTTGAAAGTCCCGTCAACGAAAAACTCTGCGGTTTATTATTAACAATATTTTAAGGATTCAGGCATAAATTTTGTGAAATGTACACAATTTGTAAAGGACGTCGAAACGGAAGACGACATAATTAATATCATTCATAATTATCACGAGGGCAAAACGAATCATCGAGGGATCAGTGAAACCGAGCTTCAATTAAAACGGCGTCTTTATTGGCCCGATATGCGTCGCACTATTCAAAATTTTATTAACAAATGGGACGTTTGTCTAGTTAGCAAATACGACAGACAACCCCTGAAATTAAAATTTAATGCTACAAAACCCTTTGAAATTATTCACATCGACACAGTAAGCTCAGAAGGTTCAAAATTTTCAACTATTGTTGACTCATTTTCAAAGTACAACCAAGCGTACAATTTAAAGTGTAATCAGGCACTGGAAATTGCTAACAAACTAATTCGATTTTTCTCGCATCACGGGATCCCCAAACAAATAGCTGCAGATAACCATTTAGAGTTTAAAAACGCTATCATTAAGGAACTTTTAGAACTACATAAAGTAGACATTCATTTTATTAGCTCGCAAAATCCCCGATCAAACGGAATTGTCGAAAGAATACATTCCACCCTCATAGAACATATTCAAATATTCAATAATAGGGACATTTTCAAAAAAGAATCTATCGAAACCAAAGTTTTATACGCCATTCTCGCGTACAATAATTCCATTCACTCCACGGCTAAACTAAAATCCGCCGAAATAATCTCAGGGCACCTAGAAACAGATTCTCCATTAGATATCGATATCGAACGCTATCTAATTAATAATTATGTAGGGAACCATAAAGAAAGAATTAAATGATTATACTCAAAAATTAATAATAACCTTCAAACGAATAAGGAAAAACTGATAACAAACTTAAATGAAAGGCGCGAGGAATTACCAAAAATACCAGAAAAAATATTAGTAAAAAACAAAAAAAAAAACAGTTAAAATTAAATATAAACCAGAAAAAATTGAGTCTCTAAATCCTCAATTAAAAACAGCCATAATAAATACAAAGCATCATAATACGGTAGAAAAAATTCATTTGGAAAACGTTAAAAGACGAGTGAATTTAGATTTCAAGTTAAAGGAAGATAAAGGAAACCATAATAATAATAATAATAATAATAATAATAATAGTTATAAAACATTCGGAAATTGTTTAACTAATATAAATATTCCCGAAAATAATAATGTTTAGCACGAAGACCTTTTCCTCGCACCAGCTTATTTCTCGTTAGCTCATTGCGTTAGCTCCGACTTAAAAATGAACGCCGGAATCGCTATAGAATTTAGAAAAAGATTTGGCAAGGTGGAAATACTAAAAGCACAAAAACCGAAACTTCACTCACTATGCCATTTGAAAGAAGCAAATCGGTACATTATATGATTTAATTACAAAATTAAAATACCATAACAAGCCTACTCATAAAGAACTATTTCAGACACTTCTGTCTCTTAACGACTTTTGCCTTAAAAACAAAATTGACAAATTAGCCATACCGAAGTTAGGGTTAAATTACGAAAGAATCAGATACATGATCGATTTTATATTTTTCAACACAAATATAACAATGTATATCTACCTAGGTACTTATAATATGGACGACTCTCTTGCAGGTTGTTGTTCGTCGCGATGACGCAGACTCTCGAAATAAAAAATATTACTCAAAATTTGGGGATACTACCCATTAAATTAGGAATCGCCAAACTACAAAATTCCGAACATTCGTTCGTGCATTATTACAATCTGACACCGATATATCAAGAATACGATAAATTAAATAATCAATATAAATTTCTCCAAGAGACGATTAAAAATATTTCAACATTTAAAATTGATTTCCTAAACTACGACAGAATACTGACGTACATTCAACTTAACATAAAGGATAAACTAGAAAACCTTGCTATACACTCGACAATAAAAAATAGGAATAAAAGAGAACTGATAGATGGTCTAGGAACCATTTATAAATTTATCACCGAAAACTTAGACGCAAAGGATGGCGCAAGAATCGATGCGATCTTGACTCACTTAAAGGATAATCAAAATTTCTTAAACAACCAATTAAAATTCGGATACACTGCAAATTCAAAATTAATAAAGAACTTTAATGACACAATAAATAATATTGAGCAGAACGAATCAATTCTAAAATGTATAATTATGCAACTGAGAGTATTACTAACAACTAACCTGTTTCATCAACTTATTATTATGTCTAACACAATACTGGACTTTTTGGAAAACATTGAGACTTCGATTTCCTTTTGTAAATTGAACACTATTCATCCGAGCATAATTAGGCCAAGTGAGCTATGCGAAGAACTAAACAAAATTAGTCTATTTTATAAGCAAAAATTACCATTCGATTTAAAACTCGAAAACATCCTTGATTTCGAGTCCATCACTAAAATACACTGTAAAATCGAAAAGAATAAAATTAATTACTTCATTTCAATTCCCACAAACTCTAAACAAGAGTTTGAACTATTTTATCTGAATCCGATACCTTCAAAACTAGGATCCGATTTCATTACCATTATACCGGATGTTAAATTTCTCCTAAAATTGAAAATTAGAATTCAGCCTCTGAAAGATATGTGTATTAGCGGTAGCCAATATTTCCAATGTTCTTCTCAACTTCTCGTCAATCACCAAGCGGATTGCGAAAAAGAAATTGTCATGCACAACACCAATCATAAGTGTAGATTCACCACTCTCACGATAATCAACAACCACCTAGAACCGATTCCCACAATCGGACAATTTTTGACCATTTTCTCCAAACCCGAGGAAAGTAAAACTGTTTGCGAAAGTACGACTGGAAACCAGAAAATTAATTGGCACCCACCTGATACGACCGGAAAAATGTAAAATCGTTTACCAAAATCAAGAATTACCATTCTACGACACCACACACGGAGGATCAGTGATTATTGATAACCCCGAATTCCAGTTACCAAAAAGTAACTTTACAAAATTCAAAATTGAATTACGAGGATTAAGTCTTTAAGATATCCAGCAAGTACCAATTCTACAAGAACCGACCAGCATATACACACCGACATATGGTCTTCACTTCTGTATATCATTCTCATCTGTTCCATAGGATACTTCATTGCCAAAAGGACAAGAAAAATTTGGAACCCAAATTCGACACAGAAGAACATGGATACTCACCTTCCCGGGGAAGCTTCATCTAAGGGGGGAGGAGTAACCTTACGATTACGTCATGCCTCTATATAGGAAACAGACAACATGTGCCATTGTTCACACAGTGATATGCGTGCTTAATCAGCCCGCGGACACCCACGACTTCTGGAAGTGCCGACTATATTTTAAAGTAGCGAATAATATTATTATGTTAGTCTAGTTAGTCTTAAGCTGTTTGTCAAACCAAAAGGTCATATAAACGTAATTATAGTTTTATCAAGTAAAATAAATGTTTTTTAAAATACACGTTGCATGAGCAGAAACCTAACTTATATATATAATGATGATTGTTAATTAAGTGACGATCATTACTTCCCCTCGCCATATCATTACAGATGGGTTTTTATGAAGATATCAGGACTACCTATGGCAATAACACTGCCACTGATATGAAACTATGGGCCACTCTGAAGAATAAACTTGCACACCGAGAAAATCAAAAACACTTCCTCCAACGATGCAGACGAGAAAACATCATCCCCAAATACATAGGACACCGGTCAAAACACATCACATCACTTCTGGACACAACGAATAGAAAAATAGGATCATCCATCTATAACTTTAATAACAGGTTGGAGTTAAAAACTTTAAATTTTGAAATAAAAATAACTCACCATGATATTTTCCAACTGAAGCGTGCACTTGCTGACACCATTGAGGCATGCAGAGGTTCCCGACCGACCGTTATTTTTAACGAATATTCCAGTAGAATGCGTAACAAGTATCCTCGATTCGCAGACGTAACGTCGACAAATTTAACAAGCTCAAATCAGGCTTCACCGATACTAAATATTTCAAAGATAATAGCAAATGGCTTTTCAATTGTACAGATACTGTCATCCCTCCGGAGGTGAAAACACTCCTCTCATTGGGGCCGAAGTTTTGCTTACCAATTAATCCTAACAACATAGACTTAGGTAACCTTCTCATTGAAATTGAGTCCATAATAGAGGTCCCCACAGGTCCGGCATAACATTCTCCGTGCCAAAATCACTAATTTACTCACAAACTTTATTCGCCATTCCCGTCTCGACCCAGCTGGGGACGTTTTCCAAAAAACTTTCAGTTTCTTAAAAAAACACCCTGACTTGATTGTCACTAAGGCTGACAAAGGGGCGGTCACGGTTATTATAAATGGGGAGGACTATAGTCCTCCCCATTCATAGTAGTTCTAAGGACTTGTTGTTATAACAACAAGTCCTTAGAACTACTCAACGACAACGCAATGTACAGCCGCTTAAGCAGAGATCCAACGACGACTATTCAGACAAATCTGAACAAAATCATTAGAGACTTACATAAAAAAGGCCTAAACACGGATTCTCTTGCAAAAAGGCTCACTACATACAACAGCGTTGCACCAAAGTTCTACGGTTTACCCAAAATTCATAAACCGGACTTCCCTTTGCGACCAATAAATTCATATTTTTTTGGATTGTTCAATGTATTTACAAATTTTGCTCGCGAATAAGTCTGTAGAATTCTGTGGATCGTCAGAAATTAAAATTTCTTCCTAGCATTCATTTTTCAGAAGGAAATCCAATATTTTTTTATCAATTTTGGTTAGGGTTTTAGTACTATTTATTTTATTAGAGTCTAGTTTAGTTTTAAAGTCTACCTTAAACGTAACTGGATAGTGGTCTGTAATATGACAGTTCACAATGTATGATTAAAATACATATTTTCGGCATAACTCTGTGGACGTTTTTACAAAAATATGGTCAAGACATGATTTCGTTTCATGACTAACTCGTGTAGGGTTTTGAATGTATGGTGTGAAGCCATGTTTAGCAAGTATTGATAAATACTTATTTACATTTACGTCAGTTACTTTTAGTAAATCAATATTCACATCACCCAAATATAATTGAAGTTTAGAGTCCTGGTTGTTTTGTTCTAGAAATACATTGAGGTCTTGAAGAAAGGAGATCAAGTTACTTGGGTTTGGTCTATAAAGAGTAATAATTCGAAGGCACATATCGTCAATTTTCAAATCAATGATACACAATGAAACAATACACACATTTAATTTTTCGTTGGTAATCTTATAATTAAGTTCAGATTTAATTAAAACTAAGACGCCATCATTTCGGTTAAAAGCACCTCCATTATGTATTGTATCATATCCGGGGATGTTAAAGTTATTTGTAGCAGCTGTTTGAAAACATTCACTAAAAATGAAAATGTCACAATTATTATGGTACTGATATGCTTCAGTGTTATGAATTCATTAAAGTTTTTATTAGCACTTCTTATATTTAAGGGCATAATGTTGAATTGACTGTTAGATGAAATGACATGTTCATATTCGTCTGGATTAATGTAATAACCTCGATGATCTTGTTTGAGTTGACTTAGGTTGTCTAGGACAATATCTTCATCCAGTACAACCATCATGAAGTATAATCTATTTTGTTTTTCAGAGCCTTGATATGGAATTGTAGAGTGGGGCAGTCCTGGGTAGTTGAGTGATGATTTGTGTCGTAATTTTGATTATATTTTGAGTTAGCATTGATGCAATTAATACAGACCGTCTTATGACTCCGACATTCGTTTTGCTCATGCTCTTCACTGCACAGTGACAAATTAGTCTCCTTGTGCAGTGTTCCTTTTTATGGTAGAAGCCCTGGCACTTAAAGCAGCGAGGAACTGTTAAATCTTCATAAACGGGATAGCGCTCCCATCCAATGCATATTTTTTTAGATTCATCAATTCTCTAAATGTACTAGCTGAGCATTCTGCGAAAATAGTGTGTTGGGCATTTTTGTTTGTTTTGACGAAGGTTACATTAAAGTCACTCAGATGTTCGTTTGTTCTTCGATGTCCTCCTTGGTCATGTTTTGATTAAAGTTCGTAATTTTAATTATCGGTTTTCGCATTTTAGATGTCTCAATATAATATAAGTTTTTTAACTTATCTTTGGCAACATTCTCGAGGATTGTGGCTTGCTTCTTGTTTTGGCATCTTATAATAACTGATCCGCTTTTTGTTGACCTTACGTTTGTAATACCAATTTTTAGCAAGTAGGATTAATGTTTTGGTTTACGTCAGCCTTTGTCTGGCGCGGATCTTGAGACTTTGTCAAAATTATTTATACATTTAAAATATTACCCCCCACCTGCCATTAGCAAGATAGTCCTCCCCCTTGTTGACATATTCATCGATACAAACTTATAATTATCCAATGGATAAATAATTACTCAGTACGATTAAAGTAGAAATTTGTATCGAATGTTACAATAGGGTTTCCTATCTTGCATAATGAAACCATTGCTCACAACCTATGACCTCACCATAATATATTAACAGTTAGATTCGCACCACATGTACGGAAAATTATTGAAAATATTTAATGTTAACATTAAATATTTTCAATAATTTTAACCAGAACATTCAATGAACAAAAGAATAAAAAACAAACAATGGTGTACCCTTCTTGGATACAAAACTGATAAGGAGGGATGATAAGTCTTTGATGTTAGATTGGTATCAGAAACCCACGGCATCGGGCCGTTACATTAATTATCATTCCAACCATCCGATGACACAAAAAATGAACATCTTAAAATCCATGAAAAACAGAATATCAAAGATTTGTCATCCTTCCTTGTTAGATAAGAATTTAAGAATCTTACACCAAATGTTTTGTAATAATGGTCACCCTCCAAATTTAATTAATAAACTTTTATATAACAGCGTAACTCAGGTACCCACCGTACCTCCTGAGGGAGAACCAATCCAATTCAAATATAAAAAATTACCGTTTGTCCCCGATATTACTGGGAAGTTAGTCAATATCCTTTATGCTGAGAACATCAGGATTGCCAAATATAATGTAAAAACTGGAGCCTCACTCTTTTCCAAAATTAAAGACAAAATTCCGGCCTCTCAGGTTAGTGGAGTGGTTTACATGATCCCATGCATGGATTGTGGTGGGTGTTATGTAGGGCAGACAGGGCAATGGTTGCGGTCACGGATCACAACATAGAAGCGACATAAAACATGGAAAAAAATCCTGTGCTTTGGCGATGCATGCCAATGCTACTTCACACAATGCGGATTTGAATAACGTTAAGGTACTGGAACCTCCGTATAAGAAGAGACTCTTTTTGGAAATGGTACATATCACAAAAGTAAATAATACTTTTAATCATAAAACCGACGTAGAAGGTTTAAGTTCCATGTACGCTTACATCCTTAGTAGAGACTTCCGTGGTGTCACCCGTGATACACCCCCTTCCCTGCCTGCCCTGCAGGCCACCACTGCAGTCCTCTGACTGTGGATTGTCCGAATCATCCCCTTTTTTGTTTATTGTTTTTTTCTCCTTGGACTATTGGAGTGGTCGACATGATCCCATGCATGGATTGGGGGGGTGGGTGCTGTGTGGGACGGGCAGGAGATGGGTTACGTTCATGGGGGTGCACAACACAGTGATAAGGGACCTCTGTTGTGCCCCCCATGATACGCCCCCTTCCCTGCGTGTCCTACATGCTCCCACTTCAGTCCCTTGACTGTGGATTGTCTTGATCATCTTTTAGTGCTAAACTTTTTTTCTGCATTTTCTTCTCATTTGTCAAATGTTCACTAACTTAGGTCCCTCAGACGATTTTACATTACTTACGGATAACCAGGTTAACAACTTTCATTTTAAATATTCATAACATAGTTTTGATCCCATTATTAATTCAATATATTGCACTCATTGAGTACAGGGGTTTTCATTTCACACATTTTTTCACACAACTATTGCCTTCTGCTTGTTGTGTGTGCTCAAATTAAACGTGACACTAATAATATTATATTTAATTAATTTTTGTTAAGGTTTTTCTACGATTCGCAATCAAATAACCACAAATTTATTCTTTTCAAATTCAAATTTTCGCGCTTTTTTTGGACCGGTTGGCGCGCCGGCACTAATATTCTTCATTCTTAGGTTGGTAATTGGCGTTGGTAACGACGTGAACAATGCAGTTTCTTCACGTCCTTGTCAACACCAATAACGCGCACATGTTCACTTAACCTCTGTGTCGCCATGTTTTTAATTGTGAATCGTCGAATAATTTTTAATCTGCGGACATCTACTTGTAGATTGGTTTTTAATGTGTTTTGTTAAGTTGTACACGTAATGCTATTAGTGTTCTTAGCTTTTTTACTGAAATTTACTCAACTTGTAAGTACTTTCTACCTTTTCCACCCATGTAAATTCTGACGGTGCAATTTAATAAATTTTAGCGAATTTCCCTGATGAAGCCTAGCGTGGCGGGCGAAACATAGGAACTTGAAACTAGAGTTTTATTGGATTGAAGTCCCATCCTTGCCGTGTTGCATCACCCGCATTCAATTTTCTTCACTTCATATTTTACGGCGTTACTTCCCTAAGTTTTAGATATATATAAAAATAAAATCTGAAATTAGTGACCATGATTTATATGTGTTATTTATATATATATATATATATATATATATATATATATATATATATATATATATATAAACGGCAAGAAGTAACGGACGCTGCTATGTAGTGAAGTGTGAGGTGTAACGGGAGAAAGGTCCAGAATTTCGATATAGTCCGCAGGGAGCAATAAACCAGATGTAGTGTGTGCTCAGTCACTATATTTCGCTATAAGTAGCCAACGTTTCGCGTAAAACATTTACGCATCATCAGGGCCTAAAATTAAATGTTACAATAAATTTTAGTGAGGAGTGAAATGATCAAAGTTGAGAAAAATTTTACAAAGTAAAAGCTGAAGGCAATGAACAAGAAAACAAAAGAGGTTAAACTTACTAGTAAACGATTAAAATAATGATGTCCTGCGGTGCGTGAGGCGACCGCGTGGTGAAGAGGTTAAGAAGATCGTCATGGTGATCGTGTGCAGACAAGGCGTTAAAATTTAAAAATACAAAAGCACATCGCAAATAACATGTGCGCGTAACTTAATAGGGGCGCAACAAACCACTTAAATCAGAAAATACACAGTGGATGAACAGATTAAAAGCACAGTTTAAATGTTTTACGCGAAACGTTGGCTACTTATAGCGAAATATAGTGACTGAGCACACACTACATCTGGTTTATTGCTCCCTGCGGACTATATCGAAATTCTGGACCTTTCTCCCGTTACACCTCACACTTCACTATATATATATATATATATATATATACATATATATATGTTGTGGTTTTTTTTTAATTAGTTGTCCGGTTTTTTTTTCAAACACACCTTTTTTTTTTTTTTTTTTGTTCGGCGTTATGCCTGGCTTTGGTGCTATGACCATTAGCCATCATCCATATTATATTTTGTCAAACACACCTGGCAACCCTAACCATGGGATGTATAGAAAGGGTGTATCGCACCCAATTTCTGATGGTAATCTTATTCTCCGAACGAAAGTGTATAGTCAAGGTCACTGATTGTGTAAGTTATTCATTGAGATCGAATTGAAAGATTTATCGACATCAAGCAAAGAGGTCCATTGCAAAGCCTCACGTCGTTTTCTGAGTCAAAGAAAAAGTACGACAGTCGTTATGAATCTCAAATTCTTGCAAAATTCTTTGTAAAATGTTCAAATTCTTTGTAAAATGTTCAAATTCTTTTGTAAAATGTTCGACGACAGTTCTTAAACTGGTTTTCCCACAGGGTTGTCCCAGATCTATTGGTACAGCATGGAAATGTGTCCAAAAATCAAATGACATTTTCTTTGTTGTACCAATGCAAATGCCAGAACTAATAAATCAAATGAATAAACGTCCATTCGTTCAACAAACAAGCATTTCATTTACCTAAACCTAATCAACACCCATCGACACTCGTAACGAATCTGTTAAATAATTAAGGGTTACTACAAAAATTAAACACAACGTATGTAAGTACAAAAAGGTCAAACCTGACGTATTACAAATGAAGATCCAGATGATCCAGCTGTTAAGCCACAACAGTTTTTTTTTAATAATGCCATAAAAAATGTAATTGATTATTTTGTATACCGTGTGTCCATCGCATCCTAGAGAATTGCCATGTAAAATTTTCAATTTCAGCTTGTATCTTTATTATTGAATTGAAATGGTCAGAATAAAATTAGAATTATTCCTTTACCTACTAGCATTATTTTTGAGGTTGTATTTTTGTTTTCTCTTAACCCATTTTCTGCCAATGGGTCGTATACGACCCAAGAGAGAATACAATAAAAATATAAATGTTTTTTGTATTATATTTATTATATGCGTTTTTGATATTGAAGTAAACATTATAAACTTAATTTAGAAATAATATATTGTTGATTAATAGATTCTTAATAATAAACTTAATTTGTCGAAATTTTAGGTGACATTTTCCGTTTATGATTTATTTATTTTGTGACGAAGTCTAATTATATTTTAATGATGTTTGTGTTTATTTCTGATGGCAATACATTAACGGATTACTTTTAAATCGCATTATAGGATTAAGTGCAATTAGGGTTCAGATTATAACAAATATTTCTTTATGTGGCGTGTACCACCCATTGGCCGGTACCAATATACCTGGCTTATGGGATAAGGATTATAGAGGATTATTTGGATGAAAGGAATGTTGGTATTTTTGTACTTTCATGTCATTAAATTTCAAGGGGGGTGCAATCACTTTAGTTTTACTATAAAAGACGATTGCTCAAAATTTCAGTAATGATTTGTTAGTAAACGGCAAAGAGAGCAGTGTATAATAATGGCGAGTGTTAGAAACATTTTATCTTAACGGGACTTGTTGTTCGAGTTGGAAAAAGCGGTGGAAGAAGTTGAACAATATCAATCAAGAGAAGAAAATATGTGTATTGATGCGGTGTATATTCCACCAAAAGTTGATGAACTCACGGATGAAGAAGACATCGATGACGAGGGCCTCATGGACAATGACAACGTGCCCATCGAAGCATCAGGGACTTACGAGATTCATAACAATCATTTTGAAGAATCAGATGACGAACCATTGGCGACGAAAATAAGAAAGTGTTCAACAAGTTCAACTCCAGAATGGCAAAAGTGCAATTTCGCAATAAAAAGTGAGCCCATTTCGCGAGAAAAGGAGAATTTAGAAAAATTAGTTAGTGAAGTTGGGGGCAAAACTCCATATGAAGTGTTCATGCTTTTCTTTGACTCAGAAGTGATTTCTACAATTGTAAAATTTTCTAATAAATATGCACATGACAATAATCGCCATGATGTCAACATTACTGAAGAAGATATAACAAAATTTGTCGGAATTCTTCTTCTCACAGGATACCATACTCTGCCGCAAATGGACCTTTATTGGTCCACTGATGAAGATAAAGGTGTGCCGATTGTCAAGAAATGTATGAGTCGCAACAAATTCCGAAAAATAAAACAAAATTAAGACGGACAAATATGCTAAATTGCGACCATTTTTCGATTTTTTGAATACGAAATATTTAATTTGGTGTATTTGCTCACAACCTATCGATTGATGAACAAATGGTACCATATTTTGGACGGCATTCTTGCAAGATGTTTATGAAGGGAAAACCGGTGAGATTCGGATATAAGTTATGGTGCCTTTGTTCTTCCGATGGATATTTATTTCAATTTATTCCCTGTGGAGGAGCCAATTCTAACAGGGCGAAATCCTCACTTGGATTAGGAGGACAAGTTGTTATAGATTTACTGGAGGTTTTAGAATATCCTCAAAATCACAAAATTTATGTCGACAACTTCTTTTCATCATACAAGTTGTTGTGTGCTCTAACTCAGCAAAATGTTTATGCTACTGGCACAATAAGAGATAATCGGACGGAAAGATGCACGCTGACGTCAATAAAAGTTATGAATAAACGGGAAAGAGGGTCACATGACAGTGTTCAGGATGAAAATACTGGGATCCTCATAACAAGGTGGAATGACAATTCTGTAGTGACGCTAATAAGTAATTTTGACAATGTGGAACCACTGCAGCAAGCAAAACATTATGACCGAAAACAAAAAAAAGAAGTTATGATTACACAACCAGGAATAATAATAATAATAATACGCTTTATTGCCCAACAGGATAAACCCAATTACAAAGCAAAAATAAATACAGTATAAATGATAAATTAATTATTAATAAATACTAAACAAATGACATAACAAGAAAAACAAAAGAAAAAAAACAATTAATAATGAATTAAATTAACTCAAATAAAAATGGAAACATCAATGGATGAATACATCAATAGACGAAATCAAACAAGAGAAGAAAAATATATTAAATTAACGAAAAATGTCCTCCATACATCTCTCAGCGCAGTGACATAATACATTGACTGGTGCACCCTGCATAATGTTGGTACGTGCAGTTGGCAGCCGGAATGTAGGTAAACCTTGTGTTCTGCGCTGGTACATTGAAAGGTATCCTTGTTAATATCCCAGGGCAGTCAATCAGTCCACGTATAGTTTTCCATAGGAACCTCGCGCAATGGTCGCCGAGTATAATAAGTATATGGGTGGTGTGGATTTGCACGACAATGCAGTGACAAATTACAGGATTCGAAATAATGGAAAAAATGGTGGTGGCCATTATTTACAAACGCAGTTAACAGTGTGTTTGTCAATAGTTAGAAAATATTCCGTTTTGCAAACAAATCGAAAATGAGCCAATTAGATTTCCGTTCATATGTGGTTATTCGTCTTTTGGCATGCGAGGAACAGCGATCAATAATAACCAAAGTTCCATTGGAACTACGAAAGGACAATTATGGACATTTAATTTCGACGCTCCCGAACGGACCCATAAACCGCCGTTTTCACCGCGCGAGGTTTCAGAACCATCCGCGTTAGCTTCGAACGAGTTTTTCCTGGCCCACCCCGGCTTACCAGGTCTAATTCGCATCACCCTTACCTGCAGCACATCTAGTCGTGGTCGGTGACAGGGGGAGTTATTGATTATCTTTCACTGCTCGCAACTCGGCGACAATCTGCCCAGTGTTAAGGTGCCTTCCTAACATATTTAATTTCTGTTTATATACTTTTGTATATTTTTCAGTGAAGCGAACGTCTCCGTAGCTAGGGCGTATTAACTGCTCTGGCCGCGGAGGGCGGAACGAGATACGTTTCTTGACTCGTGCAGGGGTACCTGCACGTGACCTGAGGCGTTAGCACGCTCGCTATAACCGCTTGACCTCTGCTTTGCCATCTGCCCGGACATCCCCTCTAACCAAAGGGGATTGCTGGGGAGATCAGGGGATATCGGCCAGGTGCCATAGGCACGCGTGGTACCGTTAAACGGCGAGCAAGCCCGGGGTCAGTAAACTCGGGCCTACCTTTCCCCATCCACCTTCTGCACCGCGCCCATCATGGCCGGTGTTGAAGTCCCCTCACCAATACTGAGCCTGCCATCCGAGGACGAGGACATGGAGATCAACTCGATCTCCGACGCTCTCAGAGTCAGAAGCGACGCGTGGACGCCAACATGAGCACGCACACCCAGCTCAGCCGAGCCCTCGAGAAGCTGGAGAAATTGCAAAATCAACTAGATGCTGTCCTAGCTCAGAGTATAGCCAAAAGATTCACCTTTACTAATTAATAATTTTCCAGCTCGTGTTCATTTTCCTATTAACTTCGTACTTGAAGAATTAATTAATAGTTTAGACCAGTTAGAAATATATTCAAATTTAAAGATGGAAAACGTAAATTATCGATTATTAAAATTAAATGTAGATACAATCCCTTCCTTTGATGAAAGTAATGAACTTACTGAAATTTTTATTTCACGGTGTGAGGCCCTGTTGGCTCAGTTTAGACCGCTAAATGATAATTTAGTTAATAGTTATTTAATTAATTCGATAATAAGTAAACTTAAGGATAGAGCATTGATTACAATAGGTTCGCGAGCAGAACTAGATAATTGGCCTGGAAATTAGAAACCATTTGAGGCAAAGGTTTGGTGATTTGCGAAACTATGACAATATAGTTCAAGAATTAATTAATTTAAGACCGATGAAAAATGAAAAGTATTTGGATTTTGGAGCGCATTCAGGTTTTAAGAAGTAAATTGTCGAGCAAAATTAATTCTGTAGTTGAATGCCAGATGCGGAGAAACGTATTCATCAGCGTAGTTATGATGAATTGGCACTGAAAACATTCCTACGAGGAATTCGTGGTAATATACAACGTATTCTAAGATTAAGAGAGCCTGACACATTGGAAGAGGCAATTCATTATTTAATTGAGGAAAATAATTTTCAGAATACTTTAACACACCGAATGTATCAAATTTTAATCAGTCTAATTTTAACAATGGGTTTAATTATAGAAATTCTAATTCATCAAATTATAATCAAAATAATAGATTTAGTAATCAAAATCACTTTCAAAATAATAAAAATCTAATAATCAATTTCCTAGGCAACAAAACCAACGAAATTTTATAAGACAACCCGTTCAACAAAATTCCACGAGCCGACCTATCAATTTTCAATTTAGGCAGCAACCACCACAACGATTTCCCACAAACAGACAAATATTTGGGGGACCAGTAAATTCACAAAATCAAAATTTTAGACCATATAATAATTATAATTTTAACCCAAATTTGGTAATAACCCAAACCCTAATTTAAATAGTAATTCAAATTTTAAATTCAATTCAAATTCTAATAATCAGCCAACACGACAAAATTCCAAGTCCGACACCAATGTCGACCTCCATAACTTACACAAATCGCCCTAATCATCCAGTAATCATCAGTAAATATTAGTAGAGCCGGTAGTCTTAATGAAGAATCTGAAGATAATATTTTAGGATAAATCGGCTTGGGAAAACCCCAGTTGAAATTTTGGGTATATGTAATAATTCTAGTAATCTACCTTTCATAATTGACCCTGAAACTAAATTTAAATATTAATGGATTCTGGAAGTACACGATCGTTTATTAGACCTCGATTGACGAGGAAATTAAATAAAAATTCATTTAAAATTGATCCGTTTGAGGTTAGTGCTCATGGTACCTCTCAAGGAACTCATAGTGTGGTCATTAATCTTCAAAAATTATTTAAACTAATTTCGCAGCTAAATTGAAATGTTACGTATTTGACTTTCATTCTGCTTTTGATATTTTATTAGGAGTAGATAATGTGATAAAAATTAATGCGTGCGTAGATTTTATGAACAATATAAAAGTAAGCTTTGACGACATCAGCCAAATTGAACAGGGAACAAGAGGACAGTTCAAATGCGATTTACGGCACAAAGAACGATCGAAACGAATACTGTCCGCGCCCCATACTTTGGCGAGAAGCCGCGCAGCCCGAATAGTCCCGAGTACGCCGTTTATAGCCGATCGACAAATTGAAAATGTTCCGCGCGGCGGTCAGTGGCGTAACGCAGATTCTTTAGCCCTTTGAATTAAACATAAGTTTATTCACGAAAAGATTGATGTTGTGAACATATCTTTGAGTGAATTAAAGTGTTTAATTCACGTGTTGTATATATGTCAATTTCTATAAATAACACAATAAAGGTATTTAAATTCATTATTATAGAAAATCACTCAAGTTTCACAATTTTGATGAAATAAACTGGTTTATTCAAAGTTTATGTCACTTGTGAAATATAACAAACTTTTATTTCAATAGGGAATAAAGGTATGTTTATTACGGTTGTTATGGAGTTAATAATGTACGTTTTAATAAACAAAATTGAATAAAATAACAGGCATATAATTCAAAATTTTTAATAAAATACAAGATTTAAAAAAACAAATTAAAAATCGTAAATTAAATTAAATCACAATACTCGCTTAAATTGTCCTAATCGTCATTACAATCGTCGTTGTCGCTCGAATCTTTATTTATTGTAATAACAAGCTCCTCGGTGCGGACATCAACCATGATTTCATTAGCCAGGTAATCATTTTCAATTTTGATGACATGGTCACACCTTTTTTTCCACTCCTCTGCGGTAATTGCTACAAATTCTTCTTCAGCCAATTTCCACGTATCTTGTATTTTGAACGTGGTGTTTCTTTTTGCTACATTTTGTTTGACTGTAGCCCAAATTAGTTCAATTGGATTCAGATCTGGATGGGAGGGTGGAAGTCTTAAAATTGAATGTCCATACGGTTCAAACAATGCGTCAAATTTGTACTGAATATGATGATGCTTATGCGACTTTATTATTGAATAAAGTGCAGGTTTGAGCATTTTGTGTGAAAATGGTAATTTTTTTTTGTGTCAACCACGATATCATATCAGCTTTTTTTGAATTGCTGTTCGGTGCATGGCTAATTTGCACATTGAGATAAGGAGCATTATCTACAATTACAGCTGACTGTTGTAACCTTTCGTAATTTGTAGAATTCATCTCTGAATGATAATCCCCCGAGGAAGTACCGGATTTAAAAATCTGTAAGCAGTTTGGAATAAATCCTTTGTCACCACCAGCATTAATAATGATTAGCCGTGAACCTTTTGAAATTGGGCTAAATATTCCGTTATTGGTGTCGTCATTCCAATTTTTTGAAAGGGTGCGGCCACAGTGGATGTAAGTTTCATCAAAAAAAACTATTGGGCGTTGTTGTTCTCGAAAATATTGTACATTATTTAAATATTTAATACGACGCGCCGGAATGTCATTTTTTTCAATCAACAATTGTCGATTATTCTTTGTTTTGCGAAATCTAAAACCAAGATCCTTGACAATTCTTCTTAATGTTGTTAACTTCCCCTGCCACCCAAAATCTTCTTGCAATTTTGCTGGTAATGCTCTGAGATGAACTCTGCAGCCTTCAGTTTTATGGAAATTATAAATAACATTCCGAAAGTCCACTTTTTCGAAGTGTTCCAACTCCCTCACTGAGCACTTGCGGACGCGTTTTTTATCCGGGCTCTTAAATATTAAACCATTTTCGGGTGCATTGTTTCCCTCACTCACTATTCGTTCTACACTTCTCACTGAAACACCCGTCGCCGTGGACACATTGTCTTTTATTTCCTTTAAGGTACAATCCACTTTAATAGTTTTAAAATAATTATACACATTAAAAATTACTTCGCGTGCCCGACTGTGAATCACCTTATTACTTAATGTGCTTGTCATTTTGATATCAAAATTGTAACGTTCACTATGGTTGTTTGTTCTCAATTGACACATTTCGGAAAAGCGGCCGTAATGTAGGTGTGTTGAATGTAATTAGTAGGGGATTATCTCCCTTTTGGTATTTATTTACCTACCTGACGGGCAGGTAATTTGTCCTAAATAACCTTACTAGATTACAATTACGTAAATTGTATTAATAATACAAGCACAATACCACTGCTGTTCGTCGCTACTTCTATCGCATGTTATTCGCCGCCGCGGCGCCGCTGGAATTTTTAAAATGTAGCGGAAGTAAAATACCACTGCGCATCCGAGCCGCTCGCCAAGGTATGGGGCGCGGACTGTAACTGCTTCCAATTTTGGTGATATTTGCAAACTACGTCCGACAAATTTTCATTTCATTTCATTTCATTTATTTTACGAAAATCTCCTTTACAATTTACAATCCATACATTCCGTATTCATTTACGTAATTTACAAAAAATTTAAATACAAACAAAATAACAACATAAACATACCTATAAATTGCTATTACATATTAAGTTACATATCCCAAATGATTTAAAATGGATCTCAGATGATAAACTTCGATTACATTTTAAATATATATTAAATAAATAAATAAATACATAAATAAATAAATACATAAATACATAAATATATAAATACATAAATAAGTAAATAAAACAATAAATAAATCAATCAATAAATAAACAGACCCATAGACAACATAAATAACCAAATAGCATTACTAGATGACATCTGAAAACTGAATTCGACTTAGGCGTTTCTTAAAATAAGTGAGGGTGCGAACAGAACAAAATTGACATCATTTTGTAAAATATTTGCATATCGCATTAAACGATCAGTGGGGATGTACATCCCAAATCTCGTTGTATGGAAAGCCAAGCAAAAAAAAGGTTTATGTCCGGAGTCATAGCTTCGAGGTATATTAAAGTTTAGCTTTCCAACCAACTCACTGCAACGAACATCACCACCGATCAACCTAAATTAAAACGTCATATCTAAATATATTCTCCTATCTGCTAGCGACGTAATATTCAGTGTATTTAACATTTGACTGTGACTGAAGTTTGCATTGCGGCCATTAAATCTATAAAACATGGTCAATAAAAATCTACCTTGCACTGCTTCCAACTGTTAACTAGCAGTAATAGTATAAGGTGACCATATTAATGAACCGTATTCCAGATGAGGACGGACTAATGTTAGATATAGGTATCTTATGGTATCAATTTTGAAATCCTTAGAAAACCTCTTAATGAAGCCTAATATCGTAAAACATTTGTTACATATGCTTTTTGAAATTTAGCTTGGCCGTAAACATTACGCCCAAGTCTTTAATTTCGTTTGTGCGGACTAAGATATGATCATATAATTTATAATCAAAGTGACTAATTTTACTTCGGCCAAATGCAATATAAAAACACTTCCCTAGATTCAATTGAAGGTCGTTTTTCACGCACCAATCCGCTACGCCATTTAGGTCGTCTTGGAGTTTCGTGTGATCGTCTACAGTCTCAATTGTCTTAAATATTTTTAAGTCGTCAGCATATAGGAGAAAGTTGCTGTTTTTAATTTCCATGGCGATGTCATTAATAAAAAGTAAAAATAAAATGGGTCCACAGTGCGACCCCTGCGGCACCCCTGAAGATACCTGTATAGTATCCGATAGGTGTGTTTTAAATAGCTCTCGAGCCAACTCACAACTGCTACACCAAAACCAATCAATTTTAATTTGTGCAACAATAAGTCATTCTGTACTCTGTCGAATGCTTTGGAGAAGTCAGTGTAAATTGAATCTACTTGAAATCCATTCTTCAGATCATTCGACAGAAATGTTTGGTATAATAGTAAATTGGTTATAGTTGATTTCCCTTTTAGAAAACCATGTTGTTGATCAATAATTGTGTTGGAACATGACCAAATAAGCTGTTCAGAAACGAGTAAATCAAATATTTTTGGTATTACCGATTGGATTGAGACTCCTCTATAATTTAAAACATCAGTTCTACTTCCATTTTTATGTATCGGTACAATATAGCTATCCTTCCAGCACTGGGGAAAAATGCCAACAGCTTATGAGCGTGCAAAGAGAGTATGAATTGGTTTACTCAGCGTGCAAATACATCGTTTTAAAAAGTACACAGGGATACCGTCAGGGTCCGCACTATAGGACTCGGGAAGAGAAGACAAACAATTATAAACTTCAGTAAGAGTAACATTTAGTTTATGTATATAAGTGGATTCATTTATTTTGATAATTGGGTATGTTGTAGCAAGGCTGTGCGTACGCCTTCGAGAAATTAGAGGCAAACAGATCCACAATACGTTCGGTTGAATCACTTATTTCCCCATTTAAGTGCATTGTCTTGGGATACCCGTTCGTTTTACGACATACATTCACATAATTCCAAAATTCTTTGGAGTTACTATTAATTTTAGATTCTATGTTGTCAATGTATGTCGTGTATAGTAATTCCTCAAGTTCTTCACATTTCCGTCTATAGTTCTTAAATGACTCAGTCAGATCTTGCACCGGTAGATTTATATTTTGCATGCGAGCGCCTTTTTGCTTGGGTTAAATCAGTGATGGGGAAACTACGGCCCGCGGGCCAAGTCCGGCCCGCGAAAAGGTTTAATCCGGCCCGTTTAAGAGTGCCGTCGTGAGATGTTTGAACGCGTTCTTACTTCGTAATGTGACGACCCGCATAAAAACTACCTGCGGCGATATTCAAAACACAATAGTATTCTGGACAAATCCATCCGACCTAAACAGATGACTCATCTTCGCTCGAAACTTCCAGACACTCTCGCTGGTAGGTATAAATACAAGCGAGGCCGCCCGAAGATCAGTTAGTTAGCGACTTAGTCAGGCATCTGCAACGACGCGCAGTGACTCGAGTAATTGTTTGTGTAATCCCCCAAACTTCCAGTGCCTCAACAAACTCCCGCGTAAGAGCATTAGTTAGCAGTAAGCTTTCGTCAATTGTGTTTCTGTGTGTTGTTCTCCGTAGTAGGTAACGTCTAAAATGGATGTTAAAAAAGGAAAAGTGGATTCAGAATGTCGAGCTTTTAAAGAAGAATGGACGTGGAAATATTTCTTTACTTTATTTAAAGAAAAACCTGTGTGCTTACTTTGCAATACAACTGTTGCAGTTTTAAAAGAATATAACATTCAACGCCATTTCAAGAGCAAACATGAAAACCACTCCTACTCATCGTTAAGAGAAGAGGTGAAAAAAATTAAATCGAAGGATTTAATAAAAAATGTATCAAGTCAACAACAATTATTTCAGAAAATTAATCATTCTCAAAGATGCGCTACGAAAGCCGGTTATGTGTTGGCTTATAATATTGCTAAATCTAATAAAGCATTTTCAGATGGTGAATTTATAAAGCAGTGCATGATAGATGTGTGCGATATTATGTGCCCTGACAAGAAAAAGGATTTTCAGTCACTGTCTCTCTCAAGAAGAACAATCACCGAGAGAATTGAAAATATTGATAAAAATCTAATTTCACAACTGACTACAAAAACTCAAAAATGTATTTTTTATTCAATTACCATGGATGAAAGTACAGTTATCAGCGATACTGCGCAGTTACTCATATTTGTAAGAGGAATCAACGCCCACTTTGAAATTACAGAAGAACTTGCAGGGCTGCAGTCAATGAAAGGAACAACGACTGGTGCCGATATATTTTGTGAATTTGAAAATTGCATCGATAAACTTCGTTTACCTGTTGACAAGCTATGTAATGTAACTACAGATGGTGCTCCTAATATGGTTGAAATCAATCAAGGATTTGTTGGGAAATTTAATTCTAAGTATCCGGAAAATGATGTTTTTTTTCATTGCCTTATACATCAGGATGCTCTCTGTAAATCGGCTTTAGATATTGACCATATACTTAATATTGTTGTAAAACTAGTAAAGATGATTCGTTCCAGAGGATTATTACATCGCCAGTTTCAACAGTTTTTGGAGTCCGTACATGCTGAGCATTCCGATATCCTGTATTATTCAAAAGTTCGTTGGTTAAGTGCTGGAAAAGTATTTGAAAGAATTTGGGATTTAAAAGACGATATTGTGAATTTTCTTCTTGATAAAGACATTTATAATCAATTTTGCTAATCAGATCTCTAAATCTGATTTTTCTCATTTTCCAAGAATTCAATCTTTAAAATTCACTATATCAAACAATCAGATTAAAAAATACGAAATTAATTTGAGAAAACTATCTACAGAATTAGACTTTAGAAAAATGGAACCAGAGTTTAGTATTTTTGCGACCCCATTCAATGTTAATTACGAAGAAGTTGATGCAAAATTTCAACTTGAGTTAATAGAACTGAACTGTAATACTCTCCTGAAACAAACTTTTCATACAGTACCATTACTAGAATTTTATAAAAATTTAAGTCCAGATAATTTCCCAAATCTAATTACTCATACAATGAAGATAATGACAATGTTCGGCTCATCTTATATATGCGAACAAATCTTTTCAACAATGAAGCTTAGGAAAACTTCTTTAAGAAACAGAATTACAGATGAGCACCTTTCATCAGTTTTAAGAATTTCTGCTTCGCAAATGGAACCGGACTATGATGAAATTTTGATGAAACAGTCTCAATTTCATTTTTCTCATGCACCATCAACCTGTAATGACACCAGAAAAATACTTCACATCAAGAACTACACTAAATTCATTTTATATTTTGTGCTCTTAATTTTGTTACCTTTTGCTTTTTTACTATTAAAATAATAAGTGTATGTAATAATATATGTATATGTTTATAGAACACATAAATTAGTTAACGATTAAGCATTATTCTTTGGCCCGCTACGATTGTCTAGTTATTACAAATGGCCCGCCTTAAAAAAAGTTTCCCCACCACTGGTTAAATCCTTATTAAACCATTTGGGATAATTTGATGCTTTTGAAAACACAGTAGGAACAAACATGTTAAAAACAGAATAAAGTGCATTATAGAAATTACAACCATTAACATCAACAGAGTCACTTAAAAACACTTGATCCCAGTTAATATCCGCTAGGTACTTAATAATTCCGTTATAGTCTGCAGCTTTAAAGACGTATACCCATTCCTCAGTTAAACACGTGAATTCGGGTGCTGAGAGTGGTAGGTTTATACAGTAGGGGATATGATGAGTACTGGAATTACATAGGCTGTCCATGGCTTGGCTAACACTGATTCCGATGATGTTGGAGAATACTAGATCTAAAAACACACCTCTAGTATTCGGAATTTGGTTTACTTGGCGTAGATAATAAAAGTTGAGAATATTGGCTAAAACGTCGGCAGGATAACTGTTATTATTTTCATGTTTGCTCTTGAAATGGCGTTGAATGTTATATTCTTTTAAAACTGCAACAGTTGTATTGCAAAGTAAGCACACAGGTTTTTCTTTAAATAAAGTAAAGAAATATTTCCACGTCCATTCTTCTTTAAAAGCTCGACATTCTGAATCCACTTTTCCTTTTTTAATATCCATTTTAGACGTTACCTACTACGGAGAACAACACACAGAAACACAATTGACGAAAGCTTACTGCTAACTAATGCTCTTACGCGGGAGTTTGTTGAGGCACTGGAAGTTTGGGGGATTACACAAACAATTACTCGAGTCACTGCGCGTCGTTGCAGATGCCTGACTAAGTCGCTAACTAACTGATCTTCGGGCGGCCTCGCTTGTATTTATACCTACCAGCGAGAGTGTCTGGAAGTTTCGAGCGAAGATGAGTCATCTGTTTAGGTCGGATGGATTTGTCCAGAATACTATTGTGTTTTGAATATCGCCGCAGGTAGTTTTTATGCGGGTCGTCACATTACGAAGTAAGAACGCGTTCAAACATTCTCACGACGGCACTCTTAAACGGGCCGGATTAAACCTTTTCGCGGGCCGGACTTGGCCCGCGGGCCGTAGTTTCCCCATCACTGATCTAGTAGTACTAGTAATAACATGCAAATTTCTTTTGTATCATTCAATATCCGGCGTGGCACTAGCCAGGGAAGTAGTTGTTTCAATAAGTTATTTGTTTATAGTCTTAGTAAGACTTAATTTTTTTGCTTGCAGATTAACGAACAGGTTGAATATTCATATATTCAGGCTACATTTCGTTTTCTTGTATTTATCTAATGCTTTCTGCAACAAGTAAAGTTGTTTCTAATTTGTTTGTTATTATTTTCACTTAATACACTATTACCATAGTCACTCCACGCAGCATTCGGTAAGTTATAATCACCACAGACAATAAAATCACAATTTACGTTCGCACTGCAAATTCTTTCTAGTTCTTCGCTATGTGACATGTAATAAGATATATTTGCGGCCGGTGGAATATATGTTGATCCAATTATATATTTGTTATTCTCTTTAACAAACAAGTGTTCTATTTTTATCACTGCTTGGTACGATGCAGCTACTTAATTGTTTCCTTACCGCAATTAAAACTCCACCCCCTCTACTCTTTGCGCTGTTAAGAACCGAACGATACCGGGGATATGATGAGTACTGAAATTAGGACCTGGACATTCCATCCACATGGAATTTTAATTGTGGGATGGTTTGTTGGGGTAAGTGATAATCACCACTGGCTCATAAAAATGTCAGGGCAATTGCCGATCGGCACGAGGCCCCCGACGACATTTCATACTTTACGGTCAAGGCCATGCAGCCCCTTTTTCGGGTATGGCGAAGCGCAGGTAGTCCCAAAAAAAGGGATGTATCACAATACGTCGAGTATTTCTGTTACGAATTAGAACTCATAGGCGGAAAAAATTAACCATATGTCATAGATTTTGAAATTATTTTTAATAAAATAAAGTGCATTTTCAATTTCGTTCGATTTAGAAAAAATAGTAACTTGTAAAATATGTCATAGATGAAAACAATCATTTTGAATGGACATTTATTCACTTTAATTTAACAACATTTATCGTTTGTAGAAACTTTTTTTTTCGATTCATTAAACTCATCGACTTTATTCTTTATTTCGAATTGAAATAAAGAATACTATCTTTGTTAATATCACACTTATTTATCATATAGTAATTATATTTTGAACTATGTACTGATCACTTTCAAACTTGAAGTAAATAGAGAAACAAGTATTTATATTATATCAAATTAGATAATGAAGAAAAAACGAAGTGGAACTGCTCATTAATTATGGAAAACTTAAGATTATGCTTCACTTTTTCAAGTAAGCGATTTGCGAATGAGAAATTGGTTTGATTCAATAAGGGAAGATATATTTCTAATTCTAATTTGTCTTAATGTTTCTGTAATATTTTTCATATTTAAAAAATTATGGAAAAGAAACTAAAAACAGTTAAGGCAAACACCCAGTTTCGGTGTACGAAATTTTACTAAAAGCTGTTTTATTTTTGGGATTATCAAATAAGATTTATGTTCAAAGTTTCATGTTATTTCCTGTATTAGTTTTTGATATACAACTCACATATTGATTTGCACCTGACCTTACATAGATATCATAAGGTCAAATCAAGGTCACTACCGTATGTTCCCCTCCAAACCGTTTATTTTTTATCTAAAACATTTTTCTTAATCATTGATAGTTTTAGAGAAAATCGATTTAATCCACCCTGAATTGTGTATCTTTCCCGTTGCGGCGTTAGGTAATAAAACGGTTTTTTTTTACATTCTCCTTTAAAAAGAAATTATACCACTATTACACGATGAATTATTGAACATTAACTTTGAACATTTTATGTTATTGTGACTTATGTGACTTTTCCTGTTACTTTTAGTGTATAGTGTATATTTTTTTTTTCTTTGAACATTTAATTTTTGTGCCGTGTAAATATTTCTGTCTTGTAAATAATAGCGATTGTTATCGCGCCAATCTGCTTTTTTATGCCTCTTATCCCTTTCTTTGCATTCTGTGGTAATCTCATCACGATACCGGCTCCGTAAGCTAGCCGGAGGTCAACGAGGTGCGGCTCGCCCATTCTATGAAAATGTTTTTCCTAGAGAAAATAGTTTTGCATATAACCATATCATTACTTTTCTTTACTTTCTATACTAAGGGGAAATCGAGAAAATTTAAACTATTATGAAAATAGGTGGTGTCCTGGAATTTTTGAAATAAAAACCCCTGTTAGCTATCATTACTATTGTAATGTTTTAATTGCAAATTTAGAAAAAAACGTTATTAATACATACATTTAAACAAAAGGCATGTTGTTTAAACTGATTTTTCACGCATAATTACTTGTCAGATAATATAATAATTTAATTTAAATTATTTCTTACAATTGATAACCTTATTAAATTAAATTACCGAGTAACAGCAATTACATCTTATGGTTTGTTTTTTCATCGTATTGTGCTCTTGGCTCACCCTAGGCCAGGACTACCTGCACCGGGTAGCCCGTAAAGTATCAAATGTCGTCGGGTGGCACGTGTCGGTCATAAATTTCAATTTCTTCACGGTTTGGTCTTGAAAAGGATCACTAATGGTTGGTAGTAAACAAACCGCAAGTTGGACCCTTTGTTGCTGCCGCTGTGGATGAAACGTCCTAGTCGCCTGAAATTACATAGGCTGTCCATGGCTTGACTAACACTAATTCCGATGATGTTGGAGAATACTAGATCTAAAGACACACCTCTAGTATTCGGAATTAGGTTTACTTGGCGTAAATAATAAAAATTGAGAATATTGGCTAAAACGTCGGCAGGATAACTGTTATTATTTCACTTAATTCACTATCACCATAGTCACTCCATGCAGCATTCGGTAAGTTATCACCACAGACAATAAAATCACAATTTACGTTCGCACTGCAAATTGTTTCTAGCTCTTCGCTATGTGATATGTAATAAGATACATTTGCGGCCCGGTGGAATATATGTTGATCCAATTATATATTTGTTATTCACTTTAACAAACAAGTGTTCTATTTTTATCACTGCTTGGTACGATGCAGCTACTTAATTGTTTCCTCACCGCAATTAAAACTCCACCCCCTCTACTCTCCTCTACTCTGTGCGCTGTTAAGAACCGAACGGTCAGTTCTGTATATAATAAAATTAGGTAAGCTTAATACACTGTCACTTATGGTATTATCCAACCAAGTGTCCACAAGTACAATAACATCATATACACATAGACTAGCATTAAACATAAATGACTTAATTTTCCCCTACAGGCCGCCGACGTTCTGGAAGTATATATATTTTATAGTTAGACCAATTTCACCTTGTTCATTCCTTTTCTCCAATTCGTTTCTCAGTTCTTTCATGTGGTCCCGCTGCAATTGAGACAAATCGCTATTAAAACGTATATTGCCTGTATCTGTCGCACGTGTAACCTTTAATATATCAAGCGCCTCCTTGGTATCAGAAAATATTAATTTAACAGGACGTGGTTTATTGCCAGGTTTACCAAGCCGAAATACTTGAATTTTCTCAAACTTTATATCAGGATCAATATATGATTTTATGGAAATTATATCCTTTTCTACTCTATCAGTAGAAGACCCAGTAGACTCCGGTACATTATATACCATTACATTAGATATCTGTGTTTGTCTCTCTCCTACTTCATGGATAATATCAGCTTGTTGCAGTATATTAGAAGAAATATTTGATGGAGTATTACTAGCAACGTTTGTCGCCTCGAGTGCGGTAATGCGACGATCAAGAGGTTTAATATCATTTTTCAAATCCGCTAAAATATTCATCATTTCAGTACTAAAGAGGGGCATGAATTCGTTTCTAAATATTGATCGAATCGTATCTACAAATGACGGACTGTCATACTGTGGTTGAGTGAGAGAGAATGAGGCGCGCGGATTATTGGTTTGTCCGATTGATGTTCGCACGGGCGTCGGTGCTGGGGCTGGAGACGACATATATGAGTCACATACCCACTGGTTACCGTTGATAGTCGATGATTCGGCAATGAAATAAGCGATATCATTTAAAGATAATTGTTCTAAGCAATCCACGTGGAAACATACTTCACATGTGGCACACTTTAACGATTTTGCTCGTGTACCGACATTATTACCGCAGCTTCCACAAATACGAGACATTATACCTTAAAATAAGTAATTCTCCGGAGATCCGACAACGTTGCAAAATAATTAATTATTAAGAAACAACAGAGGAAAACAAGGGACACACTCTTCACCTCACAGGGTCGATTGTGAGGTCTTAAAGACAAACAGGGAAGACCACGGAAAACACAAATAAATGATACTATGATGTGATAGGTAAAATATAACACTCCAATTATAAGCAACATAAAACAAAAAATCAACCAGTTCAATGACCATCAATAGATATAGAGTGATTGATACTTTTTGCGCGAACACGACCGTGTGCGAGCGCACACTGTGGAGAATTACCGGAGTAAAAGATCTAATATACGGTGCAGTACTTTATGTAATGAATTGAAAATTACTAACCATGCATATGAACATTAACGTATTCAGTACACCAATTTTTACAATTTCTTTGCGAGTATTTGCCACTAAAACACTTATTTAAATACGGAGCACAAGAAAACTGCATTCCCCTTTAAACGAACACCTGTTTTGATTGCGAAAATATTGTAAAATTTATTTTGTATAGTAATTTTTATGGTAATATAGAAACTAAGTGAGGTAGGGACCATAAACAAGTTGCTATAAAAATGTTTGAGTCGATTTTACAATTATATGTCAACAATTGTGGCTTGATAATTTGTGAAGAGTGTCCAGACGTAGGGGTCAGTCCAGATGGCATAGTGGAAGTGAAGTGTCCATTTTCGGCGGCAAAATTGACATCAGAAGATGCGCAAATTTACCACATTAAACAATATATAATTGTCTTTAACCCATTTGCATCACAGGGAAAAATGGAAAATTTAAAATGTGTTCTTATGACTTATTTTGGGCAACAAAAATGCAGAAAAAACTTGAAAGATTCTATATGAAGTGTTTATTACGCTAAATAATTAACCCTAGATTTACACGAGGTTTAGACATTAAAAACCCGTCAAGAATGAATATTGAATTAGATTAGATTTTTATTAGCTTGTCTGTTAGTGTCAGAATAGTCTTAGAATTTTATTACGAGTACATAATATTTAATTTTTTTTTATTAAAATGCTGTCATAAACATGTGTTTTAAATTCGAGGATTCAAATTTGGCACTTTTCCTGCATTGAATGCTTAATTAATCATTCCTGTTATCAAAATCTGCTTTTTTGAAATTATTATGATTAGTAATAAATAGTTTATTAGTTTCTTAAAAAGGGCGTGTTTGCGATTTCCATTTATTGGATATACCGTACTGATCCAAGAAGATCGAAAAACGATAGAACACACTACCAACTAGACTAAAGTCTTCACTCGCTCCAGATAAATATCTTGTGGCAAATCATTTTCGGGCATTTGACGGTAATCCTTATGAGCTGGAGCAGCTGGTAATTTCTGTTGTTTTTTTTTGAGGAGACCTTTTTTTGCAAGATTTTGCAATGAATTTGTATATTCTCTTACATTGTGAACTGAACGTCTTGTTGAGAACGCATTTTAACTTACTTGCGTCAAATTGTGAGATTTTTACATTTCTTGCGTTTCTTGCGCCTTGCAGATAAGCGCAGCCCGGTCTTATTTCCTCGTATAATATCCATTCTGATAATAAAAACAATAAAACTAATCATTTGAAAAAGTTTAGTATATTGTACAATGTTTTACGTAATACAGGGTTAGTCAAAATGAATAGGACAATAAGAAAACTATTTTTAGACGAATGTATGTTTATTGTAACCAAACTACAGCTACGTATGGACAGATAAACTATCAAAGTTTTATTTGTCAACACACATGTACGCTAATGCCGCTAGGAGACGCTGTTTTCAAAATGGCGCAATCAGGCAAGGAGAAGGCGTTTTGTGTGATGACATTTGCTAAAACAAGGTCAGTAATTACGGTCCAGCGACAATTTCGAGCCAAGTATGCCAAGGAACCACCTCATCGACATTCCATTTCGAGGTGGGTAAAGCAATTTGAGGAGACGGGCTGCTTATGCAAGGGTAAAAGCACAGGACGACCACGTGTCTCTGAAGAAACTGTGGAATCCATTCGTGCATCCTTTCAACGAAGTCCCCAGAAGTCGACAAATCGTGCAGCCATGGAATTGGAAGTTCCGCAAAAAACTGTGTGGCGCGTGTTACGCAAACGTTTGCAATTCAAGCCGTATAAATTCCAAATGGTGCAGGCTTTGAAAAATGCTGACTATTCAAAACGACACAATTTTTGCGAATCAATGCAGCGAAGACTAGAGGAGGAAGGCTTTGCCAACAGACTGGTCTTCAGTGACGAGGCAACGTTTCACCTGTGCGGGAAGGTCAATAGGCATAATCTCCGCTTTTGGGGCTCTGAAAATCCTCATGCAGTATTGGAACATGTAAGGGATTCGCCGAAGGTAAACGTTTTCTGTGCGATAACCAACCGTCACGTGTTTGGGCCATTCTTTTTCGCGGAGAAAACCGTAACAGGCATAGTGTACGCCGACATGTTGTCTGAATGGTTGATGCCACAGTTAGAAGAGAAAGTGCCCGATTTCGTATTCCAACAAGACGGTGCCCCTCCGCATTGGCACAACAGTGTACGCGAGTACCTCAACGAACACCTTCCCAGACGTTGGATTGGCCGTGCTGGAGTGAATGATCTTCCATTCCTGTTGTGGCCCCCGAGGTCCCCCGACCTCACACCATGCGACTTTTCTCTCTGGGGGTATGTGAAAGACACTGTCTTCAAACCTCCATTACCGCTGACCTTGGACGAGTTAAAACAGCGCATATGTGCTGCAATCGATGCCATTACGTCGGATGTGCTGCAACGGATTTGGAATGAACTGGACTATCGCCTGGACGTCTATCGTGTCACAAGGGGCGGCCATATCGAACATCTGCGAAGGTGAGAAAAAACTTTGATAGTTTATCTGTCCATACGTAGCTGTAGTTTGGTTACAATAAACATAAATTCGTCTAAAAATAGTTTTCTTATTGTCCTATTCATTTTGACTAACCCTGTATAACTGTGTATAATAAAAATAACACTAAAACACAATTTCTTTATCTTGGCAAAACTAAACTAGCACATTCAAAAACTCAAAACAGACTCTTCAAAATCTTCTAACTCACAAATTCTATAAGCAAATTTACTGAACTTCTAGGGTAGGGGTGAAAAACGAGGACCGCGAAAAACAGGTTGTCCTTTGTAATATAATTTTGGAACCAGCAGAAACAGCATTAGGACTTGGGACATGACTAAATGAAAGTATAGTGCATTTTTCAAAAGGACATAACATCTAAAAAGGTTAATCATTTTATGAGGGATGTTGGTTCCTCAATTTCCGATTTTAGCAATTATCGGAAAGAATAAAATCTCTTTAGTATTGAGGATTTTACAACTTTTCTATTCACCGTGAAAACAGCCCGACTGTATGAAGAGCCATAAATTTTAATAATGTGAACAAGTTGGCGATAAGCATTCAGTCGGTTTCTCGATTGACTCAGATGAAGAATGGATGTGATGCCTATACAATTTCATATGGGTGTATTTGAAGGATAGACATATTTATTTTCTAATAGACCAGACAAAGATATTTCTAGCTCCAATAATTTTTACCACACAAATGATGACGTGTAGTGTATTTTATCCGAAAATCATAAATCGGTTCCGACGAAAAAAGGTGGTATCCCCACTTAGCTAATATTCAAAATAATTTTCAGAATTGTTAGAGTCATCAGATAAGCGTTTCCTTATCTGGGGTCCATTCTTCCTTCATCCGGGGAAGTCCCGTCTTGATGACTACGGAGCGGGGACTGCTTGCCGGAGGGAGATCACTTATCGTTTGGGCGTTAACTCCATAACACATTCAATAACGATATATAGAATAATAAATAGATATATAAAAGTTAACATCAGAAGTGGGATAATACCCTGCGTCTTGGGAACTATTCTGTGCTATTTTGATATTGTGAATAATAAAATTGGTGAAAAAAAAATGGACGGTGACCGAAGTCGTCGACCGAGGTCACGGCGGCGTTCCTGTTCTCGAGCGGGAAGATCTTCACGATCAAAAGATGTGCGGAGAAGCCGGAGGAGAAGTAGCAGTGGCGAATATCGGCGAAGAAACTCCAATTCAATCTCGGAGCTTGGATCGGACATGGCAGGCGCAATTGTCGTAGGAATTGATCGACCAGTCGCGCGAAGTCAGCAAGTTCGAGGGAGCGCACACGTAAGCTTATCTGCACAAGTAATTGCTGAATTTGATCCTCTGACAAATGACATTGGAGAGTGGCTACATTCAGTAGACGAGTTTCTCAACATTTATGGCTGGGACGAGAAGACAGTTTGTCATCTGGCATTAAATAAATTGAGAGGACCTGCAGAAATATGGTACCGGGGCCTGCCAACTCGAATGTTTTTATGGCCAGAGTGGCGTGAGTTATTGCTGTAGAATTTTAAATCAAAGCGTAACTAACACGCAGCGTTAGAAACAATGATGGCATGCAGGGCGTTACAAGGGGAACTATTGTACGAATATACTTTTAGAAAACTTGCGTTAATTCATATACTTAAACTTCCCTTAAGTGGCGAGGACCAAGTTAATTTAATAATGGGAGGTATTGAGAATGAGCAGATTGGGAACTTTTAGTTTCCGCGGTTGGCATGGTTGACTGACGGGTGTGGGTGCCTCTGGACATTTTTAGCGGCTCCTTGTACAGGCCTTGTTAATAAATAATAATAAATATTTTCTTCTTGATTTAGAAATTGTAATGCTTCCGCTAAATCAATGGGACACATAGCACGAATTGTTGTGCCTAGAGGTTCTATTAATCCTGCTAAAAATGTTTTGAACGTTAAATCTTTATATAAAAATGCAAAATCTTTAAAGAACAATAAAACAGCAGGTCCAGATAATATTCCAGCATTTTTAGTTAAAGACTGTGCACCATGTCTTTTAGAACCGTTGCAGTATTTATTCAATTTGTCAATTAAAACTCAAACTTTCCCTGATATTTGGAAAACAGCGAGAGTAACACCCATTTTAAAAAGTGGAAATAAGCAGGAAATAGACAACTATCGTGCTGTATCAATTCTTAATAACTTTGCAAAGTTATATGAATCAATTCTTGCTCTCAAATTATATAGTCATGTTCAATTATATCTGACAACACGACAACATGGTTTCGTAAGAAGGAAGTCTACTACATCAAATTTGTTAAATGTCACAGAGTATATTTCACAGCACTTGGATGACCGTAAGCAAGTCGACATCATTTATACTGACTTCAAAAAGGCGTTCGATACTATAGAACAGGAAATTATTTTGAAAAAATTGGATTCATTTGGGATACATTTTAATGTAATTCAGCTAATGCGGTCTTACCTTGATGTCAGTATATTGACTATAATGGATATAGATCATTCAACTATTTTCCAACTAGTGGGGTGCCTCAAGGATCAAATCTTGGCCCTTTTCTTTTCTTGACATTTATAAATGATGTAGTGGATGACTTATCTTGCCGAGTGTTGTGATATGCGGATGACTTGAAATTATTCCACTCTGTTACCACAATTAAAGATTGTAAAATGTTGCAAAATGATCTTAATAAACTTCAATTATGGTGCACAACTAATAACTTACACCTTAATATCAGTAAATGTAAATATATAACGTTTACAAGAAAAAGATCAATAATTGGACATGGGTATAAAATAAATAATATTAACTTGGAATGCTGCACTAACCTGAAAGACCTGGGAATAATTTTTGATAATAAACTTACATTTATTCCGCATATAAATTACGTTTGCGGTGATAGTTTAAAGATGCTGGGTTTTATCATAAGAACATGCAAATCATTTATCAATACCGAATGTTTAAAACGGTTAGAATTAGAATATGGTTGTATTTTATGGTCGCCTACATATATTATACACAGTCGAGCACTAGAGAGTGCAAAAGCGATTTTTTAAATTTCTTTATTTTAAGGAAATGGGAATTTATCCAGGTTATAATAGTGGTATTACGTATCAACAATTATTGTCACACTATAATATGGAATCGCTCACAAATCGCAGGAATAATTTATATCTGATCACTCTATATAAAATAGTTAATTATTATATCGATGATCCCAATTTATTATCTTTGATTAACTTTTATACACCACGGTTACACTCACGCAATTGGAATACTTTCAGATGCAGAACAAGTTACTCAAACCTCTATTTTAACTCTCCCATAAACACAATGATGCGATTATACAACTGCCTTGAAGTAAGCATTGATTTATTTAATAGTAGCCTCTCTACACTCAAGTCCACACTAAATTCACTCACGCAATGATAATTATAAATGATGATTATAAGTTAAGTTAGTTTTGTTAGTATGTTATGTTAAGTACACTTGTAAATTAGTATTAAGTTTTCCCTGTAATTGGATGTATTTTCTGTTGGGAATAAAATAAATAAATAAATTTCTTTTAAGATCTCTATTATTAGCGAGTGGTTCACGGACATTATTAACATAAGAACAGATAATATTCAACATGTGTAAGCATTTTTCATAAAATTGTGTAGGTATTTCGTTCGGCTTTTGTCTGAAACTAATTAAATCACGATTAAGCATGCTCCATCTCTTAGATCCGAAAAATTTCGAATTAAAATATTTTTTAAATCATTCGAGTCATTAATAGTATTTACATTAGCTACTAAACGTGCTCTTCCTATTCATTTATCTATTAAACTATTTATAATATAACGATTTTGAAAACTAGGTTGTGCATTAATTAAATAAAATGAATCTACTATTGTTTGTGAGACTTGGATAAAGTGATCAAGTTCGTCAGAACTTCCATTAAATTCTGGAACACATTTTAAATATTCTGGATTAAACGCCATTTTGTCGTTTATATTAATATTATTTATTAAATTCAATAATTCTTCCTCAAAATCTATATTTATGAGGATTGAGGAATAGAATTTTAACTATTTGTAGAAACACTTGGCATAAATTATATGTACATAAAAAAACTTAAATTTGACTTACATTGACAATACTAGTGCAATCTTCATTCCTGATGAATGTTGAAGTAGAGTCCAAGAAGTCCTGCTTTCGGCTGCTTCCCTGTGTAATTTTTCCTTCTGATCCATTGAACGCTGAGCGAATTCGGTTGATTGACTGCCTAGTTCTCGTACCAGGTGTATTTAGTGATTTTTACTGGATTCGGACTCCTACGTCTTGATCCTTGGTTCTAAGTTCACGGTTTTGACCTCAATGGAAAGTTTATTCTCTGGGTTCACTTATTTTCGGTGAAAGTCCTCAGATTTTCGGCACTAATTTTTTCCACTGGAACTTATCCGTTACGACTGCGCCATTTAAGTTTTCCATTGATAATGTAAAGTTTTTTAAAAACAATTTTTATTTGTTTTTAACTTTATTTATGTTAGAGTCATCAGATTAGCGTTTCCTTATCTGGTAAGGTCCATTCTTCCTTCATCAGGGGAAGTCCTGTCTTGACGACTACGGAGCGGGGCCTGCTTCCCGGAGGGAGGTCACTTATCGTTTGGGCGTTAACTCGACAATACATTCAATAACGATATATAGAATAATACATAGATATATAAACATCAAGTGGGATAATACCCTGCGTCTTGGGAACTATTCTGTGCTATTTTGACATTGTGAATAATAAAAGTGGTAATAACAAAAAAAAAATGGACGGAGACCGAAGTCGTCGATCGAGGTCACGGCGGCGTTCCCGTTCTCGAGCGGGAAGATCTTCACGATCAAGAGATGTCCGGAGAAGCCGGAGGAGAAGTAGCAGTGGCGAATATCGGTGAAGAAACTCCAATTCAATCTCGGAGCTTGGATCGGACATGGCAGGCGCAATTGTCGTTGGAATTGATCGGCTAGTCGCGCGAAGTCAGTAAGTTCGAGGAAGCGCACACATAAGCTTATCTGCACAAGTAATTGCTGAATTTGATCCTCTGAAAAATGACATTGGAGAGTGGTTACATTCAGTAGACGAGTTTGTCAACATTTATGGCTGGGACGACAAGACAGTTTGTCATCTGGCATTAAATAAATTGAGAGGACCTGCAGAAATATGGTATCGGGGCCTGCCAACTCAAATTTTTTCATGGCCAGAGTGGCGTGAGTTATTGCTGTCGAATTTTAAATCAAAGCGTAACTTACACGCAGCTTTAGAAACAATGATGGCATGCAGGGCGTTACAAGGGGAACTATTGTACGAATATACTTTTAGAAAACTTGCGTTAATTCATATACTTAAACTTCCCTTAAGTGGCGAGGACCAAGTTAATTTAATAATGGGAGGTATTGAGAATGAGCAGATTCGTTTTTCGGTTGAAATTGCAAACATTGCAGATCCAAGTACCCTTGCCTGTCATTTTAAAAGTTTAGATAAATCACAAACGTATTTGAACACGGCGTAGAAATAGAGACCGTGCTCGCGCGCCGCTTCGTGGACGCGCTGGAGTACGACGATAAGAATGGACACCCCCCCAGTTTTAACTCTAGACATGGTAGAGGACGGCGTCGACTTGGCCGCGCTCCTCTACGGAGGCGAAGACGCGCAGGCCTTCGAGTAATGATGGCAATTAACACTCACTCCCACTTCTGGCTAGCTCTCGGCCACCGGCTGACAAACATCCAGTTGGTTTCTGCGTGGGATGTGACAATAATCCGTTGATAGGTAAGATCTTGTGGATGATCCACTGAGTGCTAATCGACTAGCTGCGGTTGTTAATCGGTGTCCCTTGCCGCAACCATCCATCAACTCAGTGGTCAAACATATGTCATATCCGGATGCTATTTACCCAGTTGATTAGGCTGAGGTTGCTAATCGGTGCCCCTTGCCCCTTGCCCCAACCATCCATCAGCTCAGTGGTCAAACAAATGTCATATCCGGATGCTATTTACCCAGTTGATTAGGCTGAGGTTGCTAATCGGTGCACACTTGCCCCAACCCCCTATGTTACCGCTTTTCCACATTTATCCGGGTTCAATTCATCCGCCGATAACATCAAGTGGCAACAATCTGCCCTCCTCGCCATTTGGGTCCGTCGATAACAACAAGTGGCAATGAATTGCCCTCCTCGCCATTTAACGAACTACACCTAGACTCTCCTTTGACACAAAAAAGGAAGGCCGTGTTACATTGTAATACAATGTTGCGAGACCTTGGCACGGCTCTTAATCGTTCTGGGACACTGCCCAGCCACGTGTCTCGTGAATATAACACAGGAACGCTCACCACAGTGCCAATGTGTTATAGTGGCTGCCGAAAACATCACCTCTTCATTCGGTCTTGGAACCCTCCGGCGGATACCGTTATCCGCCGGTTGACTCCAGTGTTGAGTGCCTCACCTTATCGTGGTACTGGAGCTCAGGTAGGAAGCGGAATGTCCAAAACTGGTTAATCGGCCCACAAAGTGCTAATTGACTAGCTGCGGTTGTTAATCGGTGCACCCTTGCCCCAACCCTCTATGCACTCAGTGGTCCAGAAAGTACGACATGCGCTCCTTACTTGCTAACGAGGTCACGGGGACCACCTCACATGTGCTAGTTTGTGCCGGAATTTGCTAGCCGAACTGCGTGCATTACAAAATTAACTAAGAATAATGAACCATTCGTTTGGTCAAAAGAACAAAGTATCGCTCGAAATTATCTTATTGAACACCTTTATTGGTTATATTCGACCCAAATTTGTTTACAGAACTGCATACTGATGCAAGTTCCATTGGGTTTGGGGCAATTCTCTTCCAAAAACATGATTCGGGCTTGCGCGTAGTTGCCTATTTCAGTAAGAAAGCCTCTCCGGAAGACTCGAAATACTACTCTTATGAACTGGAAACTTTAGCCGTCATTTACGCTCTTAAACGTTTCCGTGTTTACGTATTGGGTATTAAGTTTAAATTAGTAACAGATTGTAATGCTATCAAGACAACAGCGAGTAAAAAAAGATTTGGTACCACGAGTCGCTCGATGGTGGATCTATTTACAAGGTTTTCAATTTGACATCGAATACCGCAAAGGTAAATATGTTGCGCATGTAGATTAATTAAGTAGGAACCCTCCCATAACGAGTTATAATGTCCATTTGGTGAGTCAAGAAAGTTGGCTTGAACTAGAACAACAAAATGATCCAGAAACTCAATTAATTATTGAACGATTAAGAATGGGCGACTCCATCACCTCAGATTTTGAAATAAAAAATGCACTTCTTTCTCGCAAAATCATTCAAAAAAACTAAACAACCATATTTCGTTATTAGGTACCTAAAAATTGTCGATTAGGATTATTGCGGTTGTATCATGATGAACAGTATCATGTTGGTGTAGATAAAACATTAAATAAAATACAAGAAACATTCTGGTTCCCTCGTATGTACACTTTTACAAAAAAATATATTATGCATTGCTTAACTTGCGTAGCTACAAAAAAATACCGGGACCAAAACAGGGCTTACTGCATCCCATTGATAAGGAACCCATTCCTTTCCAGATGATTCATATTGACTGTGTGCGGCCATTTAAAACAACCAAAGATAGCCAAGCAAAATCTATTGATGATAGATGCTTTTACAAAATTTATTTTATTAGTTCCACTCAAAACTTTAACTGGGTCAGAAACATATAATATTTTAGCATCACATTTAACTTTCTTTGGTGAACCAGCTCGAGTTATATCAGATTGAGCAACAAACTTTACAGATAAACAAGTAACAAACCTAATGAAATCTTTAAACATTGAACATCATATGGTTGCAACTGGTGCTGCTAGAGCAAACGGACAAGTAGAAAGATACGTAGCTACAGTAATCACCCTTTTAAGCATTGAAGTAAATAAAGTGTCAGAACGGACAACTGCGCTCTCAAAAATTCAACTTACTTTCAATACTACTCTCCAGAAATCCACGGGTTTTACTCCACTTAGATTATTGATGGGTATCGACGCCAATAACGCCTCTATTCAAAATGTTATTAATTCAATTCCTAATAATCAAAACAATATTGATATTACAAATTACGCTCCCTTGCATACGAAAAAATTAAACTCAGCGCAGAAGCCTCGAAAGAAAGATTTGATAAAGTTCGCAGAAATAATAAAACATACAAGGTTGGTGATTTCGTGTTTATCCCAAAAACAAACGCTCGATCTCAAAAATTAGAACCTCAGTTCCGAAAACCATACAAAATTATTAATTTGCTTCCTGGAGATCGATTTACAGTTGAAAATAAGAATTTTAAAAGGGGCCCTTTGGTGGTGCCCAAAGACAAAATTAAACATTGGCCGGGTGAATGGTCTGAAGGCCGTGAAGATGAATTTGATGGTAAGAAATTTTATCGTTGATGTTAACGAGTGGAAGAATGTATTTGGATGAACCGTGTTAGCGTGGTTGGTAAAGCGCTGTTCTGATATAGTGTATATCTGAATGAGCTCTCATTAATTGTGTAAAATTTGAGAATTTGTACGTCCCCGTTCCAAGACCTCTGAGCTCTTGGAGCCATGTCCCAAAACCCCTGAGTCGTAACAGATGGAACTTTGATGAATATAAATTTTAGTTAACTTACACGTATGATATACGATTTTGTAATTTTGTAGCTTTTGTGTGGCCATGTTCCAAGACCTCTGAGTTCCTAGAGCCACGTCCCAAAACCTCTGCGTTAACATGAAAGTGAGTGGCCAAGTTCCAAGACCTCTGAGCTCCTGGAGCCATGTCCCAAAACCTCTGAGCTAACATTGAAGGAATAAGATTTGTTTATCTTAATTATGTAAAGCGAATTGATTACAATAAATAATCCTTGACTGCGGTCTGGGGGGATTGAAATATTCTCAGTTGTTAGTCATTGACTACAACAATGACAGTTGCTCTTATGTTGATGCATTAAGTAATTTGTCCTGAAATCAATTTTAGATACCACCGAAGAAATGGAAGATTTTGAGAAACTATTTCGAGAACGAAATAGCTGTCAGGCTGGCCGTATTAGTAGCGAATTAAACGTGGACCGAATTTCGGGGCCTAGCGGTCAAGAGAGGGAATTCAACATCGGAAACGTTCTTCCCACAAGCGAGGACTGGAAAGATGGTGTGTGAATCCCCGCGGGTCAGAAGGTGTGGCACTTCCGATCAAATCGTGCATCTGGCCGCCTTGAGCGTTATTAGCAGCCCAATATATTATTTTGTTATAGTATTATCACTGTTACGAGAGTTATTATAAACATTGTTATTGTAAAGTGTTGTCTTTTTGTTATAAACTAATATATAAGTTACCTGTAGTCCAGAACAGACATGTTATTGTTAGGTATTAATTGAATTTATTGTTAATATATTTATATTTAGAATTAATGCGCAGTTATCGCCAGATGTTAAAATGCTTAGTTTATAATTTTATTTAATATAAATAGTAAGAGTAAATATTATTCCACACATTCTATAAATTATAATTCATGCCGTATAGTTAATGCTGTAATTAATGTACAAGAATCAATGTAAAATATTATTAAATAATTAAATATTTTCGTGTAGAATTAAAATAAAGTTTTTAAAAAACCAAAAGTGCTCTCCGAAAATATAATTGGCGCAGTCGGTAGGATTGTTCCAGAGGTACATTGAATGCATATCAGTGGCCGTTTGTTTCAACGATTTACTGGAAACAACTAATAATCTTCCACGTCGCTTCCGATCCGAAGAGTTCTCCAAACTTCGAGAAACCAGCTCCAAGAACAGAAGCACGCAGAGGATAACATCACCCGCTTTATAATCTCCCTGGATGAACACCAAGGACCAAATGGACAGAGTGATTTTTTGGTGAGCATTATTTTTTAGAGGCTTTTCTTTTTCTTTTATTACGCGAATAATTTATGTATGAAAATAACACGGATTCTGATTTAAACTCTCCACCTAAAAATAATTCTCCTCTCCGTTCGCGTTCCCCTGTTCAATTTATAGTTGACGAGTTATTAGATATAACCATGGAAAACGTAGATTATCAACTTCTAAAATTAAACGTAGACACTATTCCTTGGTTTGATGGAAATAATGAGTTGACGGAAATTTTTATTTCACGTTGTGAGGCTGTGTTGGGTCAGTTCAGAGCTTCAAATAATGACAGAATAGATAATTATTTAATAAATGCAATTATTGGTAAATTAAGAGATAAAGCTTTGATTGCTATAGGTTCGAGAATAGAATTAAATACGTGGCCGCAAATTAGAGATCATATTGGACAACGGTTCGGTGATCTTAGAAATTATGATTGTATTGTACAACTTATTAATTTGAAACCTGTAAAAAATGAAAGTTTTCTAGATTTTGGTGAAAAGGTACAGATTTTGCGTAGTAAACTTTCGAGTAAACTTAATTCTTTATCAGCAGCAGAAATGTCTGATGCCGCCAAACGTATACACCAACGCAGTTATGATGAGTTAGCACTAAAAACTGATCTGCGTGGTTTAAAAGGAAATATGCAAAGTATTGTGCGCTTACGTGAACCTGACACACTCGAAGAAGCGATAAATTATGTTATTGAAGAAAATAACTTCCAGAGTACATTGGATGTACCAAATAATGCTAATTTTAATTTAAATAATAAAAATCAAAGTCCATTTTTTAATTCGAATTTTTCTAATCGTCAATTCCCTAGTCAACCGATTAACAAAATTCCCGTCAATTTCCAACTAACAGGCAGGTATTTGGGAGACCTCCAAATCAATTTAATCAGTTTAATAACAGGCCTTTTAATAATAATAATACTGATAGTTGCTTGCGATTTGATGACGAAACAAGTAGAAAAGATAGAGTTGCTATTAATAAATTGGCGCCTATTTCTGAAATTTTCGATTTATTTGTTGCTAATTGCAAAGAAAACTATATACCTGGTGAATATTTAACCGTTGATGAAATGCTCGTTCCATTTAGAGGAAGACGTGGTTTCCGTATGTATATTCCTAATAAACCCGCGAAGTATGGGATTAAAGTACGGGTTTTAGGTGATTCCAAGACACATTACATGTGTAATGCAGAAGTTTATACTGGTGCGAAACCCTTATGTCCAACTAAAACGTTACTCCCAAATCCAACCCAAGTTGTATTACGTCTGGTTGAGCATTTGCCAATAAATTCCAATAGGAACATAACAGCTGACAATTGGTACTCTGCCCTTGAAACAGTAAATGAATTACGAAAAAGAAACTTTACGTATGTTGGTACACTAAGAAAGAATAAGAGGCAAATTCCACCAGAATTTCAAGCACAGCGGAACCGTGAGATTTCATCATCAATATTTGGATTTCAAAGTGGAATAACTTTGGTTTCCCATGTACCAAAACGGGGAAAATCAGTAATTCTGATTTCCAGTATGCACCACACTAATACTGTGAATGAAAATACAAAGAAACCTGATATCATACATTTATATAATGAGACTAAATCAGGTGTGGATGCACTCGATCAAAAATGTGCTCTATATTCAACTTCTCGCAGAACGAGACGTTGGCAGATGGCTTTATTTCATTGTATATTGAATATTGCTGGTGTCAAGGTTATATATGAATCCTCACCGTTGGGAAGGAAATATTCCAGGTTTTCTTTCATAAAAGAAGTAGGACGTGCGTTGTGTGATCCATATATATATGATCGAATGTGCAACCAAAAGATTCCCCGTAATCTTAGAATTCTGAGTGCAAATATCTTGAAGGTTAAAATTCTCGTTGAAACACAACCTAATGAACGTATTCCTACATCGAAACGGAAGAGGTGTTTCTTTTGTCCAAGCAAGAGCGATAAGAAAACAGCAACGTTTTGTGACACATGCAAAAGACCAATTTGTACTACTTGCTCAAAAAAAATTTGCCCAGACTGTTTTGAGCAATAAAATCAGTTTTAAATTATGTTAAATTCGATAAATTATAAGATATAATCTATTTCTTTTGTAAAAATTAATATTTTGTGCTATTTTTTAAATATTTAATAAAAGGGTCATTTTGACTCATTAGTAGTACTTGCGTTTTATTTACTTGTCCGTAGTAGTTGAGGGTTAAAAGAAAATAATTTGACATTCACTAATAAAATAAAGCATAGGATAATTACAACTGATGAGATACCAGTTTTTACCAAAACATATCGATACCCAGAAGTGCATAAAAATGAGGTTAATCAAATTAATGAAATGTTAGAGCAAAATATAATAAGAGCATCCTTTAGTCCAGGGGTCTCCAAACTACGGCCCACGGGCCAAATGCGGCCCGCGACCTTAACGAATCCGGCCCACTACAAGCAGTTACATTTTTCGTAAATGTCACATTTTAATATTCTACAACGATTTTTTGTTATAGGTTTTGAAATTAGTTATAAAATTGATTATACCTTGGCCCACTAGGTTATGAAGAATTATATATATGGCCCGCGATGGAAAAAGTTTGGAGACCCCTGCTTTAGTCCATGGTCTAGTCACGAAAAAATTGGACGCATCAGGCCAGAGGAAATGGCGTGTCGTCTTTGACTATCGAAAATTAAATGATAAAACTGTAGGTGATCGTTACCCACTTCCCAATATCACTGACCTTTTAGATAAATTAGGCAAAGCTCAGTACTTTTCGTCATTAGATTTAGCTTCGGGATTTCATCAAATTGAAATTGACGAACGCGATATCCCCAAAACAGCATATAATACTGAATATGGACATTATGAATCCTTGAGAATGCCGTTTGGACTTAAAAACGCACGCGCCACTTTCCAACGAGTTATGGACAATATTTTACGGGGCATTCAGAATGACTATTGTTTAGTTTACATGGACGACATAATTATTTTTTCAACCTGCTTGCAAGAACACATAATTAGACTAACGGAAGTATTCAAAAGATTAAGATAATCCAATTTTAAAATTCAATTGGACAAATCGGAATTTTTGCGTAAAGAAGTATCATATTTAGGACATGTAGTTATACCTGACGGAGTTAAACCAAACCCAGACAAAATTCTAGCCATCCAAAATTATCCCATCCCTAAAACAACCAAGCAAATTAAAGAATTCTTAGGACTGTTAGGATATTACAGGAAATTTATAAAAAACTTTGCGGACTTGACTAAACCTATGACAAAATGTTTGAAGAAAAATGCTGTTATTAATATTGAAGATTTAGAGTATAAAAATTGTTTTGTCTTATGTAAAAATGTTCGAACAAATCATCCCCTTTTACAATATCCGGACTTTTCAAAACCATTCTGTAATGTATGAGAGTATTATTTATGTTTTAAATATGGTTGTGTTCGCGCCTCCTTGCATGTGCGGAGTTGCCCGACGAATTTTTGATGCGCGGTTCCTCCCCGGTCAGCAATGTTAGACTAGAGAGATTGAGATGAGCTGTCAAATTGTGCACATGCGAATATTTCCAATAAATAGTGTTAGGTGTTAAAGTGAGTATTCTTAACTACCACCCCGAAAATATTACACATTCATATTAACCACAGTTGCCAGTAATCAGGCTCTTGGTGCTGTATTATTTTAGGGTAAAATCCGTTCAGATTTGCCTATTGCATATGCCAGTCGGACATTGAATGACTCTGAAACTCGTTACTCGACAATAGAAAAAGAGCTACTTGCCATAGTTTGGGCTGTTAAATATTTTCGCCCTTATTTATTCGGATGCACCTTCCAGATAGTCACTGACCATAGGCCTCTCCAATGGTTGATGTCAATCAAAGAGCCAAATTCTAAATTAGTGAGATGGCGCTTAAAACTTTAGGAATATGATTACACAATTATTTATAAAAAGGGAATTTTAAATAAAAATGCAGATGCTCTGTCTAGAATAGAACTGAATATTAATGAGGAAAATGCACAAAATTTAGAAGGTTATTTAAAGAACTTTGATGATCAATCATCTATGATAGCAGAACCCGCGGAAAATACTCATGTAAATGATATTGTAAATGACTATTCACTCTAGTTTAGAGCACCCTATTGTACAAATACCTATTTCTGATAAACCCGTTAATATCGGTGATAATCAGATAATAATTAGAGAAGTGGAACATCCTCCTTCTAAAATTAAAATTAGTAATTAATGTCCAGTTTTCCAAATTAAATTTTAATCAAGAAGTAGTCGATTTTATTAAAGAATATATAGTCCCCAATGTTAATTACTATCTTTATTTTGAAAATCAAGTTTATGAAAAATTTAGTAGTGTCCTCCAAGAATATTTTAAGAACTCTAATATTAAAATGACTAAATGCACTCAATTCGTGACTGACATTGAAAATAATAATGATGTCTTAGAAATAATACAAAATTATCATGAGGGTAAAACTAATCATCGAGGTATAGATGAAACAGCAGCAAAATTAAAACGTACGTACTATTGGCCCAATACGAGGAAAACCATTCAAGAGTATATAAACAATTGTGAAGTCTGCCTTGTTTCTAAATATGAACGTAAACCATTAAAATTAAAATTTAGTAACACCCCCTCAGCAATGAGACCTTTTGAAATAATCCATATAGATTGTATTGTTTTAGAAAATGCAAAATTTCTTATCATAATAGATTCCTTTTCAAAATATACTCAGTTATATAAATTAAATTCTTACCAAACTATCGAAATAACAAACAACCTAATTAAATTCTTTTGCCACCTTGGAATCCCAAATTTAATTATATCAGACAATCATTTAGAATTCAAAAATATGGTAATTAAAGAACTTTTAGATGTACATAAAATTTAAATTAATTTCATTAGCTCACAACATCCCGAATCTAACGGAATTGTAGACAGAGTTCATTCAACAATCATTGAACATATAAGATTATTAAATAATCAGGATATATTTAAATTGAAACAAAAATTATTTACGCTATCCTAGCTTATAATAATTCTATACATTCCACTACCAAATTAAAACCTTCCGAAATTATTTCCGGACATGTTGATAATAAATCTTTATTAGAAATTGACTTAGAAAGTATTCTCATAAATAATTACGTTCAAATGCACAAAAGTAAAGTGAAATTACTATATCAGAAAATTAATGAAACTATAGATGTAAATAAAACTAATGCTATTGAAAAGCGTAATGTGACCCGGGAAGAAGCTCCTCAAATTCCAGAGGATGTATTTATTCAAAACAAGCAGAAGCAATCTAAAACAAAAAATAAATATAAAAAAGAAAAAGTTAAGAAAGTAAACTTTAACCGTAAAACGGCAGAAATAGAAACTAGACATCATAATCAAGTAAGTAAAATTCACTTATCAAATGTAAAAAGACCTAGAGTTAAGAAATCAAATTTTGAAGGTATTCCAACTTTTGAGAATTTTATTAATTGTTTAAATACTAAAAGAAATATAGTAAATAAGAATGTAATAGAAATAGAAGATGATTTATTTCATGCTCCATTGAACTTCTCACTTGCTCACTGTGTGAGTCTAGACCTTAAAATGGGTGCAGGTATAGCAAAAGATTTTAAATTAAGATTTGGTAGAATTAGAGATTTGAGTAAGCAAAATCCACAGTTATATTCCTTATGTCATTTAAAAGAAGATGACAGATATATAATATATCTAATCACAAAAAGATATTATGGTGACAATCCCACGTTAGAATGTTTGTTTAAAACATTAATTAATTTGAAACAGTTCTGCTTAGATAAACAAATTACTAAATTAGCAATCCCTTAAATAGGCTGTGGCCTTGATAAATTAGAATATGAAACGGTAAAAACAATGATAGATATTTTTCAAAATTTCAATTTACAAATAAATATTTACCTTGGTAAAACTGAATTAGACGATTCAATACCAGGTCCTTCAATGACTTCTGATAATCTAGTTCAACAGAGGAAATAATTTTTTGAAATGTATTTCCAAAAATAATAATTCAAATTAAGTAATTAAATTTAATTAATTTCAGGTTGTTCTTCAACACGCCTGTGATCACTTACGAGATTAAAAATATTACAGAAAATATAGGATTGTTACCTGTTAATTTGGGTACAGCTAAACTAGAAAAAAGTGAACATACTTTGGTGCATCACTATAATCTCGAGCCCCTTTATAATGAATTTAGAAAATTGGAGTATCAATACGAATTCCTGAAGAATACTATGACTAATATATCTAAACTTAAGAATGAATTTCAAAATTATGACAAATTGGTAAATTATTCTAGAAATGATATAATTGACAAAATTAAGATTATTCAACTAATTGTTAAACCAAAAAAAGTGAAAAAAGGTTTGATAGATGGACTAGGCACAATAATTAAATCAATTAGCGAAGATATGGATGCCCGTGACGAAAAAAGAGTTAATACAATTTTAAAATATTTAGGAAAAAATCAGAGCTACCTTCAAAATCAAATAAAATTTGGCTATAGTATTAATACTAAAGTTATTAAAAATTTTAATGATACCATCAAGGATATTACGCATAATCAAAACATACTACAATCTAGAATTATGCAATTACAAGCAATTTATAAAGAAGAAATTGATCACCAACATGTTTTATTCACGAAAGATCTGTACAATCAGCTTATCTTGCTTTTTGGCACAATTAGAAGTATTCTTCAAAAAATTATAAATTCTTTAACGTTCTGTAGATTAAGGGTTCTGAATCCAGATATAATTGGACCTCTAGACTTATACGATGAATTATTAAAAATTTCTATTCATTATCAAGAAGAATTACCTTTTGAAGTAAAATTAGAGAATATTTTGAACTTTGAATCCGTTATGACTGTTAACTGTAAAATTGATAAATCAATGATTCATTATTTAATTTCACTTCCTATTAATTATGAACACCCTTTTGATCTTTATACAATGAATCCCATTCCTACTAAATATAAATCAGAATTTGCTACGATAATTCCGAATATTAAATTTTTATTAAAGTCGAAAATTTGGCCTCTAAATGATATATGCTTTGGTGGTGACAAACAATTCCAGTGTAGTGGTAATCTACTTTTAAATTATAAAGATGAATGTGAAACAAAATTGTTAATTGAAGGAAATGCTAAAAATTGTCAATATACTCAATTAGAAAGTAGGAAAAACCATTTAGAAAAATTGCCATATACAAATAAATTCCTTGTTGTCTTCGTTAATAAGGAAAAAATAAAATTCATGAAGAAACTCAGGATCTTCAAGGAATCTATTTAATTCAACTGGACCAATGTGACCTTGTATTCCAAAATTACAAGGTGCCCAAAATTGAAGCTATTACAGGAACACCAGTGTTAATAAGTGCTTCAAAACTGATATCAACAAACTACAATATGAGTGATTTCACTATAAGATTGAAGAGACTAAAATTAGACAATATTCCCCTATATAATCAAGTACCCCTAGTGAGTGAAATGACTATACCCCTGAAACCAAGTGCATGGACACTCCTTTTGTATTTATTAGTTTTAATTAGTATTGTTATCTTAGGTTATAAGTATTTGAAAAGAAAAAGGATTTGCACCACTCACAAAGACAATGATTCGCCTCGGGAATGTCGAATCTAAGGGGGGAAGAGTTACCTGTAGTCCACAACAGACATGTTATTGTTAGGTATTAATTGAATTTATTGTTAATATATTTATATTTAGAATTAATGCGCAGTTATCGCCAGATGTTAAAATGCTTAGTTTATAATTTTATTTAATATAAATAGTAAGAGTAAATATTATTCCACACATTCTATAATTATAATTCATGCCGTAAAGTTAATGCTGTAATTAATGTACAAGAATAAATGTAAAATATTATTTAATAATTAAATATTTTCGTGTAGAATTAAAATAAAGTTTTTAAAAAACCAAAAGTGCTCTCCGAAAATATAATTTATATATAGTAAAAAAGTCGAAGAAAAATCCTCGTATCAGGGAATCCGACCAAAAGGGGTGCTTAATAAATCATCTACTTATCATAAAACCGAGCTTTCGCCAATGTTTATTAGCTTCTTCAGGGATGACGCTACAAATTGTTTATAAGAGAAAACATTTATAAGTTAACGATTTGAGGTTATGCACGTGTTGACGAAAATACTACTTACATGGAAGATGTGAAAAATAAACCGTTGAACATACGGGATTAATAAAATGGCTCGATGAAATAATGGTTAAACATATTAAAACTTGTTAAAAATGTTCATGTCGCATGATTAAAATTTACAAACTTTACAAACACACATCGCCGGACATGTTTATTCAAGGCAATGACTAACAGTGGTGGTGATCTAGGTTAGATTGTAATGGCCGATATACAAGCCAACTTCAGAGTGAGCACGCAAAAATAGTGCCAACCCTATTTCTATGATGCCGTGAAATGGCGGTGAAATTTTAAATTTGAAAGTGTGTTCTATGGTGGTGTCTGTGGCTATTGTGTGTAGATTATAACATTAACAATGACCTGATCATTTTAACGCTATAATAAAATGTAGGGGTTAGGATTAATAGATGAATTATAACATAATTGTTAGTGGTGGTGGTTAAGTGGTGAAAAAATCTAAAATTTAAACAATTATAGTGGTGAAGCACTATTGATGGAAATTGAGAAAATAACAATTTTTGTTGTAATTATGTAATTAATGTAACCCCCAAATTATAAGTTGTAATATTGACAATGTACAGGTCATTGTAATATTATAATGATATTTGTTTAAAAAAAATCATACATAAATAATGATCAAAATTAGTTTAATAATTTTTTCCAAACCTGGAATCCAAATATAGGGTAAGTCAGGGAGAGATCGACCACCGGGAAAGACCGACCCGTCTTGATAACTCAAGAACAAAACTACAGAGGGATCTGTGCGTCACGTATATGATAAAATTAGTTGAGCTTGTTGCAACCAACGTGATATATCAGGCCGCGGCAGCAGTGTGAATTTATAAATTAAATTTGAAATCTTTTGCGAACTTGAAAGTTTTTTTGACATATTTACTGTGTTGGTGATATTTTGAAAACGTGTAAGTTTATTTAAACTATTTTGATACTGGATGATAAAATATGCATGAAACTATAACATAACCTCAAAAATGTAGTTGTTACTTGTATTTCGTCCATTTAACAAGGTGGTCGATCTCTCCCGTGTCTTTGGTATAGTTCGACCACATTAATCTGGGAGAGAGATTTGAAGGAAATTAGGCATTTAGTGAAACCCAATTAGTTAAATAAAAAATTAAATACAAACAAATTAGACGCGATGTGATTAGTCGATCGATGTAAATATTTTGTGGTCCTCTATTTCTCGGAATTTAAAATACTCGATCGACTATTTAATAAATAATTATTATTATTACAGATGATTAAAAGAAATAGTCGATCGAGTATTAGAACAACAAAATAAACTCTTCATTGCGGTGTTATATTTATGTATAATATTTTTACAGAATTATAAAAAAAACCCACAACTTATAAAAGAAAAAATGAGGAAAGAGCTAAATGGAGTGCTGATTCTCTAAGAAACGCAAATGAATGTGTACAGCAGAATCGTACAATGGGTGTAAATGAAGCAGCCCGACAATTTGGAATTCCTAAAACAACTTTAAAAGATAATATTAAGAAGTCGAACGGAATAAAACTAAAGAGACTGGGTCCATCATCGGCGTTGGGAGATGATGTAGAAATGAAATTGGTATGACACATTAAAAAAATGCAAACCTTTGGATTTGCACCAGATCGGGAGTCTGTCAGAATATGGGCCTTTCAACTTGCCGAACAACTGAAATTGAAGCACACATTCAATAAAGAAAAAGGCAAAGCCGGATATGATTGGCTTAACTCATTTTTGCGACGGCATCCTGATATATCAATTAGAAAAGCCAAGGGAATTTCTATTGCTCGAGCAACTGGAATGAACCGTGACTCTGTGACACATTACTTTACCCTATTAGACCATATTCTAGCTGATAACCAACTCCATAATAAACCGTCCAATGTTTCTAATATGGACGAAAGCGGTTTGCAATTGAACAATAGACCGACTCAAGTGTTAGCCGCAAACGGCTCAAAAAATGTTTCTTCGTTGACATCAGGTGAGAAGGGCGAAACAATTTCGATTATAGCGTGCTGTAATGCAGAGGGAATGTTTCTCCCACCTTACGCAATATTTAAAGGAAAAAATAGAAAGGACGAATTTTTAGATGGAATGCCACTTGGCTCCCAAATTGCTATGTCAGTGAAATCGGCGTATGTCAACGCTACCATTTTCAAAGACTGGTTGGAATTCCATTTTTTGCCACGAAAACTAGCTGGAAAGGTGTTGTTAATTGTCGGTGGCCATACCTCTCACACAAATTCAGTGGAAGTACTGGAATTTTGCGAAGTGAACGACATAATTCTACTTTGTTTGCCGAGTCACACGACTCATTATCTTCAACCATTAGACAGATCCTTTTCCAAATCACTGAAAAACCATTACTACGCGACTTGTAACAATTTCTTAAAAACAAATCCAAATAGGAAAATAACAAGGTTGGTATTTGGAAAGATTTTTGCCTGAGGTAAATCGGCAACGGTGGAAAATGGGATGTCTGGCTTTAGAGCGCCGTTTAATCCAGAAGCTATTCCAGATTACGCGTATAGTGCCATTCAAATGGAACAAGATGCAGAAGAAACATTACATGGCTCAAATAGTACTACTAAAAATCCATCCCCTCCTTCGACTCCGATACGGTTCACTACTATTCAGGCCACGAACAATCATATTTCGTCACCTCTGCCTGGTTGTTCACACGACCCTGACACGGCAACAGTTGTTATTGACCCCACACCAGAGAAATTGTTGGAGAACGTTATTTCACCAATTCCAAAAACTAGTGCAAAAGCAGTGGCTTAAACACGAGGTAGACAGCTTGCAATCATTCTAAATAGTTCAGACCGCATTGAGATTCAGAACTAAAAAAAAAATACAAAGAAACAAACAAGCTGTCCAATTAAAAAGAAAAATGTGGTCAAACAGAAAAAACAATTAGAATCTTCAGATTCAGACAACGAAAGTCCAGTATTGCAGAAAAGTGATACATCAGTTGAAGATTGGGATAAAAATGAATGCGTAGGGTGTGGGGAAAATTATTTTAAAACTACTAAGAACGATGACTGGATCAAATGTGTGAAATGCAGTCGTTGGATTCATAATGAATGCTCAAAATTCGAAAATTTCTGCGATTTGTGCGGAAAAATAAAAAAAAATTGTAAAAACTAAATTTGTTTAAACTGTTATATTATTATTTTACTATTATTATTCTGTTTTAAGTTCTAAAATATATATTGTGTTATTTTTTCCTAGTCGGCCTCACTCGTAGTTGGTGGTCGTTCTAACCCGTACATACGGGTGAGATCGACCACTTGTAATGATTGTACTTTTCATTCAAATAAAAAAAATGTTTGTATGATATAATAAATTATTATTTATATATTATCTAAACTTTTTAGGCAATGCTTTAACGGCACAAAACAAAAATTGTCTCAGAAAACAAAAAAGTTATAATTTTTTTTCCAAAAAGTGGTCGAACTTTCCCGGACTTTCCCTGTAAAATATATATATCTATACATTTCCTCCCTCTAAATAAAACATTTCCACTAAAAAAAGGTTTTATGTACACTAGCGGAAAATACGAAAATTGAGTTATTTATTTTTTTCAATTTTTTTACACCTGAGAAATTGAAACTTTGTCCTTTTACAAAATTACGCTTTGTTCAGAATTTATAGCCAAAAAAAATATGGCAGATTTTCGAGTTCACCCCCTAAACATGTTTTTTAGCCGAAACATAAAAATATGTATAGAATATATTTTTGGTCCCCTCTACAAATCTACTAAATTTCATTTAAATCGGAGGGAACCACTTTGGTTAGTATCCCTATAAGTTCATCTTTAAGTAGGAGCGATAACACAAAACAATTTGCAAATATAAACTCTTATTTAGGGGACGTAAAAATATAAAATGTTTTTTAACATTATTAGAAAATATGTAATATTTGTTTCGTTGTAGTTATTTTTATTATAATTGAATTAATTATTGAGGTTTTTATTTTTAAATTTTATTAATTCTATACCCCTCACTAACTCACCCTAGAAACCGAAAGTGATAATTGCATGAACTTCCCAGACCTTTTCATTACACATTATATAAAAAGCTTTTCTTTAATGTTTATAGAAAACCTACTATCTAAAAACAGATTAACTTTAAGTTTTAACTGAAGTCACTGTAAAATACTATGAATATAATAATTGCAACAGACAAAAAGTTGTTTGATGGTAATTTAATGACAAGACTGAATGAAATATGTAATTCCAATATTTCAATTTACAGTAAATAAGAAAGTCTTCATAGAGAGCAAAGACATTAACTGTATAATTCAACATTAACGTTTCTTTTTCTTCAACCCGCAAAATTACAAAGTGTCCGACCTATGGAACGCAAGTTTCGAATTTAGTATTTTTTTAAATTCAATTTGATTTTTAAAATTTTAGCATGGAGAGAAAATTTGAGGAGATTAAGTAAGAAACATATTTGTAATTAGTAACTAAGTTTGTCTGAAATGTTTAATATAATTTTAGTATAGTATATGTACTCGTGCAGCGGCAAAGAAGAAAACACAAAATTGGTTTTGTAACAAACCTTTGTCACCACTACAAGCAACTAATAACAGTTCTAAGGATGGCGAGGAATCTGATGAGGTGTATTATTTTGTTATTTTAAATTATCTCATCGTTTTATGCGAAACTTGTGGTTTTCGCAGAAATTTTTAAAGTATATGCAGCAATAGAATAGAATATGCATTTGCAATAGTATGCATCAATACTTATACAATCAAAATTGATATTGTGCGCAAATTGTACTGACAAAATTTACCAATGGAATTGTGGACTCTGTCTTATTGTAATTACCATTTTTAGATTATAAATGATACTTCGTCGTATGGTTCTCTAGTGGATAAAAACTACAACCCAAATGTGAGTTAAATATTTTCCGAAGTACTTTTATGAAAATATATATTGTTAGTTTCTGGGAAAAGGTCCTAGCCCCGAAACATACGACACTGATAATTCACTTATATATATTTTACAAACAGGTTACAATGACTAATTTCTATAGCCTAGTACGTGCTGCTATCTCGACTGCTTTCTCTCGATTGCCCCGAGCTCCGCCCTCCTCGATCCGATCTCGCCCATCGGACTCCCCGTCGTATGTGTCCGCTCGGCTCGCGTACCCCACTCCAGCGGCGTCCGCTCGGTCCGCGCCCTCCGCTACAGCGGCGTCCTCCTGGTCAGCGTTTTCAGACGCTAACAATATAAATATATTTTTAGGAGAACTTGGATCAAAGGGGCAATTTTACTTTACTGACTTCGTATAGTTCGAGCGACCATTGAAAATCCTCAATTTCATTTGATAGTTTGGTTTCAATAAAACAACAACAAGAAACCATGTCAGCTCGGATTTTACCTTATAATCTTCCACAAAACAGCACTTTGCAAGAAATAATAAGCGGTTCGGAATTGATTTTACCGCCTTACATTTCATTCCATGCGGTAACCAATGATTCGAAGCGTAACATTTCTCAAACCCGTAGTAAGGTAAACCGCAGTAAAGACCACTGTTTTTCTGTGAGACTTTAGTTTTAAATTTTGCAAGACATTTAAAAAGGCATCATCCAAATGAATTTGAGGTTGAAAAAATATTATCTTTGCCCATAAAGAGTTAGATGAAAAAACAGCTAATTGGTGCACTGAGAAAAAAAGGAAATTTTTTGCTTCCTTATAATAAAGTTAAACCAATGAGGAAGGCTCAAGTCAATAAAAGGCTTTTACCTTGCGATGGCTGCCTAGGGTATTATGTGCCGAAGCAATTGTGGCGTCATAAAAAAGTATGCCCATACTTTACAAAAAAATCCGCCAACGCTCAGGCGATTGCTCAAAATATGTTTATTCAACACTTAAAAATTAACAAACAATTGCTAAAATATGTGTTTCCGCGAATGAGTGCCGACGAAATATCTATAACAGCTAAGAAAGATACACTGATTTGCTGTTTTGGCGCTAGGTACATGAAAACACATGGTGAAAAACATTTCATTAACGTAGTTTCTAGAAAAATGCGTAAATTGGCTTGGATATTGTTGGAATAAAAAAATCTTAATCCAGACATTAAAAATATGTGTTATGCATTGCAACCAAACTACTATGACCTTATGGTGAGTTTACACATGCATGTGCACGTGTAAACATCGACTTGCATACAAGTTGAATCTTTGCATGCATAGACCGAAAAAGTCAGTACACTTCTGAAATCACTGGCGCCATTGTTGATACGGAGACGCGGGAAAACATATTTTAGCTTTACTTTGCATGTGTAAGCAAGTACTTGCACGTTAGTTTTTAGTTTGATTTTCGTTTCGGTGGCACTACTAATTCTTGTTTATTGAAGTTTGTGTAAATATGGTTAAAAAAAGTGGTCAGCAGAACAGACAATCACATTTCTTGAAGGCTATGAATCTTATCCGTGCTTATGAAGTGAAAGCAAAAATACGTTCTATAAGAAATGCGTATGCTTTAGAATTAACAAAAATTAAGAAAAGCCAACATTCGGGAGCTGGTACGGATGAATTATACCAGCGGTCGGGGAACCGGGGTAAATTACCCCAATTGGGGTAAAAATGAAATTTTTGGGGGTAAAAATGAAACTTTTGTGAGTAAAAAGTATATATTTTTAATTTGCTATTTTATAAACCTGTTAGTATTTTTTTCAACTTAAACAATTTAGCGACATATGCAGGCCACGCCATCTCACTCCCCACCACTGGAGTGTTCTCGAGTTATATCTTTGCGCAGTAAAGCACAGCCCCGGCTACCTGCTCAGTCCGTGCCATGCCGTCAAGATACAAATACATTGACGAGTCAGAGAGCGAGTTTTTACTAGTTAGTTGCTGACAAGACCACCATTTTATCATTAATCATCGATATATCGATCAAGGTAAGCCGCAATTTGAAAATTTAATTCAAGTATTTTACAACTATTATTTTCTGTCTCCCTTCAGATGGCAGCAAATAGAAAAAGAACATACCAAGACGAATTCCTTAATTACGGTTTTACACAAATAGAAGACAATGGTACAATGAAACCACAGTGTTTTGTATGTATGAAGGTACTGACTTCAGAATCTTTCAAAAAAAGTCAATTGAAGAAACATTTAGATAATTTGCATTCACACCTGTCTTCCAAACCGCGAGAATACTTTGCAAATTTAGAAATATCTGTTAAAAGACAAAGATTGAATAGCAACTTGTTTGGTACATTTGATCAGCGTTCAGCATCAAGGGCTAGCTTTGAAGTAGCCTGGTTGATTGCCCGAAATAAGAAACCATACACTATTGGTGAAGATTTGGTTAAACCAGCTGCTGTAAAAATGGCAGAGATTATGTGTGGTCAAAAAGAAGCGAAGAAACTGAATTCAGTGCCCTTGTCTGCACAAAATTGTGAAAGAACGAATTTCTATATTAGCGGAAAATGTGAAGGAACAGGTTATTTTCGCATTAAAACTAAAATATTTTGCTATTCAGCTTGATGAGACAACTGATTTTAGTAGCAATTCACAGCTAATGGTATATGTTCGCTACAAAGGTGCAGATAATTTTGAAGAGGAATTGCTGTTTTGTTCTCCTCTCGAGTTGAGATCTCATGGAATTGATGTCTACAATAAAGTAAATGAATACTTCAATGCGCAAAGTTTAAAATGGGAAAACTGTATTTCTGTATCTTTGGATGGAGCTCCAGCTATGCTGGGTCATATTAATGGTTTTTCGGCTTTCGTAAAAAAAAAATAACCCAAATATTGAAGTTACTCACTGAATGATCCATCGCCAGGCCCTTATGGTCAAATATTTAGAATCTACACTGGAAGCCGTCATGCATGATGTCATCAAGATTGTAAATTTTATCAAGGGACATGCACTAAACACGCTGCTATTTCGTGAATTATGTCAGGACGGTGAAGCTGAATATACGGACCTACTTTATTATACAGAAGTAAGGTGGCTCTCTCGCGGAAATGTACTAAATCGGGTATGGACTCTCAAAACTGAAGTCGAAATTTTTATGGTTGATCAAAAAAATATTCTCGCAGATAAGTTTAAAAACTCTTCCTGGGTTGCATATCTCGCATATTTAGCGAACATTTTTGAGTGTATAAATATATTAAACAAAGAATTGCAAGGAAAGAATATTATTATCATTTCAGCGAGTGAAATAGTGTCAGCGTTTGGATTAAAGCTGCAATATTGGAGACAGAAAGTAGAACAGAACAAGATAGCTTCTTTTTCAAGGTTAGCTTTGTTTTTGGAAGATTGCGAAAATATTATTTTTGCTGACATCAAGGATAGAATTGTAAGACATCTTATCAAACTCAGAAAGCGGTTTGCAGATTACTTTCCAGATCTTGATACACGTACTGTCAGTTGGATTGTAGATCCTTTTAAATGTGAAATTGCTATGATACCAGAAGAACCTTCAGGTTTGGCAGAAACAATTCTTGAACTCTAATACTGAAGCACGTATTCAATTTGAGAGTAAACCAAATCTGTCGTCTTTTTGGTTGTCAAAAGCTACAAAGGCTTTCAAAATTGCACATGAAGAAGCGGTTAAAAAATTGTTGCCATTTGGAACAACATATTCGTGCGAACAAGGCTTTTCCACTCTAATGAACATAAAAACGAAGAACAGAAATCGATTAAACGCCGAAGATTGTATTCAAATCGCTCTTACATCAAAAAGTCCCAATTTTGAAGCAATTGTATCGAACATGAAACAACATCATTTCTCCAAAACGTGAAGGAAGAATGTTTTCAATTATTCTTTTTTTTTCTAATTTTTTCAATTCAAATTTTTGTTTGTACCACCATTATTATTATTATTATTATAATTTGTTACAGTACCCAAATTGTGAACCCTCAATTGTACCCCAATGGGTTTCAATTTGTTATATACAGTTGAGGAAAAAAAAATTCGCTCCCACAGAAAATATAATTAAATAATAATTTCTTGTTATTTTGTAATTCATATGATATTTTTGATATTTTTCTTGTATTATTAGACGAAAAAACTAGTCAAAAAAATCATTTAAATTAAAAAATATTTTTTATGGGGGCTATATATAAAATTTAAACTAGTTTTTTCGTCTAGTAATACAAGAAAAATATCATATGAATTACAAAATAACAAGAAATTATCATTTACTTATATTTTCTGCGGGGGCGAATTTTTTTTTCGTCAACTGTATATTATTTATATTACTATTACTGCCGTTATGTATTACTAGGTATTACATTGACATTGAATTGAATTGAATAAATGATGTTTAAATTACATTTTTAGTTATTGTTTTCTTTTCAAAATTATCATGGGGGCTATAATATGAAAGATGCTAAAAAGAGGCGATTTCGTTTTTTTTTTGCTCTTCGCCATGGGGTAATATCAACTTACACAAAAAAATTTGGGGTAAAGTGCCATGGTTTTCAGTAGCGGACAGAATTTTGAAGCAAGTTGTACCAATAAGAGAAACACAGGCATCAGAAATTGTAAGTTTTATTATATTATTTTCTATTGATTATTTATTATTTTCATTTGCCAAGGGACAGCCCCATCACCTATAAACCAATCAGCTAATTTATTTCTAAACTCTGCAGCTTCTCAGGAATAATTACGGCTGTCTGCAGTTGATCTTGAATCTCCGAGTGCGCCACTTTGAACTTCTTGTCTCCATAAACCTTCTACTATTACACCATTTTCAAAATCAAAATCATCTGCACTGTTTCGGGTTATATATCCATCAGATGTTTTTCGTAACCAATTAAGTAACGCACAAGTGGTTTTCACAAGAATATTAGCTTTTTTGGGACACAACGCAATAGGTTTCTCAAATAAACGAAACTGAGAAACAAGCAATCCAAATGCATTTTCTACGATACGTCGAGCACGAGAAAGCCGATAATTAAACATCTTTTCTTTTTGTGTTAAGGGACCATGGTGTGAATATGGTTTCAGTAAATATTCTTTAAGGGGAAAAGCATCGTCATCTATAAGTACCGTATTTGGAGAAAGCTTCAGTAAATTATTCTCTATTTCACTGTTTAAAGTGCTTTTTGAAAATACTCCTCCATCAGATGCTCTTCCACTTGCACCCACATCTATATATTCAAAACAATATTGATCATAAACTAATGGAAGCAGTATAATACTGAACGACCCTTTGTAGTCATAAAATTCTGAGCCTGAATGGAAAGGACTTCGTAATATAACTTGCTGCAACGATTTAGATGCCACGAATTACCAGTTAGCAATCGGAATGAATTAGATCATGCTGATAGAGTCAGGAAATGTTATTAAGTCCGATTCTATAAAGAGCGACTTAGAATTATTTCAATACCGACCGTTTCCTGATACCGCAGGAAATATTATCAAGTCCGATTCTATAAAGAGGTACTTGGAAATATTTCGCATATTCCCGATACCGCAGGAAATGTTATTAAGTCCGATTCTACAAAGAGGGACTTAGAAATATTGAGCAAACCGAATTAGTATTCATAATCAACGTGTACATTAATTAAATTTGTAAATAATTTGTGTATTATTAAATTTTCTGTGACTTAAAGAGCCACCTGTCGATGAGGAGCGCAACCAGGGCAGAAAACTGCAAAGCAATCCAGTACAGGAATCTGCAATCCGGGACCCGGATAGGATTCTGCACACCGGTACGCAGAAGGTGTATGTGCCTAGAATAAATTATCATTTCTTATTTATTGTACATAATTATTTATCAAGAATATATTTGTTTTAATTATGGTATTTATTTATTGAGTTAAAGGTAATTAATCAGTCTAAATAGTGGTCAAAACAAACAATAAAAATAAATTCAACGAACCCAGGACTTGCGTCTGGCATAACTGGCAACAGTTGTATATAATAATAATAATCAGCATGTTTAGAACGTTACATGGCGCCCGAGCAGTGACTATAAAACACTGATAAAACCTTGTAGTTGACTCATTAATTAAAACAGTAGTTAGAGGACAAAGTAATGTCCAGTAAAGATACTGGGGCAGCTTCCGAACATTCAATTGAAGGCTCGGTATCGTGGGTATATCTGAAAAAGAAAAGTGAATTAGTGGCACTTGCTAATACTTTACACATAGATTCAGAGGGAACTGTGCAAGAGTTAAGAGGAAGAGTTTTAAAATTTCTAAGGACAGGAGAAGGACAGTTGCAACAGGACAGTGAATCTGAAGAAGACAAAAACGACGAAGTTGAACACGACCAAGACAACCGTGAAAAGAACACAGCCATTGCCACAATTGCCACCCGCGGCACAGATCTGCGACAGCGTTCGTAAATGGAATCTGAAGTTCGATGGGACAGCTGATCCGATTTCATTCCTGGAGCGTGTGGACGAATTAGCAACCTGTTACGGTTATGCACCGGACAGCTTGTTACCCGTTACCCGTTTTACCAGAGCTGTTAAAGGGTAAGGTTCTGTTGTGGTACCGTAACAACAAACATTCATAGAATTCCTGGAGGGATTTTGTGAAGGACTTAAAAGGAATATATCTGCCACCCCGATACCAATTTCGCATCGAGGAGGGGTTCCGGAATAGGACTCAAGGTTTCCAGGAGAAGGCATCCGACTTTATGACTGCCATTCAGACACTGATGAGAAGGCATGGAGGCATTAGGCCCAACGACCAGTTAGAGAGGATTTATGAGAATCTCCAGCCCGAATATAAATTGTACATAAAAAGGAGGGATTTTGACAGTCTGCTAGAATTACTGGAACTAGCAGAAGAGTTTGAAGTTACGCAACTAGTAAATAGTTCCTTCGTAGCACCACCAACGCCAGCACAATCGTTTGTATCAGAGACGGCATTTGATGGAAAAATGCAGAGGTCAGTGCAGAAACAAAGTAATCCCGGTGCGTCACGTACACAGTATTCACTTAACACAGTTAATACAATGGACAATAAACCTGCAGTTAATTTTGTAACGGGAAACGATGCAACGACAAACCAGAAACAAGGTGTAAATGTATCTCAGAGGAAGAATGTATACTGGAGGTGTGGAATGCCAGGACATTTTCGCACTAATTGTCGAAGAGAGCGAAGGATGTTCTGCTCATATTGCGGAAAAATAGGAATATTGACCCGAAATTGTTCGTGCCACCGCCAGGAAACGAAAGTGGCTCGAACAAATAAGGGGCAAATTCGTAAAACAACCGGCACACATATCCTCGCAACAACCCGCTGAAATTTGCGTCCCGGTAAAAAGAAATGAGGTAAGATTTTATATCGCCATTACGATAGGCCAGAGGTTGTTCACAGCATTGATGGATACCGGGGCATCAGAAACTTATATCAGCGGGTATGTTTGTAAATACCTAAAGGAGAACAACTATGAACTTAACATGAAAAAGCAAAAGAGGGTAAAACTTGCTGATGGACAGGAAGCACAAACTGTAGGTGATATAACATTCACATTAACCATACAAGCAAGTGAGTATACGGAAACATGGAGTGTACTTCCAAGTTTGTCAGTCGATATAGTAGTTGGCATGGATTTTATAACAAAACACCAAGTTAGGATCAACGCAAGACGCCGAGAAGTAATAATTAATAGAGAAACACCTGGAAGAAGAATTGATACAATGACATCATCAATTATGAGCATTCAAGGGCTTACACAAACCCAGCAGGTGGAGCTGAATTTATTTCTGCGACGACCCTACAGAAAAAGAAAATATTACAAGTTCAGTAGGACATAAAATTAAATTAAAACCGAATGATGAGCCAACGAAACAGAAATACTACACCAGGAATCCTGCGATGCAGAAGATCATTAAGGGGAGAAATCCCTTTACAATTTCCAAAAAATCGTTTTTTTTTACATATTTCGTTAGTTTAATATATTGAAAGTATGCTGTAAAAAGGAATAATCGAATTATTAAATATTAGTGGAGTTGCGCATTCCGAGAACTAGCGCTGCAGGTACCGGCCTCGCTCGTTAGTTTCGGCAGTGCAGATGTTCGAATAGCAGAGCGTTATTTTTTTATATATCTATATAGCGTTCATCGGAACTGAACGTTGCCCTAGCAATAGCATCAGTTTAGCTCGAAAGTTTACAGTGAGTGGTTGAGTTTTTGGATCGAAAATGCCGAACTATCCGAAAGGAACGCGAGGTATTATCGTTCGAAAAAATTCGAAAAAAAGAAAATTTTGCGGCAATCAATTTTCGAACGAGAGCGGGGAGAGTTTCGGGCCGAGCACAAGTGACGGTGTGAGTGCGAGTGCGAAAAAACTGAAGACTGCAAACAGTGACGATATCCGTACAAATCCATTGCATGGATACAGAATCATCGAGTTTTTTACGGTTTTTGCTGCTCTGGCAGACATTGTGATATGTTCGGAGTGCAAGCAACGAATACGTTTCGGCGAGTCAGGACAGAGAGGCCTAGGATTCAAGATTGTCGTAACGTGTCGGTGCGGCAATAGAGAAATAAATTCAGGACCGTTTATTCATACTTGCTATGAAATAAATCGAAGGATCGTGTTGGTCATGAGACTATTGGGCGTCGCAAGAGAAGGGATAAACATATTCTGCAATCTTATGGACATGTGCACTGGATTGAGTCAAGGCAGTTACACCAAAATCATCGAGCATATTCATAAAGCTGCGAAGTCGTCGTTCGAGTTTTTATCGCGAAAAGCGGTTAAAGGAGAAATGAAAAAAAAGCGTTCAGCATGGAAGAACGGAAAACCATCTAAAAGTCTCTGGTGACGGGACATGGAAAAAGCGTGGGTTCAAGTCATTGTATGGTGTTACAACGCTCATCGGCTATTACTCTGGCAAAGTGGTCGATTTAGTCGTGAAAAGCAGTTATTGCTAAGGTTGTACGTCTTGGAAAAATAAGACTGGCACGGAAGAATATCGAATATGGTTTGAGAATCACGAAGAAGAATGCTTGAAGAACCACGAGGGCTCCTCAGGAAAAAAGGAGGTTGATTCGATGAAATAAATGTTTTCGAGATCGGAAGAGAACTTCGGCGTGAACTACAGTAATTATATAGATGATGGAGATTGTAAAACTTTTAAAGCCAAACTAGATTTGAATCCGTATGGTGACGAGTTGACTGTTGTGTGAAAAGTGAGTGTATCGGCCACGTAGAAAAACGAATGGGCACTAGACTCCGAAATGTAAGAAAAGAAAAGAAACTTTCCGGAAAAGGCAAGTTAACAGATAAAGTTGTGAAAAAACTCACCAAATATTATGGTTTGAGCATCCAAAGAAACGCAGATGGTGTTGAAAACATGAAAAAAGAAATAATGGCTACGTATTTTCATATTTTTTAACAAAAAAAGAGCCGAATCATCCTGTCCGACTGGAGCCGAAAGCTGGTGCAAGTGGCAGAAAGCTATTGCGTTACAAAAAAATCCAACAGAAGAAGATCTCGCTCCAGTACCTGGCGAAGAAATGAAACAGCATCTCCTACCGATCTATGAAGATTTATCCAGGGACGATTTACTTCAAAGATGCTTGGGTGGCCATACCTAAAATGCAAACGAAAGTTTTAATTCGACTGTTTGGCAATTAGCTCCAAAGCACCTTCATTCCGGGCTAAAAATCATTGAAATCGCAACCTACATTGCTGCTGGAGTTTTCAATGAAGGCTACACTTCGATCCTGAGAATTATGAACACCGATGAGGCGCGGGTCACGAGGCAGAACCGGATGACCTTATCAGAGACGAAAGAAGCTCGTACAGCCCAAAAACAAGAGCAACTTCAGCAGAACCAGTTTTTCGAGGAAGTTAAAGGGTTGTTATATGCACCCGGGATCGCTGATTGATCGGTAAGTCCCTAAAACTCATAGTTTTACCGTAATGAAACTTTAAACGCATTTATCTCGAAACTATATTTTTTAAAACTGCTCGTCTTGTAGCTCAAAAAGTTATAGACCGATTTGACTAAAATTTCTTGAGGTTTCTGTCTACAACATTATGCGAAGGATGAACCTAAAGTTTTAAGAATATCATGTAAATAAATAATTTTTTTGGGGTAATAATTGGTGAGCAAATAGTCGAAAATCTTAACATGAGATTCAAAAGCCTACAAAATTTTTAATTTTATAGTTTTTAATAATTTTATAGGTTTATCCTTCCCCTACATATGTCAGTAATCAAAAAATATTTTGGTTTTCTGTTTCAGATCGATAGAAAAAGAGTGGCAGGTGCAGCAGATTTCGTTGAAAAGCAAAAGTGGCTCAAAGGGGCAGGCAATACCGGCGCCATTTTGTTTTTGTTTCCTAAATAAACAAAAATTATGCTTTTCTCAAGTTGAAACCTTCAATAAAATACCATCCAGCAGTAGTTCGAGTTCTCCAGTATTATTAGTGAAGAAGAAGAATGGAAAACACCGTTTCTGCACCGATTTCCGTCAGATGCGTATCCACTACCGCATATACAGGGAATGCTAGATAAATTGCGGGGAGCAAAGTATCTCAGCCCGATTGATCTAAAAGAGGGATACTGGCAAGTTCCATCAGCACCCGAGAGTCGTCACATCACCGCATTTACGGCACCAGGACGAGGATTGTATCCATTCATATCAGTTATGCCGTTTGAATTGCACTCTGCTGGAGCTACATTCCACCGTTATTTAGACTCCATTATTGGCCCAGAGTGTGATAAATACGCTCTCTGCTACATGGACGATATAATTATTTTCAGTAATATATTTAGTGAGCATATGAAGCATTTGGAACTAATCATTAACAAGCTCACTGACCGATGACTGAAAATAAATCACGAGAAGTGCACATTTGCACAACAGGAGTCAAAATATATATCATAAACTCTAAAGGAATACATACGGATCCTAAAAAAGTGCAAGCCATAGCCGATATGAAAGTTCCTGAAAAGGTAAAGGCGTTGAGGAGATTTCTAGGAATGGCTTCATGTTACCGGAAATTTATCCCTGGATTTTCCGAAATGGTACAGCCATTAACGAGTCTCCTCAGGAAAAAGCAGCCGTATACGTGGAACATGGCACACGAAGTTGCTTTCAAGAAAATAAAACAGCATTGATGTGCGCACCAGTCCTCGTATATCCGGAATTCAATAAAACATTCACCGTACAGACAGATGCAAGACAAAGCGGATTAGGAGCAGTTTTCACACAAGTTGAAGAGATAAAAGTAATTGCGTATATTAGTCGTAGCTCATCGCCAGCCGAGAAAAATTACTCTGTTATTGAACAAGAATGTTTGGCAGTAATCTGGGCAGTCAGGAAATTGAAAGGTTATATTGAAGGTTATCATTTTAAAGTGATGACTGACCAGCGTAGTCTCAAGTGGCTGCAATCAATGCAGAATCCAAGAGGACGACTGGCTCGCTGGATAATAGAACTTCAAGAGTACGATTTTGAGGTTATATACCGAAAAGGCAGCGAAAATAAAGTCGCAGATGCGAACAACTTTTGGTGTTTCAAGACCGATTTAACAAATGGACTGAGATCATTCCGATCCGGAGTGCAACAGCCAGTACAATTCTACAAAAATTAAAATTAGTTTACAGATTTGGTAAACCGAGAGTATTGGTGTCCGACAATGGAACACAATACAAAAATAAATTGCTGATGGATTTTTGCACAAATTATAAAATCATTCATCAATTTAGCCCACCGTACAGTCCACAGAACAACCCTGTAGAAAGAATGAACAAAGTAATTGGTACGACACTGGCTCAAATGTGTCGGGGAAATCAGCGAAGTTGGGATCAGTGGATACCAGAGATCGGCAGTTCATCACACGAATCCACAGGATTTTCGCCCGCATTATTAAATTGCGGCAGGGAATTATCTGCTGGAAATTCCATGAGAAAAGATGCTGACCCTCCAGATATACCTGTAAAAACACCAGAGGAGTACACTCATCAACTGAGAAAACTTCAGGAAATTAATGATATAGTACGAGTGAATTTAAGGTGAGCGTTCGTCAAGCAGCAGGCGCATTATAATTTAAGGAGAAGAGCTTACCGACCTCGTATTGGAGATGTTGTCTACAAACGGCAGCATGTCCTGTCCGATGCAACAAAAAAAAAATCCGCTAAGTTAGCTCCAAATTTCACCGGTCCCTATAGAATTCACAAGGTGATTTCGCCTGCTATTGTCGAATTAGTTGACATCCGCAATCAGCTGTGTGGAAAATCACATGTGTCTGAGTTACAACTCGGTTATATGATGAAGTAAAAAAATATACTGCAGTTTGCTGCATTTATACTGCATTATTGTGGAGGGGGAACAAATTTCATGGTATGAATTCTCACCTGAAAACCGAATCTTCCGTTTAAATCCGAGATAGCCGAAATGATTTCATGGATGAGCATCAGCAAGAGAAGCAGGAAGACGAAGAAGATCCGTCCATGGCAGCCGCCTCCGGAGGTTATGAAGACGCCGCCTCGAGTTCAGCCAGAGTACGAGGAAGATGTGTTGCAAATAAATTACAGCTCCATTCCGGAGTTAATATCCTCTTTGGCGATAACTCCAAAGAAATTGAGAAGAAGGTATAAGATGGAAGAATAATTCGGGCCATCCACGCCAACGCCACCCAGAAGACAACGTACACTGTCCCCACTTCCAAAAACGTCAGATGGGCTGCCCATTACACCGGGACGAGACATACCGTCGCCACCAGTACTCTCTATGCCGGATAACAAAGAGTCGTGGGAACGTTTGCTTGGACCACAAAGGGAGTCGTTACAGCAGACATCCGAAGGCAACAACAATGGCGACCAAGGGGTAACGGCGTTACCAACTGTTGAGAAAACAACGCTGCCAACCCGTGCATTTGCAATCCCGAAGAATGTACGGAAAAGGATCAATTTATATGTAGGAGGAAAATGGATTAATATCCGGTATGACCGGGCCCTCGCCGAGGGTTTAATTCATTAAGAATCTCAACCCTGGGAAGGGAAGGTATGTAACGATTTGGATGCCACGAATTACCAGTTAGCGATCGGAATGAATAAGATCGTGTTGGTAACTCTGCATCTTGTGCAATAGAAAACGCGCGCTAACTTAAATATTTAATATCATGAAATTAAATAAAATTCGCGTCAGAGACGGGATTGCGAACGTTACCAGCCGAGTATAGAGGGGCAAATCGCGCGCAATTACGGCAATGCGGGCATCAACGCGCGCGTTTCTGCAGATGGCGGGGCGAAATTTCGGCCTATAAAAATTCAGGACGGAGCGTTCTCGTCCTCAGACTCCTCTTGTCAACCAAGCTTTCATAAGGTAGATTGTCAAGAGGAAACCGATTCTTAGCAATTAATTCTATATAGGACGTTGTTAAGAGGTAGACTCAGGAAATGTTATTACGTCCGATTCTATAAAGAGGGACTTGGAAATATTTCGCATATTCCTGATACTGCAGGAAATGTTATTAAGGGACGGTTTTTCAATAGCGGCTTTAACCAGGCTTAACCTTAAACTCGGTATAAGGTATTTTTCAATCATGGTTTATCGATAAACCTAGCTTAAAGTACGGCTTTCGTAAGCGGCCGACGACGACCGCTTAGCGGGTAAAGCGGCAGTTTATAACCTTCAAAATAGACAATACAAATACGATGTAGATTGATCTATTGCATGAATTAACCGATGATGGTTTATTACAATAAATTATGGACCTCCGCGTCTGCCAAAAAAGTGGTTTTTAATCTGAGGAGTGAAGTAGTGTTTGTGGACATATTAGATTATCAAAAGAAGCATGTGTATGGGTGCTCGAAACAATTATTTTTATTACCTGTATGGTAAATACATATTTTCTGAAAAGGTTTGAAGGGATATAATGTGCTGCTTGTAACAAAAATAACCGAAATTAAAGCAAGTATTAAAAGAAAGTCAATAATTAAGGAAGCATGTACGATAATTAGCTGTTTATGACAGGAATTATGAGAGAAAATATTAGGTATGAAGATAGTCGCAATAGTCACATTTCAATGCCAACTCAAAAATACGAGGGGCAAGTAAAAAATAACGTTCCCAACGCTGTACACTCGGCGCGCGAGATACTAGGCGAAATCCGGCAACACCACCTTCATTGTTGATCCCCCCCCCCACTCCTTTCAAACTACCTGGAAGATCACTGCGAAGCTTAGTGCCGGCCTAACAGACATCCGCGATGGAGCCCGCAATCGCCGTCACCGCCAGGTGTGAAATCCGTTCAGTCATTCGATTTTTAAACGCGAAGAAGCTTACACCTATTGAAATTCATAGACAGTTGGAAGAAGTTTATGGCAAAGCTTGCATCAACACGTCCATAAATGGTGCAGGGAGTTCTCCGAAGGACGCACAGACGTTCACAACGAGCAAAGGAGCGGGAGGTCATCGGTGTCCGACGAAGTCGTGGCGAAGATTGAGCGCATTCTCCTCGAGGATCGAAGAGTAACGCTTCGGATGCTGGCTGATCAGGTTCCTGAGGTTTGTGAAAAAAACATCGACAACATTTTGACCAAAAAACTTGGTTATCACAAGGTGTGTGCACCGTGGGTCCCGCACATACTTTCAGAAACCCACAAAGACAATCGCGTCAAGTGTGCCGAGGGGTTTCTTCGAGAAAGCGCCGAGAATACCGAAGAATTTTTGGACTCCATTGTTACGGGAGATGAAACGTGGTGTCACTACGTCACTCCGGAAACAAAAGAAGACTCGAAACAATGGCGCCGTCCCGGGTCGCCGAGGCCGAAGAAGTTTAAGCAGACGCTGTCCGCAGGAAAAGTGATGGCTACGGTGTTTTGGGACCAAAAAGGCGTCTTGCTTACCGAGTTTATGCCTAAAGGGACCACAATAAATTCGGACAGGTACTGCGAGACGTTAACGAAACTCAAAAGAGCCATCCAAAATCGCCGGAGAGGAAGACTGAGCAAGGGCGTTAGGTTGCAACACGACAACGCGCGACCGCATGTCTCTCGACAGACCACCGCCCTACTGATCAAATTCGGCTGGAAATTGCTTGATCATGCCCCCTACAGCCCTGATCTTGCTCCCAGCGACTTCCACTTGTTTCCAAAATTGAAGCAACACTTGGGTGGACAACGCTTCAGTACAGATGAAGAGATGAAGGAAGCGGTCACCAAGTACATCCGCGGCCTAGCGGCGGAGTTCTTCGAAGCGGGTTTTCAGAATTGGATAACTCGTCAGGAAAAATGCGTTGAAAGATCTGGCGACTATGTAGAAAAATAGTTTAAAATACAAGCTTTCAGATTGTATACATATTTATTGCAATAAAAAATGCCTTACACCTGAAAAAAATGTGGGAACCTTATTTTTTACTTGCCCCTCGTATGTAGTAATATTGTATTGCCCACACAATTTTTGATAGGATAAGTAAACTTGGTTTATATAATGCTTGAAAAACGCAATCATAAATAAACTGCAGCTTAACATAAACTTCAGCTTACGTAATCTACAGCTTAAGCCGACATTGAAATACCGGCCCTAAGTCCGATTCACACGTACCAGCTCCCGGAGGACAAAGGCGGTAATACGCAATATTGCCCAAACCTGCACCGAGGCCGAGATCGAGGAGGATCTTCAGAACCAAGGCTTCCCGACACTCCTCGTGAAAAGGATGACCCGCAGGGATCCAGTGACCGGACAAACCCATCCCCTGTGGATGGTGTACATTCAACTAGACGGTGGAGTGGACAAACACCGTATCCTCGCCGTCAAGAAGGTCCTGGGGCTCGACGTGAAAATCTAGCGGAAACATCACGACGGTAGCAAACAACAATGCTACCGTTGCCAGCAGCTGGGGCATACGCTGAGCTGCTGCACAATGCCCCTACGATGTGTCAAATGTGCAGGCGCACACTTGTCGCATAACTGCGAGAGGCCAAGGACGGACCCGGCGAAGTGCGCAAACTGCACCGAGGCCCATCGGCGAAGTGCGCAAACTGCGCCGAGGCCCATCCTGCGTCTTACAGAGGCTGCACTCGCTTCATCGCCCATATGAAGAAGAGTGCCCCCACACCGAAGCCTCTCACGAAGAGCTTTGCCGCAGCCGCAGCGAGCTCCAACCAGCAGAAGAAGACGGCACCAACGGCCTCCCCAGGCACTCGGCGCGGCGAGCGGCCCGACAGACCACGCAACCATCGTGGCCACATCGATCCCCAAGATCGCTAGGACAGGAGTTTAGGCAACATTAATCTCTTTTTGTTGCAGATCAGTCCACAGCGAGGACAACAATGAGTTACGGTGGCTATTTTTCCGCCACCGAACTCCAACACACCGAACACACACCGAGACGAGGTGGCGCACGGCACACCACCAAGAGGACGTCTATCCGCACAGCGACAAGTAGAGGAGTTTTAGGCTGGTATACTCTTCAGAGACTCCAGCACTACCCCGCTACCCCGGGGGTGTCTATAAAAGATTTCTCCTCCACACATCAAAACAAAACAAAAAGTCTTCTTCCTCCGCCTCATCAACTAGTTATGAATATGCTGCAATTCCAAGTTCAAACCTTTCTTACTACGACAATAATACTCCTGATACAAATTTGGATTCAAATACTCAGCAAGAACAATCAGATGTACTTCCACAGGCAATTAATACCTCGCTTTATGATCAAATCTAATAAAAAATGTTCTTTGTTAATATTTAAAACTTTGAACTTGTATTCATCTCCTGTATAATATTATGTATTTGCTTACCTTAATAAAGTTTTTTAACGCATCATAAATGGCTTCACAAACTTCAGGGATAAACTTTGAAATTGTGCTTTTTGGGACACGATATAAATATTGCAATGAAGCAAAAGAATCTCCTGTTGCAAGATAACTTAATGTCACTTCCAATTTTAATTTTGGTGTAAACGCGTCTCTCATGTGGGTATGCATTTTTAAATACGGGGCGTCATTCGAAGATGGTTTTTGTATCTTCTGCTAAGAGTTCTCCTAAAAGCTTTGCAGAAGCACCCAAAGTAAGTCGACAACTAATCCATCCTTTAACCCAGACACGGCCTTTTCGTTTAATAGCGATTTTTTTCTGTAATTCTATTATCTTTTTTCTTTCGCTTAAAGTTTAGCAACAATATTGCAGGCTTCGCGAAGTTCAGTTGACATATTTCTCACTAAAGTGAATTTAAAAATGGAACTGGCGTGCCAAATATTTCTGTCTTTTGTACATCTAGTGTAAACCTTCACTGGCATGCAAATAGAACTGGCGCGACCACTGGCGCCACTAAATCCATGCATGTGTAAACCTACCATTACTGTAACGGCTACAAAAAATATTACGAAATATGATACAGGCAAGGAATTTTTTGAATCGCCAACTTATGCAATAAATCTTGGTACATCATTGAAACAATGCTGTAAGTTAGCAATTCTGCATGTTGTGAAACGCAAGGAGATACATGAACAACTAACAGGCGCCCAATATGAAGCAGGCTTAAAATCGATGATAACTGATTATAACTGACACAAGCTGCCAACGACTTGAACATATCTAAATATAATAAAATATCTCTTATTCCACTTGCAAGCGATCTTAAGTTGTTAAAAGATTTCTTAATACTTAAAGCAAATAATGCAATTGAATTATTAGAAGCTAACAACAATGATGAAGATTCATTCATAATTTTAACGGAAACAATTTTTTGCCGTCTAATTTTATTAAACAGAAAACGACCCAGGGAACTAGAACAGATTAATTTTACATTCTTATGAAAAATATGGCTGATGATCCTGAGCACAGTTATAAAGAAATTTCCAATATAATAACTCCAACGGAAAGAATTTTAATCAATAACTTTAAAAGGCTTGTAATTCATGGGAAAAGAGGTCGGGGCGTGCCGGATTTATTTAGTCGAGACGTTCAACGCCATATAGATGTTTTGTTAAATTTTAGAGCAAATTTTGTACAACAGAATACTTTATACTTATTTGCTAATCCACGTTCCAAGGGTTCAATTCAATTCAATTGGCTATAAAGTATTGAGAAAATATGTCTCTTTGAGCGGAACGAAAAATCCTCAAGTCATAACATGCACACGTTTAAGAAAACATTTGGCAACCCTAACGCAATTATTCAGCATGTCGGAAAATGATATGGAACAGTTGGCGTCATGAATGGGGCATACAATTGGGATTCACAAACCCACTACCGTTTACCAGACGATATACACGGTGTTTTAAAATTCATGTACCAAAAGTTTTCTGCGTACTCCTCGTAGATAAAAAGAAAAAAAAAACCTTATGACAAATCTTGATTTTCGACCAAATAACATGGATTGAACCCCTTCGCAGAAATATTAAAGAGACGCCACTGTTCAACGAATACTTTCGTTCGCGTGTAGGAAGAGGCATGTACACCACGTACATGTCGCGCTCGCCTGGCCTGGGGTCTTCGTCTCTCGAGCTTGTACTGTCAGCATTAGATAAACAAACGGTGATGTCATTGTCGCAGCACACAAATTAGGTCAATGTACCATCGAGTATGGAATTGGAATTTTTCAAACCAATTTGTGTCTTCCGGGAAACAGAGATGTTTTACGGACTTTCTAAAAATGTGTTATTCCAAATAGGGTCTTGGCCTTGGGTAACAAAGGAATATCATTTTACAGCACCTACCCCCCGTGATTGTAAGTAATAGGACTGCAGGGGATACAATTGTACAGAAATGAAAATGCACAAGTGTAGGAAGCCGCCAGGGACAATAAAAAAAAGCATAATAAGGTGAACTTGAAAGTGCGTCGGTTTTATCAACCAGCACCGGACTATTTATGTTTAGACAAATTTTTTTCAACTGCGCGCTCGAAATTAGGTCGCCATTCATTCATGCGTCAACATTTAAAATCGCCACCGTTTGTTTTTATACAAGCGAACGAACGTATTCATTGATAGGGTTATTGTTCACTGGGAATTTGTTATAAACAAATAAAGATGAAAAAATCGACTTTTTTCAGGAAAAAATCGGTCACGTGAAATTTTTGCAATTAACAATATGATTTTATTACCTAGATATATGTTTTTGGGGTCGCTTTGACATCTGTCAACTGTCAAAACAGCTGTCAAGATTCACAAAATATTTGAGATTCGCGAAAAACGCGCTGATTTCATTTTCTGGTGTGCTCTAGTCATGACTTACGATAAGCTGATATATATTTTGGCAATTGGCAGCTGCCAATAGACTGTCAAAAGACGAGAATTGTAATTAAAATCTAATCTGACTAGCATTCGGGGGAATTATTGAGGAGTCTGATTTGAGATGGGGATTTCGGAGTGTATCGCTCATTCTACAACTTGTGAATTGTTCGATATGGCAATAGTACTTGACAGCTGTCATCGGACTGCCAAGATGGTGCAAGTGTCACAGAAATAGAAGCTGCCACTCATTTTATAGGTTTTCGCGGTCACTGTTTGCGATTTCAGTGCCTAAAATATCTTTTGACAGCTGTCAATTGCCAAAAGAGCTGTCAATTTAGATCATCTTCCGTTATTCCGTAAGAATAGTTTCTATCTGGAAAAATTTTGTTTTTTGAAATGAGGATTCAAGATTTTGAAGAGGATGAGATCCCAAGTGATAGCGAATCAGTAAATGACGATTTCGAGGATAGCGAAGACTAGGAGTCTCTCTGTCAGGATGATTTATCAGAAGAGTCATTTATCGGGCTCAGTGCTCTAGACAGAGAGTCAGACGAGGCTAGTGACTCAGATGACGATACTCCTCTAAGCATTCGGCTATCTGGGATGGACGGAATCTGGGAGAGAAAGCGTAGGGGTACTACCAATAAACCTTTTGTCGAACATACTGGCCCTAAAAATCTACCAGAGAATGTCAAGAGCCCGGGAGATTTTTTTTATGTTTAGTTTCTGAAACCAATATCAACTCCATTGCAGATCAATCTAATCTCTATTGCTGTCAACAGAAAAAAGAATTCACGGATATCACCCCCAAGATCTCAAAAAAATTCTCGGTCTGAACATAATGATGGGAGTTAAACGGTTACCATCCTACCGCGATTATTGGTCTTCCAACGTCCAGCTCAATGATCGTTATGTTAGTTCTACGATGAACGTGAAGAGATTTTCGTTTTTACTATCCAGTTTACATCTGAATGACAGTTCTAAAGAACCAAAGAAGAATGAAGCTGGGTACGATAAATTGTACAAAGTAAGACCCTTTCTTCACAACCTCTCAGCACATATTTGCGATTTTATGACGCAACTAGAAATCAAGCGGTGGATGAGAGCATGATCAAGTTCAAGGGCAGAAGCTCCATGTACGCATGTAGCAGTACGTACCCACGAAACCGGTCCCGAGAGGCTTCAAATCTTGGGTGAGAGCTGATCATTATGGCTATGTTTGTGAGTTCGAAATGTATACCGGAAAGGTCCAGGGAAGACCAGAACGTTTCTTAGGCGAAAGGGTGGTAAGAGATCTGACTCGAACCTTGGTCAACAAAAACTATTGTATTTATTTTGATATTTTTTTTACTACCGTGGACTTGATGTCGAGTTTGCTAGTTGACAGAATTTTGGCATGTGGAACGGTGCGGAAAAATAGGAAAGATTTACCCAAACAACTACAAACGAGAGATGTCGCGCGGGGATAGCGAATTCTGGACTTCTTATAAAGGCATACAATGGGTGAAGTGGATCGATAAGAAGCCGGTACATTTTCTAACCAATTACCACGACGCTTCTATCATCTCATAAACCAGAAGAAAGCAGAAAGATGAAACTCTGCAGATAGTTTCTTGTCCGATTGTAGCCAAAGATTATAATGCCCATATGGGCTGCGTTGACAAAGCGGATGCCATTAAAAATTCTTACCAAATATCTGGCAAGAGTGAGAAATGGTGGCATCGAATTTTTTGGCACTTCGTAGACGTGACTTTGGTGAATTCTTTTATTTTATATAAACTGTCCTTTCCACAGAAAACTTTATCGCTCAAGGACTTCCGGCTATCAGTGGTTGATCACCTATTAGGGTTTCCTGATCGTCCAAAAAGAGGAAGACCTTCGTCCGAGCTCCCTCCTAGAAAGGTTGTGCTGCAAGTGCCTGAGAGTGTGAGAACAGCTCAGAGACCTCATTCCCCAGGTACTCGAGAAACTCGACACCGATGTGCATATTGCAGTTCAAAGGCAAATGAAAAACGGACAAAATTTTATTGCAAAACCTGCAATGTTTCCCTGTGCATAGATGAGAAGAGCAATTGTTATGAGTAATTCCATTTAGCTAAAACATCATGAAATTGTAACAAACGCCCGAAAAAATTCAAAACAATACGTGGTTAGTAGAATTTTTTTTTTGAAAATTAGAAACAAACAAAAGAAAGATAAAAAACTTACAATAATTGTGAAAAAAAAAATACAAAAAAAGATGCAAAAAAAACAAAAAAATACAAAAACAAAAAAAAATACAAGAAAAACAAAATACAAAAAAATATGGAACTAGCATCTCCTCACGTCCACGTCGTTAGTTCTGGGTCACGCAAAGCGGGAGAATATGTCTTTAGCAGGCTTCGACAAAAACATTTTGTGATTATCTTGCTTGTCACAATTTGAAAGTTTGAGTGAGTAAAGCTGCCAAAACTCATTCTGGATGTGTTAACGTTACTTAGCGGTCTCGGAAAGCTATAGAATGACGTCCAATTCGTAATTCGTATTTTTTTGTCTACTGCTCCATCCTGACAGGTCTGTGTCGGCTTCAACAGTCAAGATCTGCATTTTACAGCAAGGTTGGTCCTCAAATCTCTATGTTACAGTTGGTTTGGCAGTTGTCAGCTGCCAATGCCCATCGCGGATATCGATATTCTGTCCGGTAAAACCATGCCAACCTTGTATTTTGATTTCGTTCTCTTCACTGGGACAGTTATTTGACCGCAGTCAACTGCCAACATATTCTTCCCACTTCATTGTTAGTCATCAATTAAATTCCCAGAGAGCCAATGAACGTCTGGCTACTGGGTTTGATTTTATAATACATGACTTGACAGCTGGTTTGACAGTTGACAAGCTGTCAAAACTTTTTTCCGATGTTGCAATCTTGTTCAGCGACCTTGGGAAGCGGGAAACGACGCCCAACTTGTTGTTTCACTACATTCTGTCCATTTTGACAGTTTTTGGCAGCTGTCAACTATCGGAAAATTCTTCCCACATCATTATTGGTCTGTAACCTTCCTGGATCAGTCAACGAACGCCTATTTCCCGATTTTCATTGCATTTTCCGACACTTGACAGCCGATTTGACAGTTGACAGCTGTCAAAACTCATGTCTGACACCGAAATCGGAATCAGCGACCCCGAAAACCTTAAGTGCCAAAGTGCCATTAGTTTCCCCGTTTCATCTCCTTCTCAAAACTGTGCCCCTCAAAGGGTTAAGCACCCAGGCGGAAGATAACGAAGAAAATCATTTTGATGAAGACGATATCGCAGACACGAATACCAATACTGAAACATTTGTAAATATGGAAATAAAATCAATTATCGACGACATAAATAAAAAAAGGCACAGAACAAAATACAATTAGTACAAAAAATAAAAGCAAGAAAACGGCACGAGTTTTAACTCCATGGACGGAACAGCAGAAAGATGTAGTGACAAAGTATTTTGCAAAACATATTCAAAATCATATTTAAAATTTTATCTCTAACCTTACTATATTTTCCACCTTTATTATTCCCATTGTTTCTTTGAAATGCTTTACAAAGATACCTACAAATTAAATAATTATTTTTGAAAGGGAACATCTAGAAATATTTTTTCTTCGTAAACGAAATAAACGTTTTACGTTATGGTTTTGATCTATTTTCAAGGAAATTGTAGAGATTTTTAACTAATCTAGTAAAGGCTGCAACAGTAATTTAAAAATAATCATAACAATAAACATACACATTATTTCGAGATGTTGTCTTCTTCTTCCTACAAAGTATGGAAAAGTATTCTGATTTTCAACTTAACGTTTATGATAATCCGAAGAACTGAAAACCTTTTGGTAAAATGTTGAAGACAACAAAAAGTGAACATCTTTGGTTAGTAAATGTTTTTAATAAACTAAAACTTTGTAGTAAATTTTAGTCAATAATTATGAAATGATAAATTACATCAAATGTACAGGGTGGGCAAAATTCGACGATTCTATGGGGGATCTCGATAACTATAAGGAATAGAGAAACACGGATGGCGCATCATTGATCTCTTTTTTGAAGAAAAAAACTATGTGTGTGTGGCTGTGTGTGTGTGTGGTTAGTGTGTGTGTTTGTGGCTGTGGCTGTGTGTGTAGCTGTGTTTGAATGGCTCTGTGTGTGGCTGTGTTTGTGTGTGTGGCTGTGTGCGCTGGTGTGGTTACATCCCGCACCTTGCATTTGCGTACAACACGGCAGTGCAAGAAACAACGCAATATTCCCCGTTCTTTTTATTATATGGAAGAGAACCCACCCTACCGACAAAGGCACAATTATTACAAGAAACAACAGATGCGACAGTGGAAGAGTTCCAAAATAGAGTCGTTAACGCGAGAGCAATAGCCGTCGAAAATATTAACTTGAAACAACGGAAAGATAAGGTTAGGTATGATGGTAAACGAACCGATAGGGAATATAAAATTGGTGACATGGTCAAAGTTTTTACACCGGTACGGAAAGTTGATCGCAGTGAAAAATTTTTACGTAAGTGGTTCGGCCCCTTCAAGATCCTAGAAAGGAAGGGCGAGGTCGATTATCTAATTCAATTGGGTCGAAGGGTGAACGCTAAAACGGACGTAGTTCACGTGTCACGAATAGCTCCGTACTACCAACCCTTCGATGGAAATATAAAGACGTCCGACGGTGAAATTTGCAGATAAGGGTAATAAAATAATAATTGTTTAAATAATAAGTTTTTTCTTTAGCGGAATCTAGTTTAATAATAATTTATGTGAAATAGTGTACTCATTTAATTTAGTTTTAGAAAAAGTACAATGGCACCACTCGTTAGTTTGGTAGTTTATTTGGTAATTTTGCTGCGATACCGTGCCCAGGGGGTCAATTATGAAGTGACGCCAATTAACACCACCAATGGGATCGCTTTTGAGGAAAGGGGAGAAATTTAGTTGATCGTGGGAGAATGGCGGGTTGCGGTCCATCTGAACATTGCAGAACTTAGCGAGAAACTTAATGGTATACAACACGTTTTTAAGGAGGCAGAGAAGATTTGCGAAAATATATCCGCCATCGTGGAAGCAGAAGCCTGTATAAGGGAGCTACCAATCATACGAGAAATAGTCCATCGTACAAAACAGGTAATGACTAATAGCTTTCCGTTCATTACATCCCCTATAAGCGTCACAAGAAGGTAGCCAACTCAGCTTGTTTCCAAGTAGGAGGTTCGCCACCAAGAAGACCTGGACAAGGATGGACCCTAGAAGTGAGGGTGTAGTGTGACTCTAGAAACTCTAAGACGAATAGTTAGGTGCAGCTAGGTTTAAGTAAGGTCAAGTTAGAGTTGTAATCGTTGGGACAACGATTCACTGAAGGGGGAGTAATGTCGCGAACCGGTGTTATTTGACACAGGATGTCCGGTTCGCGAGTACTCCTGCCGCGTACTCAGCGAGTTTCAAGGGCTTCCTCGATATTTGCTTGTCAATAAGTTTTGTGCTTATGAGTAAAGATCGAGGGGGTCCGGGAAAACCGCTGGGAAGTCAGTCGGTGTTCCGCCACGATCAGGGGAAGTTAGAAATAAAGTTCATAGTTTAAAGTTAAACAGTTGTTTTTTAATTAATGCACCGGCTCATTTAGGTTAGGTAAGTACCCTAAATTTTATATAGTGGTTACCTATTGTCTCTGACCTTATAGTCGCATTATTGACTATGAGACAAACTTGCGCACTTAACTCATTTTCTAATAAATGGTCCTCATCTGTTATTTCTTTGATATATGCCCTGGACAAAGCATCTGCAATAAACAAATCTTTTCCCGGTTTATGGACAACGTTGAATTCATATTTCATTAATTGTGAAAGCATTCTTTGTAAACGAGCTGGACAATCATTCAATGATTTCTTAAATATTGGGATTAGTGGCAGATGATCCGTTTCTACCGTGAATTTTTTTCCAAACAAATACTTATGAAATTTAGTTACACCAAAAAGAATGGCCAACAGTTCCTTCTCAATTTGTGCATATTGTTTTTGTACTTCTGTGAATGCAAGTGATGCATACGCACATGGTAATTTATTCCGCAAGAGTACTGCCCCCAACCCTTCTTTTTATGCATCTACTGACAATACAATCTCTTTATTTACATCAAAATATTGTAATACCGGATTTGTTTGTAATTTATTTTTAATTTGATCAAAAGCATTTATTTGTACATTTGTCCATTCAAACTGAACATTGCTTTTTAGTAATTTTCTTAACTCACTAGTGTCTACTGACAGATTTTTTATGAACTTTCCCACATAAGTGATCATTCCTAACAATCTTTGAACTCCTTTCTTGTCTTTCGGTTCGGGCATTTCAACTATTGCTTTGATTTGATCATTATTTGGTGTGATACCTTCATGACTGAGAACATGTCCCATATAATTTAATTCCGTTACTTTTATTTTACATTTCTCCTTATTAAATTTAATGTTATGATTTTTCGCTATTTCGAGTACTTTTAATAATCGTTTATCATGTTCCTCTTTTTTTCTGCCATACACTAAAATGTCATCAATATAAACTTCAACAAAGTCTATGTTGAATATGTTCTTAAAAGTTTGATGAAATGCCTCTGGTACATACTTTATACCATATGGCATTCTGAGAAAACGATACCTACCAAATGGTGTTGCGAACCCACATAATTTTGAACTGTCTTCATCTAGCCTGATTTGATAAAACCCACAAGTTGCATCTAACGTAGACTTATACTTTACCCCTGCCAATTTGTGTGTGATATCTTCAATAGTAGGTAATTGATACAATTGTCTTTTTATAGCCAAATTTAAATTTTTTGGGTCCTGATAAATGCGTAAGGATCCATTTGGTTTTCTTACTATTACTAATGGATTAACCCAACCCCCTGAATCTGGTATTTCAGTTATGATTTCATTGGTTTCTAATTCATTTATTAATTCTTTAAGTGGTTCTAATAGTGCATATGCTATTTTCCTTGGTGGATATGCCACTGGTTTAGCATTATCATTTATTTCTATATGATATGGATATTTTATACAACCTATACCTGTAAATAATTCTTTGTGTTGTTCGAAGATATTATTGTTTTCGAGTGTATCTATTTTATTTATTAATTTAAATTTTACACAGGCTTCAAAACCTAGAATGGTGTCTGTGTTAAGACTGGTTACATAGAAGACTAAATCGGCATCTTGTAAATACAAGAATCAATTTTCTGCGAGAGTACCACTGAAATCTAAATTCTGAGAATGCATTAAAATGTATTTTTGTGGACGAAACGTGGATTTTTCAATACGGAGGACCAAAGAAAATTTGGCAGGATGAATCTATGAATAGCGTGAAACATTCATTTGCGTCAACTGGAAAGCGCTATATGATTGTGTACGCATTTTCCTCGTCTGGGTGGGTACCAGAATGTGGATTAATTTATTGTACCACATCAAAAAGTGCCCATTACCATGATAATATGAATGCTGAAGGTTTCGAAAAATGGTTTGAGAGATTATTAATACAGCTAGAATAACCATGTTTAATAATTATCGATAATGCGATAGGTACCACTCTCGAATTTTAAATAAACAGCCCACAGGAAATTGGAGGAAGAATGATATAAAAAACTGGCTGACTGAGAATAATATTGCATATTTTGATAGCGATTTAAAATCAGATTTGCTACAAACAGCCCAAATACGAAAGCAGCCACATGTATATGCTGTAGATGAAATGGCATTAAAGTTTGGACATAGAATATTAAGACTTTCACCATATCACTGCCAGTTTAATCCAATAGAGCTTGCCTGGGGAACATGCAAAAATTATTATGATCATCATATAGGTTGTGAGGGATATAGTTCTGAATCAGTTTTGAAAATGTGGGAGGAGGCGCTTAAACACGTACCGAAAGAAAGCTGGAAACAATATATTAAACACACGGACGCTGTCATATTGAATAATTGGAAGAAAGAGAAAATAATCGACAATATTCCAGAGTTTATCATACATGTAGGAGATTCAAGTGACGATAGCACTGATAATTTTGAAGAATTTGACGATAATGAATGATTAATTTATTTTTATGTATTATTATTTTATACTATTCATTTAAATAAAATGAATGTCACAAATTTGTTATGTTTTCATATTAGTTATTTCATATTTCATTTATATTATTGTATTAGAATAAGTATTTTTTAATGTTGTATTAATATCCATTTCCACATTTGCTAAAACGTATGGAATAAATTCATTAAAAACATATTTTCTTTCAATTAACCTGCGAGTTATCATACCACCCACACCTGCATTCCGCCGACAGAAGATTAGATTACGTTATAAATAGCTGTACTTAGAATTATATTCATTATTCCTCTCGCTGTTCACTGTAGCACACGTTTATAATTAAATAATAAAATTGTAATCCTTTTTTAAAAAGTGAATTTCAAGTTCCCAAATAATAACTGGCGCAGTCGTACGGATTGTTAAAGAATTACAAAGTGAACATTCTTTCGTTTCAACGATTAATTAACAAAAACGAATCTACAAGAAAAATCAACGGTGCCCAGCCAGCAACAAGAGTAATCCCTGACTATCGGAGTCGCCACCACCGAGGAGGAACATCAAGTTCAGCATCTCTGGTATCGCCCAGTCTCTTCAAAGGTACCACAACCCCTGATTATTGGAATCACCCACCGGAGAGGAACATCGAGTTCGAGTTTTGGATCGCCCAGACTCTCCAACGGACCGTAGCAGTAAGAAAAAAAAAGAAAACATCGTGAGGCTTTGCACATAACATTTTAGTGTCGAAGTGCTAAATTGTTATAAGCCCTTGAAGAAAAGAAGACCGTAGTCACTCTCCCAAAATCATAGGTAACCTTAATTCCTATGTAGGAAATTGACACAGAAGAAAAAGAAAAAAGAATACATCTTTAAAGAAAACAACGAGATTACCTTATTCCGTACTCCCTCCTTAAAATGCCGATATCATTGTTTGATTAAACTACTTCATTAAATCGAATTTAACGATATCGACGACAATAAAACAATAAAACAACAAAATTAAAATTCACATTAACAATTCGAATCAACATCAATGAAAACATCGCTGATCATCTTAACTTTTTTAATGTAAGTAAATGTCAGAAGAACTAGAAGATTTAATAACAAAATTTAACGAAATTTGCAACCTTAACCCTACTTCTCGTAGATATCAAAATACAGTAAATCCTCAAATAGTCAACATGGCAGTTCCACAAATTTCAGTCAAAGACATTTTAGAAATTATACCCAAATTCGATGGAGAACCAACAAAATTATCAAATTTCTTAAACTCATGTGAATCCGTCATACAAATGATGGCTCCTAATAATGACCCTGCAAGAATTTCATTTTCATTACTACATATTCGCTCTAAATTAGTCGGAAAAGCAGCAATGATGTTAGCCGCAAGACCATTCAATACAATGCAAGAACTAAAGGACATATTAATTTCACTTTTCGGAGATCAAAGAGACGAAGAATCACTATTGAGAGATTTAGTTATGCTTAGACAAAAAACAAATGAAACACCATTACAATTTGCAGATAAATGTATTGATATTAGATGTTTATTATTGAACAAATTAGATTGCCAAAATCTACACATTGATATCAAAACGGCAAAAAGAAATCTTTATAATGCAACAACACTCAAAGCATACTTAGCAGGATTAAACAGTCATATGAGTCACCTACTAAGATGTAAATCACCAGCTACAATCGAAGACGCAATGAGAATGACAGTTGAAGAAGAAAATATGAATTACCACCGAGCTCAATTACACCCAAATAATCAAAGCAATAACCAAAAATTAAATAGATCAACCCATAACTTGAGAACAAATACAGTGCCGATAAGAAATTCAAATATACATCAACCACAAACATTTTTCACACCCTCTACTTCAAGACCAACTCAATTTCAAAAACAACAATTCACACCAAGACCAACTCAATTTCAACAACAACAATTCACACCAAGACCGACACAAGTTATACCAAAGGTATTTCCAAATCAACAGCCACATTCATTTAAACCAACACAATGGAATAAACCACAATCTAGAATGACAAATATGTATAGACCACAACCAAGAGCATTGCCTAGAGCAACCCCAATGGAAGTTTCATCTGGTAACACCACACTTATGCACCAACAACCGAAATATACAGTTGAAGAACTATTCCATCAAGAAGATGAATGCAAACCCGAACTATATCAAGAATATCAGGAAAACGAAGAATACCCAGAATTTGCACAAGATCAAGAATACCCACAAGAAGAATATTTTAACGAAGAAATGTACGAGACAACAAACGAACATTTTCCAACATCTGCCTCGAGTACCAATATGAGCACATAGAATTAAACGCAAATTTTCATAAATTACCATATATAAAAATTCCAGGAATAAACGCAAAATTTATGATTGACACCGGATCAACCAGAACATTAATTAATGAAGAGATAGCTCAAGAATATTTTTCGGACATAATCGAATTCGACCCATTTCAAATTAAAACCCCTCATCAAACTACAAATCATAATTGTTCAGTAAACATAGGACTATCACACATCTTTAATCGATCAGATATTCTACATAAACACTACATATTTAATTTTCATCGAGATTATCAAGGACTAATTGGAACAGACCTACTACAAAAATTACAAGCAGTAATTGACTTCAAGAATAAATTAATAGTTACACCACATGCCAAAATTCCATTAAACCTACCCCAGCCCAATAAGGAAATTATATTGACACAGCAAAAGAAAATAACAGTACCACCTAGAACAGAAATTCCAATTCAATTAATGACATATAATTGCGAAATTACAGAAGGAATAATAGATAACAATGTTCTTGAAAATGAATTAGAAATACCTGCCGGAATTTGTAAAATTAAAAATAATTGTACAAACCTCCTTATTATAAATCCAGCTGAAGAAGAAAAAACTTGCATAATACCAGAATTACAAATACACCCCGGACAATTCGAAATGAACAATGTTAATATAACCGAGAACGATTCGCAAACAAATGATTTAAATGATTTACAAAAACAAAATTTAAAAAATTTACGTTTAGAACATCTCAATAAAGAAGAATACAAAGCAATTCGAAATTTATGTTACGAATACAGAGATATAATGTATTGCCCTGGAATACCCTTATCATTTACAAACCAAATTAAACACTCAATCAGAACAACGGATAATAACCCGATATACACTAAATCATATAGATATCCACCGGTCCACAAAGAAGAAATAGAAAACCAAATCAATTCAATGACGAAACAAGGAATAATAAGACCGTCTAATTCCCCATGGTCATCACCCTTATGGATTGTACCTAAGAAAATAGATGCAAGCGGACGAAAAAAATGGAGAATAGTGATTGACTATAGAAAACTAAACGAGAAAACAATAGATGACAAATACCCCCTTCCAAATATGACAGATATTTTTGACAAATTAGGAAAATGCAATTATTTCAGCACATTAGATCTTGCCAGCGGTTTTCACCAAATCGAGATGAACCACGAAGACATTGAAAAAACAGCTTTCTCTACAGACAAAGGACATTACGAATATCTTAGAATGCCCGTCGGACTTAAGAACGCACCAGCAACGTTCCAACGAGCAATGGACAACGTACTAACGGGACTTCAAGACATATGCCTCGTTTACCTCGATGATGTTATTATATTCTCTACATCTCTTCAAGAACATATCCAAAGTTTAAAGAAAGTTTTTGACAGGTTAAGACAAACCAATTTCAAGATACAACTGGATAAATCTGAATTTCTCCAGACCGAAGTTAAATATCTTGGACATATAATCACCGAAAAAGGAATATCTCCAAATCCAGATAAAATTAGAGCCGTACTACAATATCCAATACCAAAAACAGTTAAACCAATTAAAGCATTCCTAGGACTAACAGGAAATTACCGAAAATTTATAAAAAACTACGCTAAATTAACAAAACCGATGACGTCATGCTTAAAAAAAGGTGCAGAAATTAAACATACTTTAGAATTTATAAAAGCATTTGAAACTTGCAAAGAACTTCTAACAAATAGCCCAATTTTACAATTCCCCGATTTTTCTAAAACATTTATATTGACAACAGACGCCTCCAATGAAGCACTAGGAGCAGTACTATCACAAGGAGCAGTAGGACAAGATAAACCAATAGCATATGCATCTAGAACATTAAATGACACTGAGAGAAACTACTCAACTATAGAAAAAGAACTATTAGGCATAGTATGGGCAACAAAATATTTTCGACCCTACTTATATGGACGCAAATTTACAGTTTACACTGATCACCGACCCCTTCAATGGTTATACAACCTAAAAGAACCAAATAGCAAACTTATGCGTTGGAGAATTAAATTAGAAGAATTTGATTATACAGTAATTTATAAAAAAGGAAAACTAAATACTAACGCTGACGCTTTATCTCGTACACCAATTGAAATTCATCCAATTGATAACTTATCAACTACAGGAAACCCTGACGAAGAATTCGACAAACTCCTAGACAAAATTATCGCTGAAAGAGAAACATTGCGAACCCCCGAAATTCAGCCAACCACTTCACAAAATTATCAAAATTTACACTCACCATTAAACATTGAAAATCTCTTCGAAGACGAACAAAGTATTGACACTATACACTCTACGCAAACTGACGAACCCCGAGAGACAATTAAAATAAGCGAAGACCCTATTAACAAGGAAAGACACCAAATAATTATTAAAATATCAGAAACCCTAAAAACACCGAAAACTGAGAAATTAGGACAAAGAAACATTACAAAAATTTACCTAAATATAAATTATTCACGAGAAGATCTACTTGACATTCTGAAAAATTATACCGTAGAAAAAGAAACCTTCCACATGTACTCACCAAGAAAAGAACTATATACTGAATTGTCAAAATTATATTCTGAAAATTTTAACAACAATGGCCCAAAATTAATTTGGCATACTAAACAAAACAAAAATCTAAAAACAGATGAAAAAATAAAAACCGTAATCCAAATGTATCACGAAGGAAAAACGAACCACCGTGGAGCAATAGAAACACATAATAAATTAAAGCGAAATTATTATTTTGACAACATGTTAAGGACCATTCAAAACTATGTAAACAACTGTGAAATTTGTCAAAAGGCAAAATATGACAGGCATCCACCAAAAATTCCTTTGAACTTGACACCTACCGCAAAGAAACCATTCGAACACCTATTTATGGATACAATACAAATAGAACAAAAAATATTCCTTACAATTATCGACTCATTTTCGAAATTAGGATATGCAAAAAGAATTTTATGTAAAGAAGCAGCAGTAATAGGAAGTGAATTAATAGAATACTTTTCTTTATACAAAACACCTAAGAAAATTACAACGGACAATGGAACCGAATTTAAAAACACATTAATACAGGATATTTTAAACGTACACAACATCGAAATTCATTTTGTTACTCCAGATCACCCTGACTCAAATGGACCTATTGAAAGACTCCGTTCCACGTTATTAGAACATATACGTATATTTAGAATAAAGGAGGAAACTAAATTAAAAAATATCGAAGAACTCATAAAACTTGCATTATTGGCCTATAATAACACAATTCATACAAATACTGGAAAAACACCGCAAGAAATTCTCTATGGCGAAGAAATAGAAAACATAAATGAAATAACTACGAACGAAAATATTATCGACGATCATGTAAAAGGAATGAGAACCTTACACGATGTAATTAAAATAACGAATGAAAAACAAAAAGAAAAATATATAAAATACCATAACGAAAAATTACGCAATCTAACAAACTTTAGACCCAACCAGAAAGTTTATATTAAAGAACAGACAAAAAGAGGACACAAAACTACCGCCAAATATCATGGACCCTATACTCTACTATCCGTCAACCCAAATAACATTGCTAATGTCGAAATTAAACCAAATCAACACAAAAAGGTTCACACGAGTAATTTAAAATCATTATTCCAGATGGACAATGAAATCCGAAATAATCCAACAAATACCCAATCATCCAGGACTAATAACATTCAAGATGGGAACAGCAAGTAATATAATATCCGAATGGGAATTAATCCACGCAATCGACATTACACCACTGATAGACATATTAAAAACTACCGAAAAACATCGACGGGAGTTTCAAGACCAAATTGAACAACATAAAAATGCCTGCCCCAAAAAAATGGACCTTAATAAACAACTACTTACTATATTGAAACAAGAAAGTAAACGTACATTTAACCTACTTAAGGGAATAATGCCCTCATATCGTTCAAAACGAGGAATATTTAATTTTATTGGAACTATTGAAAAAACTATTACTGGAAATTTAGATGCCGAAGACGGAGAAAGATACGAAAGTAACTTTAATCACCTACTTAAAAATCAAGAAATTCTAAAAGCTGATATAAAGAATCAAATATCCATTACCAAAGACCTTATTGACGAAACAAATAAAACCATTTCTACATTAATAAAAAATCACAACATAATAATAACGGATATACAAATATTAAAGGCATCAATTCTAAACATATCGGAATGCGCTTGGATCGAAATTTCTACCAACACCCAATTAGCCCTCATAGAGGTCCTAAATGAAATAAATGATTATTTAAATCAATTAATAACAGCACAAACATTTGCTAGACATGCAGAAATCCACCCCAGCATAATAAACCCCATGAAACTTCAAAACGAATTAATAAGTATCCAACAAAAATTGGAAGATACCTCACTACTATTCGAACCAACTCCAGAAAATATACCTAAATACGAAAAAATAATAAAAGTCAACACATATCAAAAAGGATCTGTAATCTATTTTATAATAAAAAATACCATTAATAGAGAAGATAAAATACGAATACTATCAACTCTACCCGATACCGAATCAAAATAACGAAATAATAATACCAAACTACAAATTTATCCTTCTGAATGAAGAAACATTTATCGAACAAGACCAATTATGCATCCACATTGAAAAATCTGAATATTTGTGTGAAGCAAAAATTTTAAAAAGTATGAAACAAAAAACTTGCTCAGTTCAACTTATTACTTATGCAACATATAGGACGTGTTTACCTCAAAGAATAACCAATTTTGGAAATCAAATTATGAAAATCGATAACAGCAACATATGGATCTTAGTCGCCGCCAATCAAGAAACTATTGAAATCGAATGCGCTACCAAAATAATTCAACGGAAATCGATACTCGGAAATTATATAATTTCATTACCCCATGGATGTAAAGGGAGATTCGACGCTAAAATATTATTACCTAAATTTAAAAGTAAATATTCACCATCATTAGTTATTATGCCGAACATCGATGTAAAACAGGAACAAGAAATTAATCAATTAAAGACACTCAACTTAACTGGAGTAGACTGTAATAGTTACTGGTCCTGGTACTACGGGGTCCTGGAACTCCCTGCACAAGACATGTCAAAATTTTCTACGTTAAAACAACACATATACAATCTGGAAAAACAAGTTGAATCACAAGAATTATTTACGATTCAAAAAGAGAAAATTAACTGGACTCAATATACAGTCCTCACTATATTGATAATAATAATTTTAAGCTTATTAACAATAAAATGTTTTCCAAAAATTAAACAAATATTTAAACCAACTATTTCTGTAAAGGAAGATATTCCCTTGGACGTTCCATCAGGCCCATATTGACCCTGACGTCTCTTCTACGGATGGAGGAGTTATCATACCACCCACACCTGCATTCCGCCGACAGAAGATTAGATTACGTTATAAATAGCTGTACTTAGAATTATATTCATTATTCCTCTCGCTGTTCACTGTAGCACACGTTTATAATTAAATAATAAAATTGTAATCCTTTTTTAAAAAGTGAATTTCAAGTTCCCAAATAATAACTTGCGTAATTGCAATGCTTGACTAAATCGCGTGCGCCTATGAAATAACCGGTAAGTAAGAGACGCCGTAAACTATTTCTTTCTCCTACGCAGGCCACGTATGTGTTTTCTAGATACGGCCGACGAAATCGTACGTCTTGGGAATATCCGCTCGGTTATCAGGTAGTAGAAAAGGATACCAATATTATTTGAATGTTCCGAACTTAGTTCGTAAACCGCCCTTACTCATGAATAGGTCTATAGTTCGTCTTCCAATATTGCAAAATTGCACGTCTGCGCTTTGTTGCGCAGTTCAACAACAAACTGCTCCACGGCCTCCCCTTCCTTCTGTCGGCTTATGAAGAATTTGTACCTCTCAAAGGATACATTTAAACGGGTGCCGAACTTCCGGTCGACACATTTATATTAATTCAAATTCTGTCCATCCCCACTTCATATTACGAAGTTTGCCGAACAGGATCTTTTAGAAAGGGGAGGTCCGATTTTTTAAACACTGTGAGTTTGAACAGTTTGCCTTTAGATAGGAAATACAACAATTCGACAATCCGTATTAAAACGGATTTTAAAAATGTGTCTTTCAGATTCTACATGACATGAGCTTGGTTAGGTATAACATATTCGCTAAATTCATCATATTATGATGATAATAATACTTATATTTACCGCTTACCATGTTTTCTTAAAAATATACACTTATTACATCCCGAAACACCGAAATGAATGATACTTTAGCTATTTCAATTAAAAAACTACAAACTACAAATTATTTTGCAATTATAAAATGTTAAAAACATTTTAACAATTAATAACATTATGTTACTATTGGAAAAAATTTCACAAGTGTGTATACACCTTATCGAAACCAGATTGCTTCGTTAATTAAAAAAAAATATTTTATGAAGAATACATGAGAATAGTTATAATTGTGGTATTTATGTTTTAAAATACACTAAGAACATGTTTGCAAAACATGGTAAATATCTCATCGGTTATAAGCTGCTTAAAAAGGTTATAAAAATATAACATACATTAGTGTATACTATGTACCACGGAATTGTAAGCGACTAATTTATGTGATAAAAGGTGATTTGATGAGAAAGGAATTGTAGAGTTGACTTTTTTAATGTGGCTTAACCAACAACTACCGACAGGTTACTCCTCTAACACTAAAATATATAGTATAAATTTAATATTTAGTTTTTTGTAATTCACCTGATAATGACGGTAAGTATCACTTCGAAACTGAAGTCGTTATTAAAATATTGTATTGAATTTTTCAATTCAGTTTAATGATGAATTACGCATGAACGGTTACAACCATCCTCTTCATGAATTACAGTATGTTTAAATAAATCAAGACTTTTCAATATATAATTGTTGGCCTTTATAAATTATTGGCAGTTTTGATAACTATTATATCGTTATAACAAATGTACGGTAATGCTATTTGAGTTTAAACATCATCATACTCGGAAAAAAACAGTAGTTTACTCGAATCAAATTGCAATCATACGTCAAATGATTTATAATTTGTAATAATATTTTCATAATACAAATATATATTTCAGTGATCACCGATTCTAAATTTTAAAATGATAAAATCGAATATCATTAATTCAATTCAATTCATCCAATATGGTACACATTATCTATATCTCCGATTTCGTCAAACAATAATGATTGATTCCACATTCATAAATATGGTCAAAACATTTCGCAAAACAAGCCATTCACCCATGAAAATGCATGTGGAGAGTTTAATTGCGAACCTTGGTCTTCTAGTTATTTTTGCGAAAAGTAACAGTCACCCATTCATTTGTTGATTTGCATTACTGCGATTTATGAATGTTACCCCCCTATAGATATAAAAATGGACGAGCTAATGGAATAGTACGAAGTCCGAGTAATTTGGGGCTTTACATAAATTTGTGTATTACCATACCAGATTCTTTTATGTTCGAATCAGTGACCCAAAATATTCAAATTAGTCTATTAGAATAATTTTCACCCTTATAATAATTAAGAATTCGAAATATCAAATTAGAAAAACCAAATAATGCTGCTTGCAGAACTTGATGGATAAAAGAAAAATCAATTTGATGAATAAAAGAAAAAAACAACAGTGTGTATTATTTCAAACCATATTTATACCATTTAATAAAATTTCACATATTAGAACGTGGTGTTTACTCTCTTACACTCTTTGTTTATGAATGTTTTTCATTAATATAACAAACAAAGAAATCTAATTTTTCCAAAATATTTCAGGTTTTTATCTATAATAATGAAATTATCTGTGGTAATACTCTTAATACTAAGGAATTGACAGCCATATTACAATAAGTGTTACAGTGACAATGGGTATTCGTTTGGAAAGTAAAAAAAATCCGACAACAAAGCTGGAGAAGTTTTCTGCCAAACTAATACGATTTGTTACTACTACAATTTGAGAGATAACACTGTCAATTAATAAGGAACAAGAGTATTCGATCAGATAACTTTCTTTTTCCTTTTTGAAATGAAAAGTGCTCTTTTTTATCATTATAATATTATTGTTAATGTAAATTTGGTGTAACGTTTTTGATTTCATAATTATAGGCAAAAACTACAAACGTTTTATCTTTATTTTTTTTTATACAAAAAAGTTTTTGAGAAACATTTATATAATCAAAAGATGTCTATTTTTTTATTGTCTTCAAGGTAAATACCCACTTCCGGTGTACAATTTTTTTTTAAATGCATGTTGTTACTGAACTCTGCGTCAAATCAAAGAAAGTGTGTTGATTTGACTGTTCTTTCTAAAGTGAAATGACCAGAGCTGAACTTTCACGAACGATTTTTTTCCGCAATTCCCATTATACCGGGTGTGGCACTTAAGACGCCTCGGACCATAGCTCCTTTACGATAAAAGCTATCGAAAAAAATCTAAGAACAAAGTGGTGCATAGTTACCGTCGCTATATTTTAAAAATATTTCTAATCATCAGTGGCGTGCCGTACTCCAGTGGCGTACCAAACTTATGTTTTTTTAAATGGAATGCCCTATTTTTTATTGCAGATTTGGAAAGTGCTCGACGAGTACTTATTTTTTTATCTAACATGTTATACCCTTCACTTTAGCGGTTTCGCTGTTATAACCCCTTCTTTCAAAATTGCGCCCCATTTTTGAGATTTTTTTGTAGAGAAACTAATTGACGCCGGCGCCTAAATTTTGAATTGAGGTACAGGTTAAGACCTCGTATACCTTCACATAATTTTTTTTCGGGTAATTTATGGAAAAAAAATAATTTTTGATTGATCTTCGTATGTTGTCATTTTTTCCGAAAATTTCAAATGGCACCCCCCTAAAAAAATTACGGCGTTGTACAGCCAAAACTCTAGATTTTTCATTGGTGTAAAAAAAATTACACATTGCATAACAAAATTTCGGAGAAAAAAGGAATTTCATCGCAAATGTCGGGAAACGTTTTCCGTTCCCAAGTGTGCCATGAGAAAACAAAAGATTGGTAATTGTCAAAGTACCAAAACAAATACACAAATACGGTCAACATAATAGTATGTACCTATTTATTCAACATGATATGAAAAATGCAGATTAAGAAAATTTAACAACTTAAACTAAATGTTCGAAATGACGACCTTCCTGCTGGAGGCATAACCGCAACTTCTGGTGATATACCGCAGTTCATTATTTTCGGTAATAACTGCCTTCTTTCTAACTCTCCTTGGCCGTTTCACACTTCCCGTAGTAGTAAATCTCTCCAACACTTTTTGAAACGCACGTTCATTTGGATGTGCCCTGTGCGGATATCTCGCAGCGTACACTCGTGATGCCAAGAAACAATTCTTGTTACATTCTCCAAGAATAAATATCATGTCAACCATTTCCTCTTGAGTTCGGAACATTTTTAGAACGTTTATCAAAAATGACTTATGGCTGCTACTGACGTCAGATAATTTACTTTGACAATTACCAATCTTTTGTTTTCTCATGGCACACTTGGGAACGGAAAACGTTTCCCGACATTTGCGATGAAATTCCTTTTTTCTCCGAAATTGTGTTATGCAATGTGTAATTTTTTTTACACCAATGAAAAATTCAGAGTTTTGGCTGTACAACGCCGTAATTTTTTTAGGGGGGTGCCATTTGAAATTTTCGGAAAAAATAACAACATGCGAAGATCAATCAAAAATTATTTTTTTGCCATAAATTACCCGAAAAAAAATTATGTGAAGGTATACGAGGTCTTAACCTGTACCTCAATTCAAAATTTAGGCGCCGGCGTCAATTAGTTTCTCTACAAAAAAATCTCAAAAATGGGGCGCAATTTTGAAAGAAGGGGTTATAATAGCGAAACCGCTAAAGTGAAGGGTATAACATGTTAGATAAAAAAATAAGTACTCGTCGAGCACTTTCCAAATCTGCAATAAAAAATAGGGCATTCCATTTAAAAAAACATAAGTTTGGTACGCCACTGGAGTACGGCACGCCACTGATGATTAGAAATATTTTTAAAACATAGCGACGGTAACTATGCACCACTTTGTTCTTAGATTTTTTTCGATAGCTTTTATCGTAAAGGAGCTATGGTCCGAGGCGTCTTAAGTGCCACACCCGGTATATTTAATTGTTGCAATTTTCTATCAGACGAGTAACTTTATTTATACGGCTTCAATTAGTCGAACAAGGCGAATATTACGAATTTCAAAGTCAAATAGATTTGTTATTAGAAATAAATAAATTATGAATTAGATTAAATATTATTTGCCACAATTGAAGTTTTTTAAATATATTGGAATTGTTTAATTAATTTAAGTGGAATAAAAATTGGCTATCGAATATAGCGGTTTTTGTCAGATTTAGCGTGGAATATCACACACGAAAATTCACTATTGCACACTATTACACATGTAATCAAATTATGAAGCCTATTTTTCTGTAACACATCATGTAAAAAAACCGTAAGTTCCACAACGGTTCGTTTAACGGCGTATTCCTCATGAGTATTTCTGATGTTAACTCCGACGGTTCAAAACTAGTCTGGCCGCATGGATAAACGAAGTTCCGAAAAGTTGTGGATGGAGCTTATCGCATCTTCGGGAAAAAATCATTCCCCGCACACTTGAGGGGGTGAAATGCAGTTTGTCGGCCGAAAGTGGCAGACACCATTTAAACGAGGTTTGAAGTGTGATTCCAATTTTTGGACTGACTGACAACTTGTTCTCTTCGCCCGCAGCGAATTTGAATGTGCTGTATATTTTATTGAAACATTCCTCACCAATGTAATGTAATAGCTGTGCACACTGTATATCTTCTTCTCTCTTATTGATTTCAGACGCGATAAGATAATTTTCAAACCGTTTCCTCCACGTTTTCCAGTTCGCCGCTTGATCACCGGCCATGCTCATCGGCTGTATTCCTCGGTAATCCTTAGACATCCTCTTCTAATCCGTAGGATCGCACTTTTATTGATTTAATTATTTTACCTTGATTTCGACTGCGCCATGTGGTGACTTGATTTATATCATTTTTAGTTTTATTTACTTTATTAACACAGGACGTTGTAGGCACTTGCGTTTTCGGCCTCGACTGCTGCACAGTGTCCCTGCGACACCTCGTGTCATCTGTGGCAACTTCCCGTAACATGGGTTGCCTACTACAACTACCTACACGTTCGAACAATTTTCCGTCGAATAATATATTGTCTAATACATCGATTGAACAAATTTAAGGATACGGATTGTTGTACTCACTCTGAAGTGTTAATCTCTACTAAGATACCATTGCGATGAACGCACCAATAAGGCATGGCGTGAAGTTTATTGTGTCGGTTAGTTTCATAGTCAATATATTTTAATCTGACGTTTAAATGTCACTGTCACTTTTGATATTTAAAGATGAACAGACGAATGCAGAAGGAGTCGGCGGACGTTAATTGTAATTGGCTAATAAGTATATAATATAGCGAGGCACATAAGTGGTAATAGTACATGTTACACATTTATGTACAACATTTAACATTTATATAAGCTCTATATATTCGAAATGGGGATTGGTGAAAACAGTTCGGTAATTCATCAATTACAAAGTGGGAGTAGGTAAAGGTACTTACAGTATTGTAATGATTGGTATAATACAACTGTAATTTTGAAAGCGTCTAAACTGAATGCCATTATGGAGAACAGGACCCCTCGATCTTTGGAACTGCTCTACTGTAAAATTAGGTTTTTATCACTTAGTGTAGTTTACCTCCAATATACAGATAGATGAGGTAACAACGTCTAGAGAGTATCTATTTTGGAAGTCACCGTACAGTTTATACATTTTATGTACATTTTACATACAAGTTTCAGAAATCAGCATGAATTAATCTAAAATGTTTAATGTTGAGTTAAATAAATAGATATTCGCGCAAATCAATGTTTGAACATTATCAGTATATATTGAATTTCAGGTCGACTCTAAATACGGCCAGCAAATTAGCGTTCCCGACTACCGCAAAAGCAATGCGACGTGAATGCCGACGAGATCAACCAGCAATGCCCAATACATTAAAAGAATTTGGTCAAATTTGTGAAGAAAATGTAACATTTGACCAAATTGACAGCGAAGTATTCTGTAGGGGTGTCGTAGGTGAAGGCGATATTTACTCGTTGAAGCTAAGGAGGCGCACATTGATGGAACATTTAAAACCAGACCAAGATATCCAGCCAGTAGTCTATTGTTGACTATAATGGTAATCCACTATGGATATGTAAGTGGCCTTTAGCGTTATTAATTTATAAAAATATTGAAGCAAAATAATGCATTAATTGTTATTAATAATAATAGTGACAAAAAAAATTATTCCATTTGTAAAATACATCAAATAAATAATAGCATTATGTATGTTACAAAGAGAAAACGTCAATACAAACGATAATATGAAATAAAATGTTTTATCCTTCATAAATAACATAAAAATTTTACCTTTGAATTAATTTAAATATTATTTCTGCTTTAGGCGTTTCCCCATGCCTTCGCATTGATGTCCTTACGAAAAACAGATGCATATAACGCAGTTTTTAACAAAATTAAAGAGATTGTACCAGAGTTAAAGCCATCGCTTAGTATGAGTGATTTTGAAATGCCCGTCGTGACTTCCTTGCAGGTACATTTTCAGGAAGCAACAAAAAACGGGCTGTTTCTTTCACTATTGCCAGGTATGTTGAGTTTAGAGCTTGTTTAAATATGGCCACATTTATGAAAAATTAAAAGGTTTTGTCTATTACATTTTCAATTTTCATAAATTTTCATAAATATGCATATACAGTGTGTGTAAAAAGTATTGCAGAAGACTATAACTTTATTAGCAAGATTTTCAAGATATTTTTTACACATACTCTATAAATCCTTTTACGAAAACTTTACTTTTAGGCTTTTCTGAGGAAACCTCGGGTTTTGGGAATGACCAACTGTTTACAAATTAATAACAACGCCAATAAAGGCATCAAAATGGTAATAGCTCTAGCATTATTACCAGCTAATTCCATTGAAGATGGTGTCAACTTTATACGGAATTATTTAATTAGTCATGATATTCTTAAAAAAAACAAATTAGAAACAACTTTACTTGTTGCAGAAAGCATTAGATAAATACAAGAAAACGAAATGTAGCCTGAATATACGAATATTCAATCTGTTCGTTAATTTGCAAGCAAAAAATTAAGTCTTACTAAGATTATAAACAAATAACTTATTGAAACAACTACTTCCCTGGCTAGTGCCACGCCGGATATTGAATGATACAAAATAAATTTGCATGTTATCACTAGTACTACTAGATAATAACATTGGTTTAAGATCGTTTATTTCTACATACAAAACTAACTTAGAACATTATTCTAAAATGAAATGTGAAACTTTTAACTGTAAATGTTATTATTAAAATGAAAAAACCAGAAAACATTTTGACAAGGACACACAGTGCTAAACTTATCTAGTGTTACTAGATGGAACAAATTTGATAATAACTAAAAATACCACTGAATTAAAAAATATATGAAAATTAAGTAATTGGCCATCTGCAGTTTCGTTTAGTCTTAGTAAGACTTAATTTTTTGCTTGCAGATTAACGAACAGGTTGAATATTCATATATTCAGGCTACATTTTGTTTTCTTGTATTTATTCTTAAAAACTCTATTAAGGCAAGTTTAAATTATTTTATCGTTTTCTATACATAAACGTATAATTTGGTTTATAATTTATATTCATCGTATCATCATCTATTATATCCATTTTGTTAAAGATTGATTGATATTATAATATTGTAATACAATACCTACAATACCTACAATACCTAAGGCATGGAATATACTTAACGCAAGTAAAAGAAAAAAATAAGGCAGAAAGTAATATTGACTGTGATACGTTTAATATTTTTTTTTATAAATGTCGTTGATAGTTTAACCAACAACAGCACAAACCGAGATTTGAATAACGTTATCAACAACATGAATGTAAATTGTAAGACTAACTTTAGTTTTAAACAAGTCTCAATTAATAAATTTAGAGATACTATTACAAAATTGAAAAATACCAAGTCTTCTGATATATTTGTTGAATTTGGTTCTCGTTTATCACGTGGTGAAACATTTTTAATATTACTGGTTGTTGAAATTAGGCACTTGGTAGGTTTCACAAATTTTATACTTTTTATTCCGACTAGTTTCGATTGTTACATCATTATCTAGGAATGAATACAGGGGAAAAATAGTTTCGCTTATATATTAAAATTGTCCATTCAGGTAATTAGGGCGGTCATTATTGGAGAACTCCAGATGTCATCATTTTCATTTACGACGTGTTTTCCCCGCTTTAGCGCTTTGTTGATCTCTAATCCTTCTCGGAGATTTAAATTTCGGCCCTTATTAAACGTAAAATATATTATTTATTAAAATATTACATACAGGTAAAATATTACATACAGGTAATAAGGGCCGAAATTTAAATCTCCGAGAAGGATTAGAGATCAACAAAGCGCTAAAGCGGGGAAAACACGTCGTAAATGAAAATGATGACATCTGGAGTTCTCCAATAATGACCGCCCTAATTACCTGAATGGACAATTTTAATATATAAGCGAAACTATTTTTCCCCTGTATTCATTCCTAGATAATGATGTAACAATCGAAACTAGTCGGAATAAAAAGTATAAAATTTGTGAAACCTACCAAGTGCCTAATTTCAACAACCAGTAATATTAAAAATGTTTCACCACGTGATAAACGAGAACCAAATTCAACAAATATTAAATGCCAGTCAAGCAGACCTCGTTTCCAAATACAGAAGAAATCTAATTAAGTTTTCAAAAGCAAACAACCATATATGGTTCAACACCATATGCCGGAAAGAAAAACTTAAACCAAAATATATGAAGATACACACCAAACACCACTCAAGAGAAGCCCAAGAAGCCGTGAACCAAGCATACGAAAAATGGATCTACCTCGAAATGAAAAAATGGTACAATAGAAGAGACAACTTATCACACCTACTCAAATTACTACATTCAAGATTAATCACACAGTTACACCCAGCAGAGTTCAATGTAATCGACACCATGTTTAGAGAAGAAGCCAGAAACGTCGCGTTCGAGCAGTTCCAGTGTCAATCAAGAAAACTAAAATCACTACGGGAGAAGAAATCAAAACAAGAAGAAGACATAAACACGCTAGCCTTAAACAATACGGGTGAGACTAATAATGTTAAATTCTATCCCAGATTAGTAAATTTATCAAATATACATTTTGAACCAACAGAGTCCTTATTACTAGAAAAAGGCCTAAAATATAATCCGAAAATCAAATCCAATAGTATAATCGAATCGATAGGTATAGATGCAGAAATCATATGTAATAAATTATCCTCAGAAAATGACAGATCATTAACTAAACATAAAGTTGCTAAATTAATAACACAACATAAATCTAAACATAAAATAAAAAATAGAAGACAGTCAGAATTAAAAACAATCAAAAACATCAAACAACAATTTAATCCTCACAAAAGCAGACAAAGGCAATACTGTCACAATTTTACCTAGAACAGAGTATATTACAAAAACCGAAGCTCAACTACAATCAGACAGATTCAAAATTATACCAAGAGATCCTACCAACAAATTCCAATTAGAACTTAAAAAATCAATTAAATCATGCACAAATATTATTAATGAATCACAAAAATTTAAACTTGTAAAAATGAACCCTAAAGCACCAATCTTATATGGACAACCAAAGCTCCATAAAGACGATTTCCCAATAAGAACAGTAAATTCATATATACACGCCCCAGCATATAACCTATGTAAATTTATTAATGAAATACTCCCAACTTTCATTGACTTTAAATCATCATACGCAATTAAAAATTCCATAGAACTAGTCAATAAATTAGAAACTCTTGTCATCCCTCCAAATGCAAAATTAATATCTTTCGACGTTAAAAGCCTGTTCACATCAATACCAGTAAAAGAACTAAAAATTATCCTAAAAAAACATATCAACAAGTCAGATAACCCAGAAGCAAATAAAAAAGAAATCACAGAACTAATTCACCTTTGCCTTAAACTGACGGTCTACCAATGGGCTCCCCACTTTCACCATTACTTTCAGAAATCTTCATGTCAGAATTTGAAAATAATCTATTAAATAAAACTGAGTCTAAACATATCCACTACTGGGCAAGATATGTAGACGATATATTCTGCATTTGGACAGGAACAACTAGACAATTAAATATATTCGAAACTTTCTTAAATTCAATCGATAATAACATCCAATTTACGTCAGAAATAGAAGACAACAATTCAATCAACTTCCTAGATTTAACCATAACCAAATTAAATAACAAATTACAGTTTAAGATATATAGAAAAGAAACTTTCACTGATACCATCATTCCCGAAGATTCAAATCACCCCAATCAGATCAAACTTAGTACTTTTCATTCATACCTCCATAGACTAATTAATATCCCTCAAAATAAAGAAAATTATTTCAAAGAACTATCAGTCATAAAAACAATAGCTAAGAATAACGGCTACAACACAAAAATAATAGATAAATTACTAAAAAAGAAAAAACAGACACAACTATTAAAATATTTTTATCCACCGCAACAAGAACAAAAAACCAAAAATTGGGTCAAATTAGAATATGTAAATGATCTGTCAAATAAAATAAAAAATTGTGTAACTGGGAACGAATTTAACATTATATGTACAAACTCCACCAATATCGGCAAACTTTTGATAAATAATAAACCAACCAAAGAAAAATCCAAAAAATGCGGCATATACGAAATCGAATGTGGGGATTGTGATGCAACGTATATTGGCCAAACCGGAAGAACATTTAGTATAAGACTAAAAGAACATAGAAAAGCCATACTAGACAATAAAGGCACCACCTGTTTTACCAAACATTGCATCACAAATAACCACTTCTTCGAAGAAAATAATTTTAAAATATTACATACAGGTAATAAGGGCCGAAATTTAAATCTCCGAGAAGGATTAGAGATCAACAAAGCGCTAAAGCGGGGAAAACACGTCGTAAATGAAAATGATGACATCTGGAGTTCTCCAATAATGACCGCCCTAATTACCTGAATGGACAATTTTAATATATAAGCGAAACTATTTTTCCCCTGTATTCATTCCTAGATAATGATGTAACAATCGAAACTAGTCGGAATAAAAAGTATAAAATTTGTGAAACCTACCAAGTGCCTAATTTCAACAACCAGTAACTTCTGATATATATGAAATTACTGCTGATTTGATAAAATCTGTGAAACACCTTCTTGTGGGTCCACTAACAAAACTTATAAATTTAATTATAAAGACTGGGGTTTTTCCAAAGGTTCTAAAGCATTCTAAGGTAATCCCCGTCCATAAGAAAGGGGATCGTAATGATAAAAACAACTATAGGCCAATTTCGTTGTTACCTATTGTATCCAAAATTGTTGAAATGATTTTGAAAGAACAATTATTGGATTACTTTGAATCGAATAGCCTATTTAATGCTCGGCAATTTGGATTTCGGTCTAGTAGATCTACAACTGATGCATTGATAACCTTCACTGACATTATCACTGAGTGTTCTGAAAAAAAAAAAAATTGTAGGATCTTTCCTCGATATGAGCAAGGCTATTGATTGTGTCCCACACGTACTACTTTGTGAAAAACTCAAAATGTATGATGTTGATTCTATTAGTGTTCAATTAATAACATCCTATCTTACTGATAGAAAACAGGTAGTATGTGTCGGTAACTCAATTTCTGAAGCTCTTGTTGTTAAACATAGTGTTCCACAAGGATCAGTACTTGGACCAATTTTATTCCTCATATTTATCAATGATATTTACAACTCACTTTCCAGTCCAACTAATAATTCTGAGGTAGTTTTGTTTGCTGATGATACATCAGTCTTAGACATTGATGATCATTTGGATGAAGCACTGCAAAAAAGTAATGATACTGTAAATCGGTCTCTTGATGTAAGAATAATGGGTTAACACTTAATGAAAATAAAACATCGCAAGTTGTATTTTCCCTAGACAAATCAAGTGCTATCCTTCAAGACACAGTTTGTTTCTTAGGTGTTTATTTAGATTCAACTCTTAAATGGGACACTCATGGATAATTTATTGCAAACATTTTAACAAGGAATATATATTGCCTATGCTATATATCCAACAAAGTTTCGTGTCAAATACTAAGAAGTGCTTACTATGCAATGTGTGAATCTCGTATGAGGTATGGGATTCTTACTTGGGGTCATTCAACGGCCACCGATTGTTTGCTCTACAACGTCGTGCCATAAGGTTAATAGCTGGATCGGGATACTACTTCAACTGTAAACAGTATTCTATACACTTTAAAATCTTAACTCTTCCATCCATATACATTCTTGAATGTTTATTATACATAAAACGTAACCGTAGTTCCTATCAAGATCACCAGGGACATGGTCATTTCACCAGATACAGAAGAAATTATAATCAGAGCCAGTTAAGAAAAATCTCATATCGGTAAAAAATATTTCTGTATAAAATTAATAAGCTACCCAATCATGTACGAGACTTACCTTTTAAAAAATTTAAACTTACCATTAAAACGTATTTGCTGAAATAAGCGTCTTATAGTTATGATGAAAATCTCACATCTGTGAGTTCACTTTAATTGTTTATTTTTAAGTTAACAGATATAAGGGGTCCACAGACCGACGCGAATTATCCGCTGACGCTGCGAATAGTTCGCGGCGATAAATTCGCAGCGCTGTATATACGTGGCGGTTTATGGACAGGCACAGACCTGAGCGTTATCTTTCGCGTAGCGTCTGCGAGTGTGCAGCGTTTTTATTCGTGGCGAATTCAGTTCGCTGCTGACAGCGTTTTATTTCGCTTCGCAAGTACTTTCGCACATTCGAACAATGGGAAGTACTGAAAAATTGATTGCAATTGTGCAAAAATATCCCATTTTATACGATCTGAGCAATTCAGAGTACAAAAATATAAGAGCAAAGGATAAAATATGGATGGAAATAGGAAAAGAACTTAATGACAGCGGTAAGTAATTTAATTATTGACCTTTGTATTGTAATTTAATTATAATTTACGAGTAGGTACATATTTATGTATTTGAGAATTGCAATAATCCACAAACTTCTCTCGAATAGAAAATGATAATGTTGCTACCCGTCTTGGATCATTCTCTAAATTAGTAAACGCTCCAAGTTCAGCTTCTGGTGGCTCCAACACATCCACGAATTGATTGTCACAATTTTTTGTGCGTAAAAAATTGTGCAAGATACAACATGTTTTTACAATCAGGGTAGTAGTAGTTACTTTAGTTTCGATTGGCCTATAAAAAATTCGCCATTTGTGCGCCAATATCCCGAAAGCGTTTTCTACTACCCTTCTTGCAGTACACAGTTTTTTATTATATTTCTCCTTCTGAATATTTCTTTTGGCTTGCCTATATGGAAACGGTCTCATGAGATATGGCTTGAGAGCAAAAGCTTCATCTCCGATTAACACATGAGGACAGGGATCATTTTGTTCTGGAAGATTTTTTGGTCCAGGAACGTTCATTAAATTTTGTTCAAATCTCTGTCCCATATTGGAGGCCTCGAAAATACCACCATCGCTTTTTTTTCCAAAACCACCAATATCAACGCAGATAAATTTATAATCGGGGCCAACAATAGCCAGCAGCACAATTGAAAATTTATGTAAATAGCACCAGTAATTGGATCCAGTCTTGTCTGGACACTTGATGGTGACATGTTTGCCGTCTATACTGCCAATGCAGTTAGCAAAGTGCCATACATTGTTAAACCCTTGTGCAGACTGTTTCCAAGTTTCCATTGTAGGTTCTGGTAAATATATATCTCCTAATCTTCTGCATATAGCCTCGCAAACTTCAGTTACAATTTGACTTACTGTTGAAAACCCAACGCAAAAACTATGACCAATTGTGTAGAAAGTATCACCAGTAGCCAGAAATCTGTAAGCATACATTTTTGTTTCAGGTGAAGCACTTAAAAAAAAGTGGAAAAATTTAAGGGATACATATGCAAAATATATTAGGGGTACCAACACGAAAACTGGTCAAGCTGCAACTAAAACCAAAACATGGGTATGGGCAAATCAAATGGAAGCGTTTGGACCTTTCCTAACGTTTGCCAAAACTATCTCTAATGTGAGGGCAAGTACGCCTGTACTAGGTCCTTCTGAGAGTGTATCTATCAGTGAGGATGATGATTTTCAAGCTGACAATACTAAATTATATTCAGAAGATAATTCTGTTGAAGATACGATAGATACGGAACCGCAAGCTACACGCCCACATGATATTAATAGAAGTCCACATTCAACACCATCAGTATTGGAACTGCCAGATGTTGCACCACCAACTACTACTAAAGTACCAACAAAGGGAAAAAAAGGGAAAAAAGTGTCTCAACCTTCGTCTTCTATTGGAGAAATTATAACATATTTTGAAAAGAAAAAGAAAAGAGAAGTAGTTGTGCTACAAAAAACTACAAATTTTCTTCCGCCTCCAAGGTAAGTAATAACATAGCCTCTTCTTCGTCTGCTGAAGTATACATATTTATTACAACAAAATAAAATAACAATTTTTTAGCACTATTCTCACCGCCGCTGGTGTGAATGCACAAACACTTTTTCGTTGCCGCGCTGCGTGCGAATATTATCGCCGCGAACTATTCACAGCGTCAGCGGATAATTCGCGTTGGTCTGTGGACCCCTATATGCGCACTTAAGCCATTTTATAATTGTATCGTCAGTTTTAATGATAGACTGAACGATGGCTGACTTTAGAGGAATCCAAGATTCACAAAAGCAACCTGACGTACAACAGTCTGAATCCGATGAAGAAAAATGAAGTAAACGAGCCCGAAAATCAACCAGATGATGATTTTGATAGCGATCTTGAACCGCTGTCATCCTTTGCGCACGATGGCCAAAGCACTTCTGGGCAGTCAGTCATCAGACGTGGAACCGGAAATAAAGTCCCAGGAAATACTGACGATATTGTACTCAACACTTTTATCTTACTCACATTCGTCTACAATAAAGAATCAAAGAAAGATACTGAAAAAAACTACGTGGCAAAAGTTTTGGAAAATACTAATGACAACAACACATTCAAAATCAGCTGTCTACGGCAATATGGTCAAAATAGTAACACGTTTATTTTTCCACAAGTAGAAGACATTGTAGAAATTAAGTTTGAACAAATAAGGTTCGTTTTGGGCAACCCCGCTATTTCTCGTGGTAGGCATGTTTTCGACCAAATTTAAGAAAAAGTTGACCCGTTGGTTAAGTTTTGTATTTTCTCACATGACAATGTGAAATCAATAGTTTTCAAATTGTTTTTGATAATTTTAGGAAATAAAATCTGATGAAAATCTATTGGTGTTTTCCTACCCCTGTTTCTCCCAGAATTTGTTTATTTTTTTTCCTCAGTTACTGAAATTGTTCCATATTATACCTGCAGCGTTCAAAACGGTTCAATATCGTTTCAAGCGAGATAATACCAGAAAACTAACAATGTTCCATATTTTCCCTCGGCAGGTTAATATGGAACACTGCTCAATTTATTTTTTTTCTGGTATGGAAAAAGTGATTAAATTTGTCTTTTCACATAACATGAAACTCTGTCATCAATGTCATTCTGTGTTTATTTTTCAGGCAAAGAAGAATCCAAGACAAAAAAGTTACAAGCAAATATTCAGAGATTTTGTTCCATATAACCCCGTTTGACGGTATTTATTTATGTAATATGTCTTATTTTTAAATTATTTATTTTGTACCATTTGACGTGTGTAAAACAATTGTTACAAACACTAATAAACATTACATTACATTACCTTAGCTACGAATCATCATACTTTTCTTTAGCTTTGGTTTAATAATTGACTTATTGTTACAACAGTTTAACAATAAGCGTTAGTGTTAAACTTTGTTTCGTTACTTGTCACGATTGGCAGTACTTTGAACATGAGAAGGTGTCAATTATATCGATTAATCAAATGATCGATTAATCGATTTTTAATATATATTACAAAATATTTATACTTATAGATGTCCTATTTTATTAAACTTATCATAATAAACAATGGGTTGAAAAAGTAGGACCAAGCGCATTGTCTGTCTTCAACAGAGTTAGAAGAACTAATAATGATAGTGAATCTTTCCATGCAATGCTACAACGCATATTGCGCATAAGAGGTCCAACCGTATGGGAGTTCACAGGTATTTGGATCATTCCAGAATACATACTGTTTCTTATTCACTAATTGTGTATTTTGCTTCCAGATAGTATACGCAAAATAACAGCGACAACTGTGAGGGAATTGCAAGCATTTGTTCACGAGGGTCTGCAAATTAGAGCCTTAAATAAAAGGAACTATCGACTTAACGATAGACGAATAAAGGAAGCATCTGTCGCATTTTTAATTTATAAAGATGTGGGGAGATTTTTAACCCATTAATGACCACTGTACCTTCTTGGGTACACCAAAATTAATGCCATTATAACGACATCTAAATTGCAATACCTAAAGTTTTGTGTTGTGGAAATGTTAAATAGTGTTTGCTCTATCAAGTTGTTTTACAGGTTTCGTTTCTATATTAGTAGTTTGCAGGTATCAGCATTTAGAATTTGTGCGCGTGTCTATAGTTTTGAGGTTACGTGTAGTAACGGAAGATTATTATCAATAGCGACTAATAGTTTACGAATATAAATTATTGCTAGTGTGTTATATGTTTGTTATATATGTAAAAACAATATTCAAGTGTTATATTATCAAAAGTTTGTCAGGTATGTATCTTATATTGATATAAATATAGCCGTACTCAGCCGAGTACAATGGGCAACCACATGGTATTTATTGAGTGACAATTTCAGTGTTTTTGCGATGAATTTCAAAGAAATTGCCCCGTCTTCATTCTATGGAAAGAGATTTGAGACGGTGGCAAGTGTAGCAGATCTCATTGAGAATGCCAAGTCTACCAATTCTGAAATCGATTTAGTGATAATTCCGCCAGATGTTGGTTATCGAACTGATGAGGAGGAGTTTGATGATGATGACCTTGTTACTAATGATCTGCCAAACGATGTTCCTGGGGAATTGGAAATTGATATGCAGATGGAAGATCTTGACGATGATGACGAGTGGCAAAATGATGACAATATTCCATTGTCAGAATTGATAAAGAGGTCTAACAAGAGGCAGAAGTTTACAGAACCCAAATGGACCCAGACACCCATAAACATAGATTTAAATGGTACTAATGGAGCTGACTTTCGGTTACAGATTGTGCGAGAAGAACTATTAGGAATGAACGCAGTTCAAATTTTTGAAAAATTGTTTGACGATGAAATTATACAACATATCGTTGATCAAACTAATCTATATGCAAGAGCAGCTAATAATCATACTTTCAACGTTTCCAAGGAAGAAATAAAGATCTTTGTTGGATTCCTTCTCTTCTCTGGCTATCACAGGCTACCACGTGAACGTCTTTATTGGAGCTTAGATGAAGACGTAGGTATTCCTATTGTATCAAATGCCATCAGTCGAAATAGATTCACTGAAATAAAAATATATATCCATTTAGCCGACAACTCAAAACTTGATAGAAACGACAAAATGTTTAAAATTCGACCTTTCATGGAGTTGATCAATTCCAAATTTCTGCAATGGGGAGTTTTTCACAAATACTTGTCCATAGATGAGGCGATGGTGAAGTACTATGGGCATCACTCTGCAAAGCAGTTCATCCGGGGCAAGCCAGTACGCTTCGGGTACAAACATTGGATGATGTGTAGCAGCAGTGACTACTGCTATGCATTTGATACATACTGTGGAGCTAAACCCTCAGCTGCAGAAGTTCAAACAAATAAAAAATCTTCACTTCCACTTGGATCTCGAGTAGTATTAGACCTTCTGAAAGTGGTTGATGTTTCAACGGACCATATTGTCTTTTTTGACAATTACTTCTCAAGCCATGAGCTTTTAAATACTCTAAGAGCGCAAGGAATGCGAGCTACAGGAACAGTGCGTGATAATCGCACGAAAAAATGTCCACTTTTAGCCAAGAAAGACTTCACAAAAATGGACCAGGGACATTACGATTACTGTTATGATGAAGAAAATTCTCTTTTATTCGTACGATGGAACGACAATAACGCAGTTACTATGGCAACAAATTACGATTCATTGATGCCAATGGCACAAGTCAAGCGATGGTCTGCAAAAATGAAGGAACATGTATCCATTCCACAACCGCAAGTCATAAAAATGTACAATTTATCGATGGGGAATGTTGATCTACTGGATCAAGGGGTTAACAATTATAGAATTTGCATCCATGGCAAAAAATGGTGGTGGGTCCTATTTACCCACATGATAAATATGGTTGTTGTAAATTCATGGAGGCTTTACGCAATAGCGCACGAAAATGATAAGATGGACTTATTACTATTTCAAAGAAATATTGCTCGTCATTATCTTTGAACACACAGCAAGGCTATCCAAAGAAGGCCATTTGCAAACAGACCATCGGGTTCACTACCAAAAAGTATACTAGAAGCTCCTACAGGTCATTTTCCTGGAAAAATCCAAAATCCACAGAGATGTCGTCAATGCCACATGAGAGTAAGATGGAGATGTGAAAAATGTAAAGTGACACTGAGAAAAGAGTGTTTTAAAATATTTCACTCTGAAAATTAACTTTACTGTAATTATTATTTGATTGTTATTTGTAAGTATACCATTATTAAATATATTTAAAAAGAATGTTGTTTTCAATGAATTACTTTATGATCCCGTTGTACTTGGTTGAGTACACCATTTGTTTTTCAAAAAATAAAAAATATTAAATTGAAATTGAAGTGGAAATAGTCGATGCTATTGCTATTAAAGTAATTTTTAGCGGTTTAACATCTTTGACCTTTCTAGCAGTCTGGTGGGCATTAATGGGTTAAATGGGGCGTCTTATTCGGTGGAAAAATATTATAATTCCGTCATTTCAGACACTTCAATTGATGAAGGAGTTTCAGAAGAATCTTTCTTAACCACGTTAGCAGGAGATGTTCCTGCCCCAATCTAAATAGGTATGTATAAGTGTATATTTTTACTTTCTCAACATGAAACGAGAATGGACTGTTTTTGTGAAACTATTCCAATTCAAAAGAAATATCCATTTTGAGGTGCCCCTGAGTCAATTTTGTGTCTTTGTCGGTGGATATAAACATCCCAACTAAAGACAGATAAACTGAAGACTTTTTGTAAACAAATGTTTTCATAAATAAATTAAATAAACAGAAATAGCCTGAATATATGAATATTCAACCTGGTCGTTATCCTACAAAATGAAGTTTTACTTGAACTCTTAAGTAAATAACTTATTGAAACAACTACTTCCTTATAATAACAATGCCACGCCGAAAATTGAATAATAAAACAGACATTTTCCTATAATTAATAGTACTACTATTGAAATAACGTTGGTTTAAGGGGGTCATTACAAGAAAATTGAAAAAATTATGGTTGATCCTGTAACGTACCGTTATTATTAATGATAGTTATAAGTAACATTGAGTAGTTTTTGTAAATCCACTTTATTATAAAAAGGGAAATCGGCAGGAGGTCAGGGCTTTTTGGCGAGTCTCCAGGTTACGGTGCCGGGTTAATTGTGAGGTCACCCTTTTTGTTGATGTAATTTAACCATCTCTGAATAAATCATTATTGTTGTCAACAGGCTATGGACAGTCTAATTTCTATTTTCAAAATTATATTTATTCACCGAAGGTTAAATTGTTTACGAGTTGTCGAGATGACCCTTTTTGCTGGTCCGAAACAATACAAAATTATAATTATTCACCGTATGTTAAATTGTTTACAGTTTTCGAGATCACCCTTTTCTTTGGTCCGAAAACAATACAAAATTATTTTTATTCACCGTAGGGTAAATTTTTTAGAGTTTTTCGAGATCATTTTTTTGCTAACCCGAACAATTCAAATTTATTCGCCGAAACCATATTAAATATGTATTTGATATAATTTTATTTAGTTCTAACGTCGAGGTTTATTTTTATATGAGAAATTGAAAATATATTTATTTAAATTGTTATTGTGATATATTTATTAAATTGTCCCCGATCACAAACTGGTAAAAGAATCCTGGAGCAATATTTCTAATTTATTATAAATAAGAAGAAATATCCATCACAATCCTAAGAAATACTTTAAATGTGCTTGTTAAAATGTTTTGTAGTCTTCCTCAGTTGAACAGCTACCAGTTTTAAAATTAAATTTTAATTATTTTTAAAGATAATTCTTGTGCATCGAAGAAAAAACAATGATATTTAATAGTATTACTATTAAGAGCATGTCGTATTTCTTTTATATAACTATGAAGCATGACACTAGCGAAGGTTGTTTTTTCAATTGGTTATTCATTTTTATCCTTTGTAATATACACAGTTTTCACATCAATGAAGGCTCTGCAAAGATGGGAGTTTATAATGCACTGCCTCCTCGCATTTGTAGGTATCAAAACTAGTGGGCCATGATTTGTTTTTGTTTTCTAATGAATCTCTGACATTAGCTGTCACTTCTATCAGTAATTTTAATTGTTGCGACAACAATAGTTTGCCTTAGTAAAAAAAAATAAGATATTCATAAAACATTTGTTTCAATATGACAATTTATCTGCATGAAATATTGTAAACGAATACCCACAAAAGGTTTAGTCGGTTACAAGTATTCAGTGATTAATAATTAAACTCAGAACTTACGGTACCAATAATACCAATAATCGCAAACAATTAGGCGGAAGACCACGTAGAGTACGAATTCCTGAAAGGATAGAAAAAATTCATGCAAGAAGATGCTCTGGGCAAAAGTTACTATTTCTTCAAAAGTAATTCGTCTTATCTATAAAAATTGGTATTTTCATTTTTATATTAATTATTTAAAAATATTAATAACTCACGAAGATATATGAGTACAAAACTACATGTACGGTTTCTTTTGGTCCACGGTGTATATTCCATAGAATTATGAACGGGCTAAATATTCATATATTTAGTTACTTTTACTTTGTTTACTTTTTTAATAAACTCTTTGATTTTAGAACAAAATTAAATAATAAATTAACTTAAGACATCCTCACTTCTTGCAGATTTATTGAATAAAAGTAATAAAGACGAAAAATAGCCTGAATATAATAGCATCTAGTAGTACCAGCTGTTTGTCAAACCGAAAGGTCATATAATCGTAATTATAGTTTTATCAAGTAAAATAAATGTTTTTTAAAACATACGTTGCACGAGCAGAAACCTAACTGGCGCAGTCGGTAGGATCCTCCAGAAAAGTGTCCTGAACGAATAACAGAAAAAAACACTTTTTTCGTTTTAACGATTGACGAGCGGATCACCTTAAAATCCCAAGGAACATGAAGACGACCACATGGCTCTCCGAACTTCGAGACACCTTCCTGGCCAACAGTGTCAATGGGCAGTCCCAGAGACGAAAAATTCGCACTCTACATGGACAAAATTTGGATACTGTAAGTGCTCATATTTCTCATTACGAGGCTTTGTTGCATGAATTCTCGCGGCTTTAAATCGGATTCAGATACGCTTAATAACTCACCTAGTTCGTAAATTATTTAATAGAAACAATTATTAAAATGGCTTTACCCGCGGAACCACAATTAAAAACCGAATATTTGCAAATGATTCCGGAATTTCGAGGGAAACCGGAACTATTATCGAGATTTATTGGAATTAGCGAAAAACTAATTACAAAATTTTGGAACACCGCCGATCCCACTGATTTCCAAAACGACTTTTTGTTATCCAGTGTAATCGCAAAAGTTAAAGGCGAAGCTGCCTCCAATGTTGCATCTTCCATTATAAATAGTTGGCAAGATTTAAAAACAGCTCTTTTGAATTCGTATTCCGACAAAAGAGACCATTACAGTTTAAATTTAAAAATTACAAAATTAAAACAAAATGCTAATGAAACACTTTTTGATTTTTACAAAAGAATTCAACACTTATTAAATTTGCAAATTTCCTATATTTCACATAATGTTGCTATAGCTTAAATAAGCGGCACCACTTAAGTAATTTTTTCAGAAATAATGCTCTCCGAGTTCTTTTGAGAGGGTTAAGAGATCCCGTCGGTTCGCAGATGCGTGTCAAAAATCCGAACGATCTTTTTGAAGCATTAAAAATGCTCACAAACGACTTTCAGTTAGAAATTGAACAATTAAATAAACCCGAGCCGGTTAATAAAACGCTATCAAATTCAAATATGCCGAATAAGCAATATAATGTCTCGCCATCCGGTATGCAAAACCGGAGGCGTAATTTTATAAGACCGTTTCCTAAAGGTAATATAAATCCAAGGCAGATAACTCCGCCACAATCTCAGGCGCAAAATGTGCGCAATTACCCAAATTCGCAACCCAGATTTGGTTTTAATAATGCGAATAATTTTAATAATTATTATCAAAACGCAGAACAAAGAGTTGGCGGCAATAATAATAATAACTCGTCAAATTTCCCTAGACCGACACCTATGTGTGTGTCAACCCAAAATACAGTCAGATCAAATAATAATTTCGTTCCTAGCAGGAATTATATGTGCCAAGAATTATTTAATTGCGACCAGTCTCCTGAAGACGAAACCGAAATTGAACATTTTTTAGGCCATCAGGCCTCGGATGATCAAAAATAGAAACACTCAGAATTATGAATAACGAAAGTCAGCTACCGCATATAATTGACCCCGTGACAAAAAATTCTTATTGACACAGGTAGTACGCGATCTTTCGTTAATCCAAATGTCGCAAACAAATTTTTTTTTAATTTAATTAAAAAAGACCCATTCGACGTTTCCACGGTACATGGCATCACGCACGGAAATCTTAGCACACAAATTTCGTTAAAAAAATATATCTAAATCAAATGTTCCTTCAAACTTAAGATTTTATTTGTTCGATTTCCATTCAAATTTCGATATCTTACTTGGTCTAGACAATTTGAAATTGTTACAAGCTCATATTAATTTTGAGCGGGATGTAGTCATCACACCCGGTTGCGAAATAAAAAAAAATTATAATAAAAAACCTTGTAATGAACAGCAGTGTATGAAATGTATAGTAATACCTGCCAGGTCAGAACAGGTAATTGAAGTAGACATCGCAAACGTAAAAAACGGCGATACTATTATTCCATTTACAAAATTTAGTAAAATGGAAATTCGAGAATGGGCGACACGCGTAATTAATCACAAGGCTCTACGTACAGTCTTAAATCCGCACGATGTAGTTTATAATTTAATATTAAAAAACCACTCGTCGTAGAATGGATCAATGAATATGACCTAAAACCTACTTCAAATTTTAATATGTTTAACGCGGAAAATATCAAATCTGATTTAAATAAAATACGATCAACGCATATGAACAGAGAAGAAAAAGAAACAATACATAAACTAATAAATGAATATTCAGATATTTTTTACATCGACGATCGATGCTTATCTTTTACAAATTAAATAAAACAAGTCGGACGACATCCCTATTTATAATAAATCATATCGTTACCCACAAATCCACAGGATGGAAGTGGAGAATCAAATAAATGAAATGCCAAAACAAAAAATAATAAGGCGATCGCATAGTCCATGGTCCTCAACGATATGGGTCGTCCCAAAAAAACTTGACGCATCGGGAAAAGGAAATGGCGAATAGTAATCGACTATCGCAAGTTAAATGAAAAGACAATTGGAGACCGATATCCATTGCCGAACATAAACGAACTCCTAGACAAATTAGGGCGTTGTCAATATTTTAGTACCCTAGACTTAGCGTCGGGATTTCACCAAATTGAAATCGACCAACAGGATATCTCTAAGACAGCTTTCAATACGGAAAATGGACACTTCGAAGTTTTGAGAATGCCTTTCGGACTCAAAAATGCACCCGCGACATTCCAGCGCGTTATAGATAATATCCTACGCGGCGTTCAAAACGAAAAGTGCCTCGTCTGTATGGACGATATTATTGTGTTCAGCGGAAGTTTGCAAGAACACGTAAATAGGTTACGCGAAGTATTTGATCGGTTACGCGAATCGAACTTCAAAATCCAATTGGATAAGTCAGAATTTCTAAGAAAAGAAGTTGCATATCTTGGCCACATTGTAACTCCTGAGGGCGTAAGACCTAACCCCGAAAAAAATTTTGCGATACAAAATTTCCCGATTCCAAAATCGACTAAGCAAATTAAGGGCTTTTTAGGACTTCTCGGATACTATAGAAAATTCATTAAAGACTTCGCAAAAATAAGGAAACCACTCATTAAACGTCTAAAAAGAGACGCCATTATTAATGTAAAAGATTCAGACTATATTGCATGTTTTGAACTTTGTAAAAATTTACTAATAAACGAACCGCTGTTACAATATCCTGACTTTTCAAAATCATTCATTCTTACAACCGACGCTAGTCATTTTGCAATTGGAGCGATGCTCTCCCAGGGAAAAGTAGGGGCAGATTTACCAGTGGCGTACGCAAGTAGAACCCTTAACGACTCCGAACTAAATTATTCAACCATAGAAAAGGAGTTGCTCGCGATTGTATGGGCAGTAAAATACTTTAGGCCCTTTTTATTCGGACGAAAATTCCAAATTATAAGCGATCACAAACCATTACAATGGCTGATGTCAGTCAAGGAACCAAACTCTAAGTTGGTTCGGTAGCGCATTAAACTTTCCGAATACGATTACGTGATAGTTTACAAAAAGGGAATTATGAACAAAAACGCGGACGTACTGTCCAGAATAGAATTAAATTTAAAAGAAAAGTCCAACGTGGATTCAAATCATTACCTAGATAATTTTGACGAATCCCTGATTGATCCTTCCGCCAGTGAAAATCAAGCAGATTCGAGACATTCATTAATTGTAGAGACAGGCGACCTAGAGGACCTGGACAATTTAGATGAAAATGAAAATAACGATGACGGAAAAACCGTCCATTCAAGCGTGGAAAACCCTAGTCTTAATATTCCCGTAATAGAAAAACCCGTAAATATAGGATACAATCAACAAATAATTTCGTAAGGTAAATCACGAACCTTCTAAACCAAAAATAATAAAATTATTTGACAAGAAAATAAGAAAATGAGATTAATAGTACAATTGTCAAAACTTAATTTTGACCGAGATTTATTTCATTTTATTAAGGAATATATTTCCCCCAAGGTGAAATATCACCTTGTAGTCACTTTATGCTGGGTTCTTTAAACGCAGAGGTGAAAATTATGTTATAGTACATTATTACACAAGTTTAATAAGATGGTATATTGTGGCACGAGTGGGATTGAAGCACGACTCGCGCAGCGAGGAGTGCTCTAATGTAACGAGTGCCCCACAATGCCTCTTATTAAACAAGTATAATATACTATTTTTTCTACTTTGGTTTTAGTTAAGGATTTATTTCTAAAATAAAATATATACTTAAACCTAGTGAGTTTTATCTTTTAACATTTGGCAGCACTAAAAACAGTTGATCCTTTCGAACGAATTTAATATTTGACATACGTATTTCTACGGCGATTTCGATAGTTAATTTTTAAACATATTAACCTCTTGAGTGGTTATGACGGACATATACGTCATAGAGAAAACTAGCCTTTTGTGGGTATGACGGACATATACGCTTCCATTTCAGATTGCGTGTAATTCTTTGGGGAATCCGAATATGATCGCTGTGTTACAGGTATACTAACATTTGTACGCACATCTTCCGCTAGAGCGCTTCGAATCATATGGAAACTTATATAATCACGTGTTTTATTCAGTCTCTTTAGTTGAGGATACCGCGCTGTGTGCGAACGTGCAGTAGTTCAACTTTAGTAATATTTATTGTGCTTACATTGAAGGAGTTTATAGATAATGTAAGTACAAATTGTTGTTATAGTATTGCTGCACATAATTTTAATTCATTTAATTTACATAATTTAGAAATGGCCTTGGCGGGGTTGGCTGAGAAAGTAGACGATTTGAGTAGCGAGGGTGAATCATTCAGTGGTTCTGATGAAGAAGAAACAGATAATGATATTGGCAGTTTTGAAGACGAAACATCCACTGGTGAAGAAGATTCAGATTCTGAAATCGCTGCTCCTATAGATGTTCTATATATATCTATATGTACTCCACGGCCGGCTTTTCCGTTCACAGGTAACTCTGGAATACAAATTCCTCTAGAAGGGCCAAACAATATACTAGAAATTTTTGAAAGTTATTTTGATGATGATCTAATCTCTATTATTGTTAATGAGACAAACCGTTATGCAAAACAATTTATCGAGAAAAATAAAGAAAATGTAAGGGATAGATCACGAACAAAGGAATGGCATGACACTAATTCTAATGAAATAAAAACTTTTATGGCGCTTCTAATATTGCAAGGTATATGTTCAAAACCTGAATATAAATTATATTTCTCAAGAAGAGAAAGCATTGAAACTCCATTTTTCTCAAGAATTATGACTGAACGAAGATTTCATCTGCTACTGAAGTTTTTGCACTTCGCCAATAATGAGGATTTCAACGAAAATTGTCAAAGCAGAAAATTATTCAAAATAAAGCCAATTTTGGACGATTTGAAGAATAAATTTATGAATAATTATTTACCAGAGAAAAACATAAGCGTTGATGAATCTCTAATTGGCTGGAAAGGCCGGCTAGCTTGGAAGCAGTATATTCCATCAAAAAGAAAGAGATTTGGTATGAAGGTATTTGCTTTATGCGAGAGTCAAAGCGGATATGTTTATAACTTTATACTTTACACTGGAGCAAACACTGACTATGGTATGGCTTTTCCCGAACAACCTATATCTGCCCGAGTGGTATTAGTTTTGTCAGAAAGTCTCCTAAACCAGGGCTATTGTTTATATCTAGACAACTATTATAACAGTCCTGAATTGACAGATAATTTACTGCGACAAAGAACTGATTGTGTAGGTACATTGCGCATAAATAGAAAAGGTATACCTGCAGAAATTAAAAATAAGAGACTACACAAAGGAGAACACATAGCCATGTACAGAAGAAAACAAATGATACTAAAATGGAAGGACAAAAAGGACATTGTATGGTAAGCACATTGCATGACGACACGATGGAATTAACAAATGCAAGAGGTGGCCCTGTTCAAAAACCAAAGGCTGTTTTAAATTATAATAAAAATATGGGCGGCGTTGATTTAGCTGACAATTACTTACACTTTTATGCAAGTGCTAGGAATCGTATTAAAAAATATTACATGAAAATATTTTGGCACTTTGTGGATATTACAGTTCTTAACTGCTACCAACTTTATAGAAAACTCGGCGGTAGAAAACGTAGAATAAATTTTCAAATTGAACTGGGCGAAACTTTAATAGAAAAATACGCTGAACCACGAAGTACAACATCTAGACGATCTCATACTCCTAAGCCTTCAAGACTTGTAGAGCGACATTTTCCTTCTATAGTTCCTCCAACAAAAAAGGAAAAACCAACTAAACGATGTGTCATATGTTTTAGAAACAAAAAAATTAGGAAAGAATCACGTTATTGGTGCGCGGAATGCAAGACAGGACTTTGCCCGGCTCCTTGTTTCCAAATTTATCATACAAAAGCGTAAATTATATGCTACAAAATGTATTTTCTGACAATAAAAACTTCTAACGATAAAAAAACCTTGTTTCGTATTTCTTATTCCACTAATGGCAGATTTGTTGTGAAATTTTACTTTATAATGGGCAACACGTATATGTCCGCTAGCGACCAAATCAACGCGCCACCCAGCGGTGCACTTTCGCTTGACTCGCGCGCCACTCAAGAGGTTAAATCAAGAATATTACTTACACACCTCCAAAAATAAGGGAGGTTGTCAAGGGTGCGATAAACAAACTATTTCCACGTAAGTTGTAACCAATTTTAGCTTATAAAATAATGCAATGACTAAATGATAATCGAAATTTAAGGTTATGTTTACATTTGTTTCTCGTTCCTCGTGTCAGGCATCTATCGACGCTAATTAAAAATCCACACCGAATTAACACACCGACTTAAGCGGCTCTTTTTCGCCGCGAATGAAACATGCATTATACTCCCGCTGTTTCTTCCGTGATATTCGTTTTGCAAACAAAGTGATAATACATATAATAAATTACAAGCTTTCCTCTGTGTATGTTGTGTTGCCTAAACGTCGTCACAGAGAGCCAAGTGAATTCATGCGTCCGGCCATTGTCACCGAGTTTCCACATTTTCCACGCGGGTAAAAAGTGAACAATATGACGCCTTCGTTTTCTTTAACCTTAGTGGTACTGGTGGCGAACTCCCTAATATGCATTCGAACATATTCAGTGTGTAACGCATTGGACGGTTTTATTTATTTATTTATTTATTTATTCATTCTTCACTTTGGCCACCATATTACAACATAAAGTACTTAAAGTTACATTGTGGCGGATGTGAGCGTCAGATTAATATATAAAAAATATAAAAACATAAATACAGTTGACACATTAAAAGTAGGTAAAACATTAAATTATTATAATAAATACATTAAAAGCTTAGATTAAAAATAAAATTAAAAGTAAAAGTAAAAGTAAAAGTACAGGAACATTAGTTTCGCGTTATATTATAGTTTTGTAAAAACAATTTTGTACGAGAAAGTGTTTAACATTTTTTTTAAATACGTTGGTGTTATTTAATTCTTTAATATCTGCAGGCAGTTTATTATAAATTAGGATACTGCAGTATCGTGTTGTTTTCTCGTACATTGTTGTGTTATGTTTAGCAGTTCTAATTTCTGGACCATGGCGTGTATTGTACGTGTGTGTACTATTATTTGTTTCGAATTTCTGCTTATTTTTGTGGACATATATTGCACATTTATACATATAAATACTGGGAACTGTTAGGATATCGTTTTGTTTGAAAATGTTCCGACATGTCTCCGTTCTTCCGAGGTTAAATATAAGCCTAAGTATCCGCTTCTGACCAGAAAACACTCGTTGTATGTTCCAATTATCCTATGAATTAACGGCAATATTACATTTTGATGTCGACATATGTCACTTTTAAGTGCTGCCAATCGCAACGACTAAAATGTTACCACAAATAGTTTAATAATGAGCAAAACTGTAAAATAAAAAATCTCATTATTAAACTATTTTTGATATGACAAAAGGTCGATTGTTAAACCAAAGTAGAAAAAATATATTTAAACCTTTAGGGTGTAATTCGATAAACAACAATGTGTACAAATTAACAACTTAAATAGAGAACACTCTGCGTGGGGTGTCGAGCGTCGTTTGTAGGGATGGCAACGATACATCGATATATCAAATATATCGATATTTTTTCAAATATATCGATATATAAATATCGATGTAATAGTTTCGATATATCGCAAAATATATCGATATTTTTGTGTAAATACCTATATCAAAAAACTAATTAATTGCAAATTGCACGCACCACAATTTGGCGAAACTTCAATCTAGTTTGTTTTATCACTCGTTAAATTTCTCAGCACCATCTAGCGTCGAGAAGCGCAAATAACTTATTAGGTACCTGTATTTGATACAATAGGTACCCGAATTATCGGCTATAATTGGGATTCCTTTGAATTACTTGAACGGAATCCAGTTCTTCCCCGAAAATTTTTGTCGGGGAATACCCGTTCGAAGTTTATAAATACACCTCAACAAAAAAATTTTCTGCAGTCTGCAAAGAGCTTTGAAAGTGTTTGCTGTGAATAAATAATAGTGTGATTGTTCAAAAGTTTAGTGAAGTTGAAAATAAAATAATCTTGATTTATTACATAAATTTAAAGTGACTGATTGTTGGTCCGGAAAATATGGCTCCTCCGAGAAGTAACATTTGGAAACATTTTCAAAAAGTTACTCCCAATACTGCTAAATGCAATTTGTGTGCCAAGGTGCTGAAGACTTCGGGCAATACAACAAATTTGAAAACACATTTAAAACAAAAACACTCCTCCATCTTACAACATTTAACTGAGGAGAAAAAGGAGACTGATGAACCAAAGAAGAAAAAACGTCCATCCCAACCCGAAAGTCGAATGGATGTAGAAACGGCTGGGACTAGTAGTTCACTACATCAAGATGAGGTATGACTAATAGAACCGCAATTGTTAATGAATTTATTAGTTAATATTATTTCTAGAAAAATCTGATTGCTTCACAAGAATTTGATGATGATGATCATTCATCAACTTCAACAATGACGGTTTCTGAATATGATGTTGAACCAAGCACAAGTACAGAAAAATCAAGCTCATTATACAAGCAAGCTACAATTGTGTCTACCTTCAAAACAATTTCATCTTTCAAAGGTAAAGCAAAAGTTTATAGTACTTGCATGAATGCATCATTTGTTTTTATTTTTAGATGGTGGCTCTAAAAATGTGAAACTAACGGAAGCATTAATAAAATTTATTGTTCAGGATAATTTGCCATTCAATATTGTAGAGGGTAAAGGTTTTCTGTCTTTGATGAAACAAGTGGCACCTTTATACAAAGTACCAACCAGAAACACCATCAAAAATAATGTTGATAGAAAGTTCGAAGTGATTTCAACAGCATTTAAAAATATATTGAAAAAATCGAAGTATTTCACAATTACGACGGATATATGGACTGCCGATATGCAGACCAAAAGTTTTATGGGCATCACTGTCCACTTTGTACATGACATGAAGTTAACATCAGCGACAATAGGTATTGTTGAATTATCAGAGTCTCACACGGCAGACTATATTGCTTTAGAATTAGGCAAAGCTCTTCAAAATTGGGGAATTGATCCTAATGATGTTGTTGCTGTAGTGACGGACAATGCAGCCAATATGGTCAAAGCTATGCATGACAAATTTGGGAAAAACCGACACATCCCATGCTTCGCACATACCCTCAATTTGGTGTGTGAAAATTCAATTACAAACACAGAAGGTTTGAGTATTATTATTGACAAGATACGATCAATAGTAGTATGGTTCAAAAGAAGCGTTAAGGCTAGTGATCAATTAAGAAAAATACAAATCGATGCAGGAACGATAGAAGGAAACATTAAAAAAATGATTTTGGATGTCAAAACTCGCTGGAACTCCACATATTACATGATAGAGAGATTTTTACTAATGTCATCTATGGTCAGCAATATTTTGTTTTCCGATGTTAATGCTCCAAATATGATTACTGCAGCCGAAGTTGAGCATTTACGAGAAATATGCAAACTTTTGAAGCCACTAGAAAGGATGACAGTAGAGATAAGTGGCGAAAATTACCCCACAATAAGTAAAGTAATACCAATGATTGGTTGTCTGATAAACCAGTACAACAATTATTCGCCCCAGTATGAAGTAGGTAAACACTTGAAAACATCATTATTAAAAGAAATCGAAAAGAGGTTTGGTGCTATTGAGAAATCTTATATACCAGCTGTTTCCACAATATTGGATTCTCGATTTAAACAAATAAACTTCAGGGATCCTCAAGCCCTGGGCACAGTGATGCGACACATCAAAAGTGAGATCGCGACTTTCCAAAGCACTTCTTCATCATCAGAATCTTCTGATTCGGATACTGAAGAACCGGAATTTGATATATGGGCGCACCATAAAAAATTAGCGCACACTAAAAAAAGTGGGCAAGGGAAATTACATAAAGATAGTGAACTCAATCAATATTTAAGTTTGCCAGTTAGAAACTTGAAAGACGATCCCTTGGACACCTGGAGCGAAATGAAATTGGTATATCCCAACTTATTTAAAGTGGCGGCAAAATATTTTTGTGTTGTAGCAACGTCGGTCCCCAGCGAGAGGCTATTTTCAAAAGCCGGAGCAACAGCTACTAAAAGTCGTAACCGTCTCACGGGAAGTAGGCTTTCCAAATTATTATTTTTGAGCTCTTTGCCTGATAACTTGCATTTGTGGAACTGATGTATTCACCTAATGCACAAAATCACAAATGCAGGCAAACAGTCTTGTTCCTGTAAGACATTTAATTGTAAACTTGACTAAATTGTAATAAAAAATACATTTTAATTTTTTTTTGTAAAAACATGCAATTTTGCACTTTTAACTTGTACTTACTTAATCAAAAAATACACTTATTTTTTTTTAATGTATTACCTTTCAATATTTCCTCAGTACCTACTTTACGTTTCAAAAACTTTAGATTCGATTGATTTGAATATAATAAAAAAAACTATCGATATTTTTCATGATATCGATATTTTTGTTTAGATATATCGCATGTATCGATATATAGCTTTCGATATATCATATGATGATTATATCGATATATTTATATTTTTTGCCATCCCTAGTCGTTTGAGAGCTGTGGTCTGCTGTGCTCGGAACGAGAGAATTAATGGCTGCGCTGGGCGACCGCTCTATATAGGCGGCTGCCGGAGTCGCGCCGATCGATAGTGCTGCGTCCAAGATGGCTGCGTGCTACAACTAGTGATGTGAGTTGGCAAAAACGTGCGGATTTTGCGCCGCCAGCGTCGTTGAATATTGTGGCATGTCACAAGTCGCTAGCAAATTTGCACCGCACATGGAGACAAATTTGCGGCCACATTTTTACGCCAAATTTGGCACTGCTACGCGGAAGCGCGGGATACGCAGAGCGTCTATTTATTATTGATATGATGCTTATTTATGGTTTCGCAAACATAATTTTAATATTATTTATTTAATATAACTCGAAATATTCATTAAGAGTCACTGCGCTCGAAATGCATGCGCTGAACGCTCCATAAGAATTACATGGAGTTGTGCCCGCCAAGATAACTCGATTACGGATAATCGAAAAAAATATTTTTTTGTTGGAATTTTTGTTGGAATCAATAATTATTTTTAGAAAATAGTATTGTTGTGACAAGTTGGTAAACGGTTGCATAACGTGGCAAAAAGTCATAAAATTTTCTTTTTTTGACATAAAATTACCTAACAACAATATTAGTTTCTAAATATTTTTCTACAAATGGTCACCAAAAATCAATTTTTTTTTTCAACGGGTATTCTCATTATCTTGTTGGGGAGATTTTGTACAGTCAAGTGCTGCCAGCACGGTGAAATCTTTAACCGCGAGGTTAGCTCCGCCTAGAGGCGCGCGACGCAGGAATCTATTTTTAGACTAATGTGTTTCTTGCGATAAGCAAAGCAAGACTTCGGTTATGTTGGAGTTTATTCATTTATTGAATATATATTTAAATTTTGTTTGATGTCGGTGTTCGCAGCTCTTGCATCAAGTTGCAGGCGACCATTCATAGCATAATATTGTCCGCTGACTTTTAAAACCGAGCGGTGTCGCGTGGCGGAGAGCCGGACATATTCGGCCGGTGACGCCGATTCGCTATGTTGGCAATCCGCACACCCGACCCTCGGTTCTTCACTCATAGTTATGATCTGTCTGGTGGTAAACCAAAATCTAGGCAGTCTTTTTTCTACAACCTAACCCAATAGGCCAAGTTTAAAAGTGTTAGTGATAATGAGTGATAATGCGAATAAAGAGACAAGGAAACGTGTTGTAACGGCATATGGAAGAAAAAGGAAAAGAGTTGCAACAAATTTAAAATCTTCATGGGTAAGAATATTTATATTATATTTATATTATACTTTTTGCCGGGTAATTAACGTAGGAAACAATGGGCCTAATTGGACAATTCTATAATTTGTGAATTTCTACACACTTTTCCTGCCGGCCCCGCAAGAAATAGACTTCACAATAGTATAACATTAAATTAAAACTCTTTTTTTCTCACTTTCAATTCTGCAAAATTAACAATTATTTCTTCCGAATGATGTTGTCCAAAGCATTTTGTTACATGTATTGTACAGCTGCAATGAAGATGTTTTGATCTTCAGAATTGCCTCCAATATTTGTAACAGTAGCATTATTTCAAATTTGAATTTAAAATCTTTGGAACTTTACAAAAAAAAGCAAAACTACCCGTTTCTTACTTAAAATACAAATTCAATTAACTTTCTGATAAATTAAAAATGTTTGAAAGAAACAGTTTGTTTGCTGTAGCATTATTTTGAATTTGAATTCAATTTCTTCGTAATTATATCTATTTCCAGCAACAAGTTGTGACAGTTATTGTAAGCTAGAATTTTCTGCTACTCATAAATAAACATTTTCTCAAACGTATCGTTGGATTAAAAATATATAGAATCATTGCATTTGAAATCAGAACATTATCATTAGCGAAAAACGGCCATTTACCAAAAGTTTAGGCAAATTTTCCGGTTTTCATCCACTTCTATAAACGAGTTGTGAACTGTCACTCTTCAACAGTACAATTTTGTGCCATTTTTGCTTATTCCCCGTCGTGATGAACTTTTCCATATAATATTTTCCTCTTTCCAACCATTTTTGAAAAATCGGAATAAGCTTTTATTTCTAAAGCATTTAATTGCCTTCGCTTCTATTATTGTTTTACCTATATTATTACTATTACTTAGACGGGGCCCTCTAAAATGGGGTCCTAGTCATTGATCTCATTTGTCTATGCTATGATCCGGAGCTGTATCACATTTATTTTTAGAAAAAATTAAAATTGGACCCTGCAGTTCCGGAACTATCAACCTTCGCTTCAGCCCCAGGACCCTCTTCCGCTCCTGATCCAGGAGCAGAGATCCGTAGAGAGAGAGAGGACGAGATGAATATAGAGGATTATGAGGATATGGCATATGAGAAATACATTGGTAAGCAAAGCACGTTATTATTTAATTATGACAAAAAAAAATCAGAAAAATTTATTTACAATTATAAATATTTTTTGTATTTACAGAAACGAAAACGACTTTACAGTTGGAGGGACGGAGATTAGTTTCCTTGGGGGATTTCATCAAGGATCTACAAAAAATTGGTAACCATAATTCGGCATTAGCATGCACTCTTTCTAATATGGAGTTAGTTAAAGAATCATCTATTGGTGGTTTGTGCAGTACCCTAATGTTTAAATATAATATGTGCAATATTATAAAAAGTGTAGAAACAGACAAGACAAATACAACAAATGAATTAGCAGTTGTAGGAATGGTAAGCATTGGTTCAGGTTATTATCATTTACAGCAACTAACAGCTGCTTTAAATATGAGGTGTATGAGTAAAGAGATGTTTAAAAATTGCGAAAATAATGCATCGAGCAATTGGAAGGAAGCTGCAGAGGAGTCCATGATGCAAGCTGCCGAAGCGGAAAAGGCAGCTGAAAATTCGAACCAAGTAACCGTCGTTTGTGACGGCACTTGCTCGAAGAGAAGCTACCGAAACAAATACAATGCTCTTTCTGGTGCAGCTTCTATATTAGGACAAAAAACTGGTAAAGTATTGTTTATGGATGTAAGAAATAAATATTGCGAGGTATGCAAAAGAGCCGAGAGCAAAGAAATCACACCTAGGAAACACGAGTGTAATAAAAATTGGACAGGCAGTTCTTCTGCCATGGAAGCTGATATTCTTGTTCAAGGTTTGAAAGAAAGTAAATTGAAAAGAGGACTAATTTATAATAAATTTATAGCTGACGGTGACAGTAGTAGTTACAAAAAAATATTAGATTCCAATCCTTATCGGTCTGAAAATATTTCGGTTAAAAAAATTGAATGTAAAAATCATTTACTTAGGAATTTTACTAATAAGCTAAGTGATATTTTAAAAGACACTGGAGCAGCTTCTTTGCCATTACGCAAAGAATTCAAGAGTAACATTTTACGAATGCGAAGAGACATTACTAAAGCGATGTCGTATAGAAAATCAGAAGATGTTACTCTAGAAATGAAAGTAAAAAATTTAACAAAGGACATTATGAATGTCCCATATCACGTTTTTGGACAACACGAAAAATGTGGTGATTATTTTTGTCCTTCGAAAGATAGTAATTGTACAAATTTTATTGATCAAATGAAAGATACGACACTGTTTTCTAAAATGTATTCTGTTGTAAAGTATTTGGCGAATCATTCAAATAGTTTAATACATAATGTAGACAGTAATATGGTTGAACAATTTAATTGTATTATTGCTAAATATGTCGGTGGAAAACGCATAAATTATTCAAAATCCCAATCTTACAGGACAAGATGTTTGGCTGCAGTAGTCGCATATAACTCAAAGAAACCTTTGAGTATTGTAGTTAACAAAATAACTAAACAACCTTCAGGTAAATTTTTATTGTCCTACGAAAAACAATACCAAAATATTTTAAATAGAAATATTTAAAAGAGTAATCTAGTTCAAATCCAAAAATAAAGAAAATATAGGAAATTTAATAAGCAATCTAAAACAGATCGCGATTATGGAGCTTGCTGTATGAAACCAGATATGGATAAAGAACTTTTTGAAATCAACAAATCTGATTTTTTAGAAAATTTAAAAAAATCGAAAGAATATATACAACATTTTGAATTAATAACTAGAGATCAAACAGACTCAGAATTGTGGACTGACACACGAAAAAACTTATTGACAGCATCAAATTTTGGAAAAGTTTGCAGGTTATTGCCAACTACCAGTTGCCAAAATATTGTAAAACAAATACGTCAGCCAAATGAAAACATTAACAATTTGCCAGCAATTAAATTCGGTGTACAAAATGAAGATACGGCAAGGAAAAAGATGGAAGAAAAATTAGATAAAAAAATTAAAAAATATGGTATGTTTATTTGTGAAAAGTATCCTCATTTAGCGGCATCTCCAGATGGTATAACTGAAGACGATTGTATTGTCGAAATTAAATGCAGTTATTCTGCTAGAGATTTAACTGTTGAAGAAGGTATAGGTAATAAAAACATTCGCTTCTGGGATGCGGCAACAGGAGAAATAAATAAAAAACATATTTGGTACTATCATGTAACAAATAAAATTAGATGTTACTTTGGAGTGTGGACTAAAGTAGATTTAAAAATTGAAGTCATTAGTAGAGATGGAAATTTTTGGAGAGATATTATGTTACCGAAATTAAATAAATTTTATTTCAATTGCCTTTTACCTGAAATTGTCGATAGCCGGCTTGCGAGAAAAATGAAAATTAGAGATCCTCCGTACATTATGAAGGCACAGGCAAATAAAAAATAATAAGTTGTTTCAAAATGTGCTGGAGAGGTCTTTTTTCAAGCCATCGATAATTTCAGGTAAATATTATGTAAGTGTTGGACAAATATGATTTTATCTCTCTACAAATTATCATTGTAGGTATTTCAGGCAAACCACCTTATCATGTAAGAATTTGGTTTATAATAATAACATATATTCTGACCTTTCAATTTTTTTATTTCTTTTTCTATAGTTGCAGCTTCCCCTTTCTTAAAACAAGTTGAATTCGTAATATCTCTTTGTATGACCAACATGATATGATTTTTGTATTGTTTTCGATATGGATGCACCTAATAATTTATAAAATACACTACTGTAATCAGCTGTTGCAAATTAGTTGTAAAGGAGGGCTCTTCCTAAATTTATTTTCTTTCTTAGAACAGGAATTAACGTTTCAGAGCAATTTATATTACATTCGATATTTCCTCCTTTGGTATTTACATTTCTGCTTTTTTCAAATTCCAAGATATTTATTTCTTACGTTTACCTAATTAGAAATTTTACCAAAAGGAAAGTACTATTGCATCATAAATTCTTGTAAATTGTGTTAATCTTTAAAGACAAATCTCGTATTTGATGTAACTGGCTAGCAAATGAAAATAGCCTGAACCAAAGGTTACCTGATTTGTAACCACCATTTCATTTGTTTTATTTTCTTCGTTTGTTTCTATAACTCCCATTGTGTCATAGATGTTGCTTTTTTAAAAATAATCGTATTTCTAATGAACCCAGTAATATATTTTTCTTCCATCATCGTCATATTTTGAAGAGTGTACAAATATGTTGAAATATGATTGCCAATATTTTGTAAATCCTCGCTTGAAATCCTCTGTGGATACAAGCTTTCCAAGTTTCCAATTCCTTCTAATACGATACGGTTGTCTACAATTGTCAAATCAATCAAGTCTTTTTATTTATGTACATAATATTATATTTTGTTTATTTTGATTTTTTTAAATTCCAATAAAATCAAATTACATATATTAAATAATTGTTAATTTTTATTTACTATAAACCCGCTAGCCTCCTTTGTACATGCTACTGTTTGAAACATGTTGCACTGCATGTAAACAATATATTTATTGTAACTGAATTAATCAATTAATTATTTCTCTTGATTTTGAACATAAAATATATGTAAAGGCGAGTTTTACCGTCAATAATAATAAGAAATTATAAACATTTCTACAATAAATTTGTATTGTATTCTTTTTGAATATTAGTAAATTTTTTAAATATTTGTTTTTTTACATTTACATGGGACTGTCATGAATGTAATAGTAATTTTTATATTGTTTTCATCAATACTAATTGGTTATAAATTGTTATAAACAACAGGGATAATTTTTTTTTTTTATTTTGATTTAAATGGATTTTCCACACATTATCAAAAAAGGTTAAAAAATGTTTTATGTCAAAAATTATGTATACTACAAGAAACATATAGTAATTAACTTTTATATTTATATGTATAAATTATTCTTTTTCATTTTCATCTGCATTTACTTGCTGCATAAATTGGTTTAAAGTTACAACAATACAACATTTGCAAAAAAATACCAAACTACATTCAATACACCTTTGATTTTCCTTTTAAAAACAATTTATTTCACAAGGCTACGCGATGCCATGTGAATAAGGCCAAATTGTTATTTTAGTGTCGGTGTTCGATGAAAGATTAATGAGAATATTACGGCCTGACGTGACAGCGACCGGACCGGTGACTCACGCACCGCTCTTCCGTACCCCTACAACGACTGAGGGGAACCCCTTTTTGTTATTTAAAAAAGGCTGGTCTTAGCATGGTGACGCGGCGTTACAAGACCTGCCCCAAACCTACTTCCCCCTTTACACTTGCAAGACCGTAGATGGTACGTGATTGTTAGAAGACGCTCTTAAGTAAATTTTATTTTCAACTCTAATAAGAATTGAGACATATTTACATTAGAATTTTTACAATTGATATATAATTTTCGAATGGTTTGATTCACAAGTGTAGTATGATTCTTACATGGATTTTAAGGTAATGAAGAGAAAAATATTTCTAATTCAAAATTGTATTAATTAATCTCCTACCTAAAAGGTAGGTTATCCGGTAAAATTGATTTTTTATATCACATTATATATTTTGGAAATTAGAGGGGTTGCAGGCAATGAACATTAACAATATTTTTTTGAAAAATATAACTAATGATTGAATAAAATGAATTACCTTTTAAATAACTGTTAAACTTCTGTTTTAACCATCATTAATTAATTATATAGTAGGAGAATAATTAATACAATTTTAAATTACAAATGTTTTTCTCTTCATTATTTTAAAATGCATGTAAGAATCATACTACACTTGCGAATGAATATTTCGAGTTATATTAAATAAATGATATTGAAATTATGTTTCCGAAACCATAAATACGCATCAAATCAATAATAAATAGACGCTCTGCGTGTCCCGCGTAGCAGTGCCAAATTTGGCGTAAAGATGTGGCCGCAAATTTGTCTCCATGTGCGGTACAAATTTGCCAGCGTGACATGGCTCAATATTCAACGACTTTGGCGGCGCAAAATCCGTACGTTTGTGCCAACTCACATCACTAGCTACAACCTATATTTTGAAAGTCCCGTCAACGAAAAACTTTGCGGTTTATTACAACAATATTTTAAGGATTCAGGCATAAATTTTGTGAAATGTATACAATTTGTAAAAGATGTCGAAACGGAAGACGACATAATTAATACCATTCATAATTATCACAAGGGCAAAACGAATCATCGAGGGATCGATGAAACCGAGCTTCAATTAAAACGGCGTTTTTATTGGCCCGATATGCCAATTTCAAACTATTCAAAATTTTATTAACAAATGCGACGTTAGTCTAGTTAGCAAATACGATAGACAACCCCTGAAATTAAAATTTAATGTTACCCCCACAGCTACAAAACCCTTTGAAATTATTCACATCGACACAGTAAGCTTAGAAGGTTCAAAATTTTTAACTATTGTAGACTCATTCTCAAAGTACACCCAAGCGTACAAATTAAAGTGTAATCAGGCCCTGGAAATTGCTAACAAACTAATTCGATTTTCCTCGCATCACGGGATCCTCAAACAAATAGTTGCAGATAACCATTTAGAGTTTAAAAACGCCATCATTAAGGAACATTTAGAACTACATAAAGTAGACATTCATTTTATTAGCTCGCAAAACCCCCGATCAAACGGAATTGTCGAAAGAATACATTCCACCCTCATAGAACATATTCGAATATTAAATAATAGGGACATTTTCAAAAAAGACTCTATCGAAACCAAAGTTTTATACGCCATTCTCGCGTACAATAATTCCAATCACTCCGCGGCTAAACTAAAATCCGCCGAAATAATCTCGGGGCACCTAGAAACAGATTCTCCATTAGATATCAATATCGAACGCTATCTAATTAATAATTATGTAGGGATCCATAAAGAAAGAATTAAATTATTATACTCAAAAATAAATGACAACCTTCAAACGAATAAGGAAAAAGTAATAACAAACTTAAACGAAAAACGCGAGGAATTACCAAAAATACCAGAAAAAATATTCGTAAAAAACAAACAAAAACAGTCAAAAACTAAAATTAAATATAAACCAGAAAACATTGAGTCTCTAAATCCTCAATTAAAACAGCCATAATAAATACAAAGCATCATAATACGGTAGAAAAAATTCATTTGGAAAACATTAAAAGACCACGAGTAAATTTAGATTTCAAGCTAAAGGAAGGTAAAGGAAAACATAATAATAATAATAATAACTATAAAACATTCGGAAATTGTTTAACTAATAAAAATATTCCCGAAAATAATAATGTTTTCGAATTGTACGAAGACCTATTCTTAGCACCAGCTGATTTCTCGTTAGCGCATTGCGTTAGCTCCGACTTAAAAATGAACGCCGGAATCGCTATAGAATTTAGTAAAAGATTTGGCAAGGTCGAAATACTAAAAGCATAAAAACCGAAACTTCACTCACTATGTGATTTGAAAGAAGCAAATCGTTACATTATATATTTAATTACGAAATTAAAATACCATAACAAGCCTACTCATAAAGACCTATTTCAGACACTCCTGTCTCTTAAAGACTGTTGCCTTAAAAACAAAATTGACAAATTAGCCATACCGAAGTTAGGGTGTGAGACAGATTTGTTAGGTGTATTTCCGGATGCATGGAAGACCAGCTATATTGTGCCAATTTTTAAATCAGGAGACCGTAGCAACATTCAACATTACAGGGGTGTTAGTATACAATCTGTTCTTCCAAAAATGTTAGACAAACATATTGCAAATTCTATGTTTTGGGTTTGTAAGAACTTTTTATCTGATTCACAACATGGTTTTGTTAGAGGAAGGTCTACAACAACAAATTTATTGTTATATTGCCAACACATATCAAGTGCCTTAGAAGAAAGAAAACAGATTGATGTTGTTTATACAGACTTCTCTAAGGCATTTGATAGAGTTAATCATTCGGTACTGATTTTAAAATTGAGACAAGTAGGGTTTCTAGAAAGAGCATTATCCTGGTTATCTTCTTTTTTGATAGGCAGATCACAATATGTGAAAATCTTAAATAAACAATCTGGAAAAATTGAGGTGTTTTCTGGGCTGCCTCAAGGCTCGCATAGTGGACCAATTATTTTTATCCTTTTTGTCAATGACATAGTGAACTTCATTAAAAATTGTAAAATTTTAATGTATGCTGACGACATAAAAATATTCAGAATTATTACCTCTTTAGATGATTGTATTGCCATTCAACAAGACATAAACAATTTAATGGAGTGGTGCACGCAGAATAAATTATTTTTGAATCCATCTAAATGTAGTGTTATTTCGTTCTGTCGCAATAAAAACAAAATAAATTGTAATTATTATCTAGATGAATTCGAACTGAATCAAGTATATAGTATTAAGGATCTTGGGGTGACTTTTGATACGCACTTTACATTTAGGGATCATATGGTTACCATAACATCTAAGGCAACTAAAATATGGGGATTTGTGTGGCACTTGGGTAAAGACTGGAATGTTGACTGTTTAAAAACATTATTTTGTAGTCTTGCTAGATCTAATTTGGAGTATGCGTCAACAGTCTGGTCTCCGTATTTACAATATGATACTCAAATGATTGAATCGGTACAAAATAAGTTTCTAAGATCAGTTGAGTATAAATTAGGTCAATGTCATATACGCGGCGAATACAATAGTATAAGATCTGAGCTCCGCTTACCAACATTATTTGATAGGAGGTGTGTTGGGGATTTGTGCTTTCTACATAAGTTAATTAATGGCCAGTTAGATTGTAGTGAACTGTTGGAACAAATATCATTTGCAATACCTGTTAATGATAGAAGAACTAGAAACGCTAATGTATTCAAGTTAAAAACACATACAACTAATTTTTCACAAAATAACCCGATCAGTAGAATGACAGGTAAAGCAAATGATATGTGTAAGTTCCTATGGTTTGAATTATTTGACTCTTCTTTTGCCAAATTTAAGAGGAATTTAAATAATAAATTGTAGCAGGTACCCTTTTGTTTGCTACTTGGTAGATGTTTCATTAGTATGTATTTTTGTTTTATTATTACAACTAGTAATTAAGTAATTAAGTGATTTATATTTATGTTTGTATGTATGTATATACATATATATATTTACTTTTTTTTTTTTGTATATAACTTTTTATAGAAATGGTTTTCCGTGAATAAACGTATTATTATTAAAAAAAAAAAAAAAAAAAAAAATTACGAAACAATCAGACATATGATCGATTTTATTTTTTTCAACACAAATATAACAATATATATCTACCTAGGTACTTATAATATGGACGACTCTCTTGCAGGTTGTTCTTCGTCGCGATGACGCAGACTCTCGAAATAAAAAATGTCACTCAAAATTTGGGGATACTACCCATTAAATTAGGAATCGCCAAACTACAAAATTCCGAACATACGTTCGTGCATTATTACAATCTGACACCGATATATCAACAATACGATAAATTAAATAATCAAAATAAATTTCTCCAAGAGACAATTAAAAATATTTCAACATTTAAAATTGATTTCCTAAATTACGACAGAATACTGACGTATATTCAACTTAACATAAAGGATAAACTGGAAAACCTTGCTATACACTCGACAATAAAAATTGGAATAAAAGAGGACTGATAGATGGTCTAAGAACCGTCTTTAAATTCGTCACCGGAAACTTAGACGCAAACGATGGCGCAAGAATCGATGCGATCTTGACCCACTTAAAGGATAATCAAAATTTCTTAAACAACCAATTAAAATTCGGATATCCTGTAAATTCAAATTTAATAAAGAACTTTAATGACACAATAAATAATATTGAGCACAACGAATCAATTCTAAAATCTAGAATTATACAACTAAGAGTATTACTAACAAATAACGCCGATCATCAGCACATTTTATTTACAAAAGACCTGTTTCACCAACTTATCATTATGATTAACACAATACTGGATGTTTTGGAAAACATTGAGACTTCGATTTCCTTTTGTAAATTGAACACCATTCATCCGAGCATAATTAGGCCAAGTGAGCTATATGAAAAACTAAACAAAATTAGTCTATTTTATAAGCAAAAATTACCATTCGATTTAAAACTCGAAAACATCCTTGATTTCGAGTCCATCGCTAAAATACACTGTAAAATCGAAAAGAATAAAATTAATTACTTCATTTCAATTCCCATAAACTCAGAGGAAGAGTTTGAGCTATTTTATCTGAATCCGATACCTTCAAAACTAGGATCCGATTTCATTACCATTATACCGGATGTTAAATTTCTCCTAAAATGGAAAATTAGAATTCAGCCTCTGAAAGATATGTGTATTAGCGGTAGCCAATATTTCCAATGTTCTTCTCAACTTCTCGTCAATCACCAAGCGGATTGCGAAAAAGAAATTGTCATGCACAACACCAATCATAAGTGTAGATTCACCACTCTCACGATAATCAACAACAACCTAGAACCGATTCCCACAATCGGACAATTGTTTACCATTTTCTCCAAACCCGAGGAAATTAAAACTGTTTGCGAAAATCAACTGGAAACCAGAAAATTAATTGGCATCCACCTGATACGACCTGAAAAATGTAAAATCGTTTACCGAAATCAAGAATTACCATTCTACGACACCACACACGGAGGACCAGTGATTATTGATAGCCGCGAATTCCAGTTACCAAAAAGTAACTTTACAAAATTCAAAATTGAATTACGAGGATTAAGTCTTCAAGATATCCCAGCTATCCAGCAAGTGCCGATTCTACAAGAACCGACCAGCATATACACACCTAGCATCTGGTCTTCACTTCTGTACATCATTCTCATCTGTTCCATTGGATACTTCATTGCCAAAAGGACAAGAAAAATTTGGAACCCAAATTCGACACAGAACATGGATCCTCACCTTCCCGGGAAGCTTTATCTAAGGGGGGAGGAGTAACCTTACGGTTACGTCATGCCGCTATATAAGAAACAGACAACAGGTGCCATTTTTCAAACAGTGATATGCGTGCTTAATCAGCCCGCGGACACCCACGACTTCTGGAAGTGCTCACTATGTTTTAAAGTAGTGAATAATTTTATTATGTTAGTCTAGTTCAGTGGTGGGGAAACTTTTTTTAAGACGGGCCATTTGTAATAACTAGACAATCGTAGCGGGCCAAAGAATAATGCTTAATCGTTAACTAATTTATGTGTTATATAAACATATACATATATTATTACATACACTTATTATTTTAATAGTAAAAAAGCAAAAGGTAACAAAATTATTAGCACAAAATATAAAATGAATTTAGTGTAGTTCTTGATGTGAAGTATTATCACTTTATTTTCTGGTGTCATTACTGGTTGATGGTGCATGAGAAAAATGAAATTGAGACTGTTTCATCAAAATTTCATCATAGTCCGGTTCCATTTGCGAAGCAGAAATTCTTAAAACTGATGAAAGGTGCTCATCTGTAATTCTGTTTCATAAAGAAGTTTTCCTAAGCTTCATTGTTGAAAAGATTTGTTCGCATATATAAGATGAGCCGAACATTGTCATTATCTTCATTGCATGAGTAATTAGATTTGGGAAATTATCTGGACTTAAATTTTTATAAAATTCTAGTAATGGTACTGTATGAAAAGTTTGTTTCAGGAGAGTATTACAGTTTAGTTCTATTAACTCAAGTTGAAATTTTGCATCAACTTCTTCGTAATTAACATTGAATGGGGTCGCAAAAACACTAAACTCTGGTTCCATTTTTCTAAAGTCCTGAAATCTCCTTTCAAATTCTGTAGATAGTTTTCTCAAATTAATTTCGTATTTTTTAATCTTATTGTTTGATATAGTGAATTTTAATGATTGTATTCTTGGAACATGAGAAAAATCAGATTTAGAGATCTGATTAGCAAATAATAATAACTGTAATTTGAAACTTTTCAGGTATTGCCAAATATCGTGAAGAAACTGATTTTTTTTTCCTTGCAATTTGAGATTAAGTTTATTCATGTGTACGAGGAGGTCTGTGAAAAAAGCGAAATCAGAAAGCCACGTTTCGTTTTCTAAGACGTCAAATTGATTATAAATGTCTTTATCAAGAAGAAAATTCACAATATCGTCTTTTAAATCCCAAATTCTTTCAAATACTTTTCCGGCACTTAACCAACCAACTTTTGAATAATACAGGATATCGGAATGCTCAGCATGTACGGACTCCAAAAACTGTTGAAACTGGCGATGTAATAATCCTCTGGAACGAATCATATTTACTAGTTTTACAACAATATTAAGTATATGGTCAATATCTAAAGCCGATTTACAGAGAGCATCCTGATGTATAAGGCAATGCAAAAAAACATCATTTTCCGGATACTTAGAATTAAATTTCCCAACAAATCCTTGATTGATTCCAACCATATTAGGAGCACCACCATCTGTAGTTACATTACATAGCTTGTCAATTGGTAAACGAAGTTTATCGATGCAATTTTCAAATTCACAAAATATATCGGCACCAGTCGTTGTTCCTTTCATTGACTGCAGCCCTGCAAGTTCTTCTGTAATTTCAAAGTGGGCGTTGATTCCTCTTACAAATATGAGTAACTGCGCAGTATCGCTGATATCTGTACTTTCATCCATGGTAATTGAATAAAAAATATTTTTTTGAGTTTTTGTAGTCAGTTGTGAAATTAGATTTTTATCAATATTTTCAATTCTCTCGGTGATTGTTCTTCTTGAGAGAGACAGTGACTGAAAATCCTTTTTCTTCTCAGGGCACATAATATCGCACACAATCTGTCATGCACTGCTTTATAAATTCACCATCTGAAAATGCTTTATTAGATTTAGCAATATTATAAGCCAACACATAACTGGCTTTCGTAGCGCATCTTTGAGAATGATTAGCTCTCTGAAATAATTGTTGTTGACTTGATAAATTTTTTATTAAATCTTTCGATTTAATTTTTTTCACCTCTTCACTTAACGATGAGTAGGAGTGGTTTTCATGTTTGCTCTTGAAATGGCGTTGAATGTTATATTCTTTTAAAACTGCAACAGGTGTATTGCAAAGTAAGCACACAGGTTTTTCTTTAAATAAAGTAAAGAAATATTTCCACGTCCATTCTTCTTTAAAAACTCGACATTCTGAATCCACTTTTCTTTTTTTAACATCCATTTTAGACGTTACCTACTACGGAGAACAACACACAGAAACGCAATTGACGAAAGCTTACTGCTAACTAATGCTCTTACGCGGGAGTTTGTTGAGGCACTGAGAGTTTGGGGGATTAAACAAACAATTACTCGAGTCACAGCGGGTCGTTGCAGATTACTGACTAAGTCGCTAACTAACTGATCTTCGGGCGGCCTCGCTTGTATTTATACCTACCTGAGAGAGTGTCTGGAAGTTTCGAGCGAAGATGAGAATACTATTGTGTTTTGAATATCGCCGCAGGTAGTTTTTATGCGGGTTGTCACATTACGAAGTAAGAACGCGTTCAAACATTCTCACGACGGCACTCTTAAACAGGCCGGATTAAACCTTTCCGCGGGCCGGACTTGGCCTGCGGGCCGTTGTTTCCCCATCGCTGGTTTAAGCGAATAAATGTAAGCTGGAAGGTAAAGTACAGTACATAACGCGAATTGTAACGCAATTACGCGCTCGTGAAATTACGTTACTCGCCGCTACGCGGCTGGTACGCAATATCTTTCCCTTGCTCGTAATCTGCTACTTACAACTCTGGTTATGTAATATACTATTATTTTATCCTATAATGTTATTATCGAAATAACTCCATAGAAACGAGTTACGTTAAGGTGCCTTTAACAACACTAGTGTTGTTATATGTATCCTAATGCAACTCGTTACTATGGAGATATTGGCATAGAACCATTATTTCGCTTTTTGGCGGTTTTTAAATTTTTTCAGTTTATACGTAATGCAACTAAAAACAAAATCTCTTGTAGGGGCAATTTCAAACAGAAAGAAAAATACCGAAGGAGAAACTATAAAATGGCTGGAAATATGTTGGATGAGATTTACAAGAAATAAACCGCACATTTTTTTTTACAAAAAAATTATGGACGAAATCGCTCCATTTAAAGTTTTACTTTTAATTTGAAAACAAGGCAGATCCAAAAATATCGGCAAGATTTCCATGGGACCTCTACATAAAACTTCAAAACCTATAACAAAAGAGAAATACAACGGTATGATAAGTTGTTTATCATTTGACAAAAATGAAAGTTATATGTTATTCAGGCACTTTTTGAGAAGAATCAAATAAGCCCAACAAAATTCCGATATCTTCATTAATATGAGAGTTCTAACATAAAGTTGTGTTTTTTCAAATATAACCTATAGTTGGCTTTGGCCTATTTTATCAGGTAATTTTTTCTCTTTTCAACGATATATAGCATGGGGGGGGGGTTATTTGTAATTTCATTAAAATCTAGTAGAAAATTTCATTTTTCAATCATTATATATATTTTCACACGTTCATCCCAGTTGGCTTATATTTTCTGGGTAATATTAGATGTTTTAATTATTATAATACTTTATTTAAAACATTACAATAAATATAACTAATCAACATAAACTTACACTGAAATCACCTTATGGGAGCTTATCGCCGCGATATTATTTATTTATTTATTTATTTATTTATTTATTTATTCATTTATTTATTTATTTATTTATTTATTTATTTATTTATTTATTTGTTTATTTATTTATTTATTTGTATCCGAATGGAAAACATCCAATTACAGGGAAACATTAAAATTAAATACATAATATAATCTATGATTATAATAAGCAATATTATAGTATACTATTCTAAAAAAAGAAATAGTTATTAGCATTTCTTACACAGTAGAACAAAATATACGGTACGGTAAAATAAACATTATTATATTTAAATAAACAGTATGGAAATATATGCATATATATATATATATATATATATATATATATATATACATACATATATAAGCATATACATACAGTAAAACAAACAAAAAATTAAACTGCGATTCAACAATATAAATTTACAGCGTTTTTTTAAATTATGACGTTGCTAAGCAAAATAAACATTTCAACATAATAATTCAATAATAATACATTTATTGAATATTGATATGGTTAGTAATCATTACATCGAAATGTCATGTTCACGGTTCGGCAATGAAGATGCTCGAGAACCAACGACGCCTCCCACGGAAAGCGGGTGCCAACCTCCTCGGCCACGGAACTCATAATTATTAAAGTTTCCTCAAGCTCGTTGCTTTTAAGTAACTGTAGCGTATTCGATATTTGATATGCGCGCGGTTAGTCACGTGAGCGACAACCATAGGGGACGGCGTACGCGCACCTGTATGGAGCACGTGATGTGTTTATCATGTGAGCTAGTCTAATTTGTACAATTGCCTCGGCTGTATCAACCTGGTTTTAAGAGTAATAAATTTAGTTACAGTTTATGTTTTATATTAAATTATACCTAAAACATAACAGTGGCGACGAGGATCATTCGTTTTACTTTTTGGTTAATTCAGATTAATTAACAAAGAGCGGATAATTAGTGATTGCTCAAGACAAATAACACACCGGACCGGCTTCCAAAATGGCGGACCCGAAAACAGGTGGTGGTTACTTGGGTAACATCGGAGAGTTTGACTATAAGTGTGTGAATTGGACAATTTTTATAAAACGATTAAAACAGTTTTTCCTGGCTAATGGTATCAAGGAGGAAGAAATTCAGCGCGCCGTATTATTAAGTGCGTTAAGTGAAGATTCCTACAGACTCGTACAAAATTTGTGTGTACCGGAAGAGCCGGAAACTAGGGGTGTTCGATTATGGAAATGAATAATCGATTTTCGATTATTTTTAATTATCGATTATATCGATTAATCGAATTGATCGATTAATCGATAATCGAAATGATCGATTAATCGATAATCGAAATTATCGATTAATCGAAATTATCGATTAATCGAAATTATCGATTAATCGATTAATCGATTAATCGAAATGATCGATTAATCGATTAATCAAAATAAAATTATCGATTAATCGATTAATCTATTAATGAAAAATCAAATTATCGATTAATCGATTAATTGAATATTTCTCGAGTAATAATCAAAACATCAAAGTTTTGCACAGCCTCGTGAATACTGTTTTTCAATCTAATTAATGTAAATTGGAAGCTGTAATCAATTCGACTGAATTAGGACATTATCACATATAACATCCGTAGTGCTTCAAATATTACGGATCATTTTTTGCGAGTGCTTTGCGTTCATAATCACGAGGCACGAGACGAAGAAAAGAACCGATTACAATGGTAAAAATGCACGAGCAAAAAAATATCCAGCACGCGGGATATTCGGAAGACTATCGCACAATTTTTAAATTAATGTAACTGACGTAATATAATAATGTCGCAATGCTTTTTGATTATTGATTTGGAATCAGTTTAAAATAGTCTTGGCTTTGACAGAAGTTAAAATTAAGACTTCTGCGTATACTCAGCAATGTTCATATTGTGTTCATCAGCAACTTATGATACTGTTGAAAGCGAATTTAAGGGATACAAAATTCAAGCATTTCCCAAGCATTGAAAAATATATCCAGACAAACAAACAATGATTTGCTTTAACCCAAGCAAAATTCTTGAAATTAAAGTTGCTGAGAAGAGAAAAATTCAATAGAAAATTTGAAGATTTTGGTAAGATTGACAATATTGCACTATCTTCTTCAAATGTTTTTCAATAACATATCAACATAGAAGGAATTGTAAGACAAATCTCTACCATAGTTGATGCAAATCAGAATTGATAGAAATTGAAATAATCAAACTTCAAATTTATTTGTATTTGAAATACAAAAATTGTTTTAGGAAATACCCAATCTTGACAAATGTCTTGCTTTGGCTGGATTTATTTGGCGGAATCCTCATTTTCTGACGAGTATTCCAGAATTAAAAATAAGAAATTCTTTAACTAATAACTATTTAACTATCCGATCAGTGTGTATAAATATCTCTTTTATCGGATGATCCCGCCTTTGAAAATATTGCCAAAATGAAAGGCCAACGATCTCATTAGTATTAGTCTTATGTAAATATTTATAATGTTCCCAATTTTCTTTGTTTTTCTTATTATAAGTTCGTTTAGTCCGATAATTCAAATACATCTATTATTCAAAGGATCTAAAAAAATAAATAATCTATTGATAGATTATTAAAATAATCATTAACAATAATGAATCAATTTATTATTCTCTGGACACTGGAGTCAAAATTCTGTAATTTTGATAATAATAATCTTTATTCGAATAAAAATAGACAATATTTAGAAACACGCACTTAATATGGAGATATTAATTCATATTAATAAATTATTATAAATAATTGTCACAGTATGTTAATATAAGCTCGGCATCATAAAAATGAGATTTAACCGATACAATTGTTTTTCAGTGAGATGCATTGCTGGTGCAGACTTTTCTTCGCAGAAAGTATAAACACCGGTGTATTTATTTATATTCACATGATTTATAACTCTATTGACATACCAAAGTGTACATTTCACACATGGTTCTTATTACTTTTTTGCCGATTAAGCAACATTAAAGTCTACGGCGGCGGCGGCCGAATCATGGGTTTCTTTATAAACGGACGTTTTTTTCTCGGATGAAACTCGAAAACTTGTAATACGCTTCCATTAGTATTTATACCCACATATTTACAGCTTACCAATTTAATAAATGTAATGAATAAAGTGGATATGATGGCTTAATGTTAATATAACAGATTGGGCGGTTATTAAATAATCAAATAATCAAATGATCGATTAATCAAATAATCGATTAATCGATTAATCAATTTATCGATTAATCGATCAATCAAATTATCGATTAATCGATCAATCAAATTATCGATTAATCGATTAATCAAATGATCTATTAATCGATTATTTTTTAGAATTAATCGAACTGTCGATTAATCGATTAATCGATTATTTATCGATTAATCGATTATTTTGCACAGCCCTACCGGAAACTGTTACATACGCGAACTTGGTGCAAATAATTACTACACATTTCAGTCCTGTGCAATCGTATTTCGCGGCAAGATATGCGTTTTATACGGCAAGGAGAGACGTTAGTGAAAACATTGCGGATTGGGTGGCCCGCGTAAAAAATTTAGCCTCCCAATGTGGATTTGGTACAGAATTAACCGTACTAATGAGGGATATATTCGTTATTGGAATTGGGTCCGGTCGCATCAAGGAGAGATTGTTGGAAGAAAATGCTAGCAAAAACACGGTAACGCTGGCGAAGCTGATAAGCATAGCGCAATCGCGGGAAGCAGCTGATCGGGAAAAATGTTTGGACGATGTCACGAGGTCCCGCGTTCAAATTAAGACGGAGCGGGAAGACGCAATCAACAAAATCGGCGCAGAGAGTCACGGACCGAAACCCGAGCGGAAGGCGAGCACCGTCCCGGGGAACCGAGAGGCAAGAAGGAGCAACACGAAGACGATATTCGCTGTAGGGTGTGTGGAAGAAAAAACCATACGTGGAGAGAATGCAGGTATCGAAACTACGTGTGTCATAAATGCGGTATTAAAGGACATTTAGCGCCAGTTTGTAGAAATAAACCAAAGGGTTTTAAAGGACATTTTATTGAAAAAGTAAACAGTAATACGGACGCAGAACTATTTTATAATAGGTCGAACCAAAATAACGAAGAAATAAAGATTAAAATTGAAATAGGGAACGTCATGGTGGATTTTCAAATTGATACCGGGTTTGCTTATACGGCTATTTCATTAGATTATTTTAATAAATATTTTAAAAACATCATTCTCATGAAAAATGATATACTTTTAAAGGATTATATTCGAAATGCATTTTCACCAGTAGGGAAATTCTTTGCAAAGGGAAAATATAAGAATAAATTTTATAAATTTGAAATTTATGTTATAAGAAATGGTGGACCACCACTCCTAGGTAGAATTTCGTTAAAACTGTTAAACCTAGGAATTTCAAACAACTTCGTAAATGTAATTAATGAGATTGATGTTTTATGTAAAAAATATGGGAAAATTTTTGCTGACGATTTAGGAACTTTTACAAAGGAAACAATTAATTTAAAAGTAAAAGAAGGGATAATACCAAAATTTTTTAAGCCACGGCCGTTACCTTTTGCCCTTAAAGGGAAAGTTGAAAATGAAATAAATAGGTTAGTAAAAAATGGCATTTTAGAACCTGTTGAGTATTCACAATGGGCTACTCCAATTGTACCTGTTTTGAAGGGAGACGGGTCGATTAGATTGTGTGGGGACTTTAAAGTAACTCTCAATCCAAATCTAATCGAGGTTTCACACCCACTACCGCGGATTGAATATTTATACGCAGAATTAAATGGGGGTAAGAAATTTTCAAAAATCGATCTTAGCCAGGCATATCAACAAGTACTAGTAGATGCGGAAACAAAAAAATTGTTAACAATTTCTACACATAAGGGGATGTTTACATACACACGTTTACCATACGGTATATCAAGTTGTCCGGCTATTTTTCAAAAGATAATGGAAAATTTTTTAATGGATATTCCCGGAGTCGTCTGTTACATCGACGACATATTAATAACGGGGAAAACGGATAATGAACATATGGAAAGATTAGAAAAAGTTTTTAAACGGTTGGAAGATTGTGGAATGACTGTAAAAAAATCCAAATGTTCATTTTTCCAGGAGAAAATTTCGTATTTAGGACATGTTATTGACAAGGAAGGTTTGCATACGGATGAGAATAATATTACTGCCATCAGTGCCATGCAACCTCCGGGTAATTTAAAAGAATTACAATCATTCTTAGGCATGGTAAATTTTTATTCGAAATTCATTCCAAATCATGCCACAATATTGTCTCCATTATATAAATTATTAAGGAAAGATGAAAAATTTAATTTCAGTGGGGCATGTAAAATTGCATTCGAGAAGGTAAAAGCGATGCATTTTGACGCAAATAAACCAATTTCACTAACAGTAGACGCAAGTTCTTATGGATTAGGGGCTGTAATTAGTCACTTAAATGAAGCAAACAGAATTGAGCAACCAATTGCATACGCATCGAGAGTTTTAAATAAAGCGGAGAAAGGGTACTCTCAGATCCAAAAAGAGGCATTAGCAATAATTTTTGGAGTAAAAAAATTTCACCAATATTTATATGGTAGACACTTTACGATTGTAACTGATCATAAACCGTTACTAGCTATTTTTGGGGAAAAATCCGGAATTCCGGTGATAGCAGCAAACAGGCTGCAAAGGTGGGCACACATTTTAAGTGGTTACCAATTTTCAATTAAATTTGTCAGATCAGAGAAGAATATAGCAGACGGATTGTCTCGATTTCCGTCACATTACACGGAAATTTGTACCGAAAATAATGTTTCCTATATAAATTTCGTATCTGAAAATTTCCCCATAAATTTTATGGACATAAAAAGAGCAAGTATGAAAGATAATATTTTATGCAAAGTCATATATTATGTATTACATGGTTGGCCACACAACAAACTCGAGGATCATTTCCAGCCATATGTCAGATGTAAAAATGAATTGTCAGTAGAGCATGGGTGTTTAATGCGAGGCCATCAAGTTGTGATACCTCCCAAATTTCGACAAACCATCCTCGCTGAATTACATAACGTTCATTTAGGGATTGTGAAAACCAAAGCGTTTGCTCGTTCTTATCTTTGGTGGCCAGGAATTAATAATGACATTGAATTGTTGATTAAGTCATGTGAAGCATGTATAAAATTTTCAAATTCACCTGCTAAAGCGGAATTAATTCCTTGGCATTTTGACGGTAGACCGTGGATCCGTTTGCATGTCGATTTTATGGGTCCTATACATTCAAAATATTATTTAATTGTTATAGATTCAACGACAAAGTGGATTGAGTGTTTTGAAATGACAAACATCACCACAGAAAATACCACTAGAAAATTACAGGAGGTATTTGCAAGATTCGGGATTCCGAAATATATTGTTTCGGACAACGGGACACAGTTTACGTCTCAACATTTTCAAGATTTTTTAAAAACGGAGCTGCAGAAAATGCGGTAAAAATTGTAAAAAATGCTATTAAAACGGGAAAATACAATAATGTGAATGTAAGCACGGAAACAATTATTAATAGGTTTTTGTTGCAATATCGTAATACGGAGCATTTGACCACGGGAAAATCTCCCGCGCAGATGTTAATAGGGCGTCCATTGCGCACTAGGTTGGATTTGGTATCCCCGTTAACTGAAGAAATTGTCGAAGAAAAACAAATGAAACAAATTGAAGATGATACGGGAACCAGGACGACAACTTTTAAAGTAGGGGATAAAGTGAGTGTGCGGGAATACGCAAATAATAACAAAGTGTGGTGTGCGGCGGTAATAGAAAAAGTTTTAGGTAAAAGATTTTACATTGTAAAAACGTGCAAAGGTCATATTTGTAAACGCCATGTAGACCAAATTATACTTTCACATTATGCATCAAAAAATGTTATTCCTGATATGAGACCGAGATCAGAAGCTGTTGATAATAATGCAGGTCCATCTGTTTCAGATGTCATTGTTTCGAATAAAAGGATATTGAGACCTCGACATTTACTAAGGGCTCCTGATCGCTACGGAGTGTAGTTTATTTTTAAGGGAAGGATATTGTAGCGTATTCGATATTTGATATGCGCGCGGTTAGTCACGTGAGCGACAACCATAGGGGACGGCGTACGCGCACCTGTATGGAGCACGTGATGTGTTTATCATGTGAGCTAGTCTAATTTGTACAATTGCCTCGGCTGTATCAACCTGGTTTTAAGAGTAATAAATTTAGTTACAGTTTATGTTTTATATTAAATTATACCTAAAACATAACAGTAACAACCCTCCATCTACGGCGCCGGGTTGTTAAATAGCAACGTGCTTTCGAAAACTTATTAAATTATTTCGTATTATCAATGTCCTTGGGATATTACAACTGATAATTTCCGAGATCATTTCTGACTGTTATGAAATACCAATGAAGTTAGCTCATTATACGTCATGTGTCAAAAATGAACCAATCAAAACGAGAAACGGCGGTGCAATTATCTTTAGCGGTAAGTGCCCTGGGTAACCGTCCTGAATCGCCATGTTTATGCACAAACGAACACATTTCTTTCAAACGTCAGATACGTGAAATTGAAATGTCACGATTTGGTACGGCGAGTATATCATCAATCGATGAATTCATTAACGATAAAATAACCTATAAATACCGTTAGGTACATTTATGCATGTATAATATTTAAAGTAAATGTCATAGATGTTAAAGTGAATTTTATGTGTCTGAAATTATCTGACCGAATTGCACTCGAGCAATGATAAATCAAGATACACTAAGTAAGCCGCTTTCGGACCTGAATACCAAAATGATTTCGTAATTATCATTGCTCTTGGGCAATTACACTTGATACTCTTCTCAATAAATGTGCCCATTATTCAAAATGCAAATTTTCTCTTAAATAAATTAATATTATTATTTCTCATTTTATACTTTATTTATAAACGTTCTCTTCGATATTAAAGTGTATATGTGTATCCCGATCATACCATTAGTTATCACGATTTGCTGTCTTTTTTCGATATGTCCACCCTAGCAACACGCCGTAATATTTCAAAGATGGTTTGTTTATATAAAATATTAAATTTTAAAATTGATTGTCCTAGATTACCATCTCTTGTAAATATCTACACACCGCTCACCATTACTACGTCTGCGGCTCTGTTTCGTTATAATAAGTGTAATACCAATTCTCATTTCAACTCACCACTTAATTCAATGATGCGCTTATATAATTTAATACATCACTCAGTTGATTTATTCAACACTGATTTATCAACTTATATTGCTGCTCTTAGTACCCTTTGCTATTTTTTTTATTTTTTTTAAGTTATTGTTATTTTTTGCTGATTTAGTAGCTTTATGCAATTTAATTGCAATATTGTTTTAAGCTACTTTTTTGTTGTTGGTATGATTGCTTTAATTATAAGTTAAGAAACTCTCAATTATATTATATTTTCCTTTTTCTTTTAAGCTAGTTAGTTTTTATATTTTGTTTTCCCTGTAATAAGATGTAAGATCTGTTGGGAAATAAACATATTATTATTATTATTATATTAATGGCTCCCCTGATGTTGAACTTTTGACGTTAATTTAGTCAAGTTTGGTGTATAGTCATTCGTTTTAAGACGAATGGATGCATCTGAATTTTCGGTAGTTCACCTACTCCTGTTCTTGCTTAAAATAAATTTCATTTGTGAAAATATTTGTTCACATTTATAAGTTGAATCGAATATGGACAAAATGGTTAAGCCAATTTTTTCAAAGATGAAAACTTCGTAGGAAGTGGTGCCCGACACGTTGATACCATGAGGAAATTATTATTTTCTGTTTTTTTCCAAATCTTTCCGCAATTTCTTGAATCTCTCCGTCTACAACGTTGAATTTAACTTTGAAATCTTTAAAGGGAACCCCTATTTTTTATTGCAGATTTTTATTTTATGTTAAAAAATATAAAAAAAACTTTCGATGAGCGACAGATGGCGCTTTATTCAGCAAAAACATTTATTGAATTAAATTTATTTCTCCCATTAAATGACAGATTTGGACATTTTTTTCGTAGTCATCTTTTAAATAAGGCGTTGATTGAAGTCATTCGTAATTTTATGTCATAAATAAGTTTTAAAAAAATCTTTGTAAAAAAATCGTAGGAACAAATAACTACCATAAAAATGAACACTGCACAAGCAGACTAATTTGTCCACTGTGCAGTGAAGAGCATGAGCTGAACGAATGTCGGAGTCATAAGAAGGTCTGTACCAATTGCATCAATGCTAACTCAAAATATAATCAAAATTACGACACAAATCATCACTCAACTGCCCAGGACTGCCCCACTCTACAATTCCATATCAAGGCTCTGGAAAAAAGTAGATTATACTTCATGATGGTAGTACTGGATGAAGATATTGTCCTAACTCGAACAAGATCATCGAGGTTATTACATTAATCCAGACGAATATGAACATGTCATTTCATCCAACAGTCAATTCAACATTATGCACTTTAATATAAGAAGTGCTAATAAAAACTTTAATGAATTCATAACACTGATTGAAACATATCAGTACCATAATAATTGTGACATTTTTATTTTAAGCAAATGTTTTCAAACAGCTGCTACAAATAACTTTAACATCCCCGGCTATGATATAATACATCATGGAGGTGATTTTAACCGAAATGATGCCGTCTTAGCTTTAATTAAATCTGAACTTTAAATCTATTATAAGATTACCAACGAAAAATTAAATGTGTGTGGTGTTTCATTGTGTATCATTGACTTGAAAATTGACGTTGTGTGCCTTCGAATTATTGCTCTTTCTAGACCAAACCCAAGTAACTTGATCTCCTTCCTCCAAGACCTCGATGTAATTCTAGAACAAAACAACCAGGACTCAAAACTTCAATTATATTTGTGTGGTGTGAATAGTGTAGCGTTTAAATTTCTAATTTTCATAAAATTTCAATTAAAAGGGTAAATTTGGTTGCATACAATAATAATGCAGGCCCAATGAATAAAGTGTAGTGTAGTTTTTGACCGTGATGACTCTGGCGCGGAGCGAGAACGCATGATGAGAGTTTTTTTTGAGAATTCAAAAAAAGGAATGAGAAAGATTTTGACGGCGCAGCGAGAAGGCGTGAAAAATTGTCCGAGCGAGTGTAAGACGCTGTACTAAATAAGAGACCGCAAAACAACTCAGGTATGATTTTTTCTAATTGGCGTGTGATTAAGGAGTGTAATAGATTTCATCGATGAAGTTTTTTGTTGGTTACATCGTTAATTTCGATTTTTTAGGTCTCTAAATTTTACTGATTTTGAAATTTTGTTGATTCCGTCGAAATTGTGGCAATCACGTTACCCGAAAGAAGCGGTCATGAATTGAGAATCGCTGGAAGGGACGGGAAAGAGGAAAATCGTGGAGTGGAAAAGCGGACGGACACCGGTCGAAAATGGCGAGGTTGTCGCAGCAGATCTGACGGGGACTGTGAATAAAACGCCGAGGATCCGTGAGCAATGTTCCGCGGGGCGAAATGATCAAAGGGACAACAGATTTAAGGCCAGTTCTTTCCATATAATTATTGAGTTGATGACAATTGTTTGTCTAAGTAACTTAGAATGTGTCGCATAAAATTCATGCGTGAATGATGACGTATTAGTATGGTCGGAGATCATATTTTTTTTTAATTAATAAGTGAATACGTTGGGAAATAGAAAAAAAAAATGTATTTGTTACGCTACGAAGTAACGATGTACGTTTTGTTTAAAATCATTAAATGGGAATGATATGATTGGGTTTAGGTATCGGAATTTATGAAATAAATTAATGTGAGTTGTTGCAAATAACTGATAAGAAGATTTTGTTATGATCCACCCCTGGATGGAATAAATTGATTGTAATTTAGGATGATTTCAAAACTTTATTAATTAAATATTAATATTAGTAAATTTATTTAGGATAATAGTAATGAATTGCAGTAAATAGTTGATTATGGTTAATGCAAGTAAAGTTAGATCAGGAATAAGAGATTTGGAAACTTAGATTTAAATGATAGAAAATCGAGAGGATTAAAACAATTACCTTTCCGTCAAATTAAATTGTAAATATCGCGAACCAGGTTTGGATCCAAAACAGGTGAAGCAATATCGTACGGAAATCAAGCGCGATAAATGTGAAACCGGAAATTTCAGTTAATGGTTTAGCTAAAATACTTATACTGAATTTGGAATTCATTCTATACCATATCAAGAATACAATATACAGGGGGTGTGTTTAAAAAAAAAATCAGAATAGTTTACTAATGTTTTGTAAAGATAAGAATGTGACGTACTAGATTAGTTTTAAACAAGGTTAAATTAGTGGTAATTTGTAAATGATTAGGTTAAATTGGAGATGGAATAGTTCCATAAAATTATCCAAGATATCGGTAGACAGTATATGTTTTTGTGAAGTATTTCGAGTTTATTTTAATTTTTATTGTAATAAATATAAACGGGGTTTGAAAGGAATAAAAGGAGTTTCTAAGATAAATTGTTTGGTTTGATTAATTGAATACTTTAAATACTCTGGTTTGCAATTTTGTACAGAGATTGAATATAAGTGTGCCTCTTAAACAAAATTGCTGGCGCCCAAATAGTTAGTTTGCGCACCGATGTGTAAAAGGTACCGGATGAACTGAGAGGTACTGGAAATTTGTTTAAAAAAAAAAAAATAGACAAATTTTCAATTCAATATAATAAGCAAACCAAAGAAGTGAAGAAAGGGACGCCACAATATTGATTTACTAAAAGTAACTGACGTAAATGTAAGTCAGTACTTATCAATACTTGCTAAACATGGCTTCACACCATACATTCAAAACCCTACACGAGTTAGTCATGAAACGAAACCAAGTCTTGACCATATTTTTGTAAAAACGTCCACAGAGTTATGCCGAAAATATGTATTTGAATCATACATTGTGAACTGTGTTGAATACCTAACGAAAAAAGTTAGAAAATTAATTTTTAAATTATACCAATTAGGGGAAAGTGGTTACCCTTCGAACACTTTTTACATTTTTGTTATTTAGTTTATGATTAACTTACTAAATTATCTAGTTTATGCACCAAAGTGTAATAAATATATCTTAGTTAATTACAAAAAAGTCTGAAACTATTATGTTAAAACGTTAAAGAGTTATGGCGATTTTTCTAGGATAAGATATTTGTACGAACGCACCCCACGTGTGGGGTACTTTCGTACAACAGGTGGGGTACTTTCGTACAACAGGTGGGGTACTTTCATACACCATGTGGTAGATTCATACAAGGTAATTGAAAAGTCTATTAAACTTGTTAACTTTTATTAAATCACAAAAAAATTTAATAATCTTAAAACTAATTTAATAATATTTAACTTGACTCATAGTTAACTTAAATTCTTCTCGTAGAAAATAATAATAATTAAAAATCTTTAACACAGTTTATTTATTGGTAATTCTAACCTTTGCAATCAGTCTATATAATTAGTCTTTGGCAATTTAAACTTTAAGGTAATTAATTAAACATTTGGTTGTTACTTTGAAAGTTATTGCACATTAAAATTATTTAAATTAATTGCAAAAGTAAAAAGTCTAGACGTTCTAGGTGTACAATGTGGCCGTGGTTGAGGATCAGGGAGGATCATGGCGACGTCACTGATATACAAAGTGTGTATGTCTTCTATATCAGGGAAAACGAATGACCACGATGATCCCGGTTTCTTCCGAAGATACTTTAAGCTCTGAATGCGAATAATGACTGAACAGAAGTTTTTTTTTCAAACTTCACCAAAATAAAACAATTATCTTTGATATTCTCTGGTGTCACAGTATTGGTGCAATTACGAGAATCTTCATCGGTTTCGAAATCAACCGGAGACGTAGAGCTTTCCCGAAAGCATCTTCATCGCTTTCCATTTTCTTAGTTTTCTTTTTGCTTTTTCTTGAATTAAGTCCCAGCAAACTACGTTTCATTTCTTTAGCTCTGGCTTTTCTTTCCTGTTCAATTTTTTTCATTTCTTTCTGTCTATGTCTCTCTTCTAGTTCATTTTTTTGGTGTATCTGTTTATATACGGGATTTACCTGGTTTTCTTCCTTTATTGGTTTTTGTTTCTAACAACTGTAGGATAGGGTCTTATGACTTCTGGTGTTATAGGAATATTAATAGTCGGTTCAGGTTGAGTCTCAGCTGTAGAAGTGGAAGGTTTGCAAGTTTCGGTGACAATTCCTTGAAGATTTTGAAGTGAGGAAACGGGTGACAGCTCACGAGTATCAATAGAAGATAGTAGCAGACCATCCTCATTCATATCTAACGATGGCACATTAATGGAAGGTTGCGGTTTTAGAGCGGCAGAAGTTGTTTCCGGGTTAGGTGGAATATTTTCAGAATTATTTGAAACATACAGTGGGAGCAAAATCTTCGTCGCTAAAGGCCATTTCATTGAACGGCCATGTACCTGGCTTAGCAAATCCACTTGTAATATTCTTCGATGTAAAATATTCCAAATATGCAAGTTTTACCAATTTGGGTATATTGTAAATGCTGACTGTTTTCTCTGGATTCGTCATATGCCAATTATTGAACGCAATTTTCAACTTTGACTTAAATGGCCCAAACACTCCAACATCTAACGGTTGCAAGCGATGGCTTGTTTGTGGGGGAAAAGACAAAAAAGTTATTCCATTATTTCGAGCATACGTTATAGCCTGTAAACTGATGTGGCTTTTATAATTATCACATAATAATAAAATCGGATGATCTTTAGAGCTCAGTGTGTACTTCTGAATGTGTTTTAATACTGAAACAAATTTGTCAGTATTTATCCAGCCACTCCTATTTGTAGCCCCGATGCTTCCTTCAGGTGCACCTTCAAGAAAATGGTCTTTGTAGTGCACACGTGGAAATACAAAAATCGGTGGGATAGTATTTCCGCTTCCTGAAATAATAGCACCAAAAGACTAACTAGACCAGTGATGGGGAATCTACGGCCCGCGGGCCAAGTCCGGCCCGAGGAAAGGTTTAATCCGGCCCATTTAAGAGTGCCGTCGTGAGCATGTTTGAACGCGTTCTTACTTCGTAATGTGACGACCCGCATAAAAACTACCTGCGGCGATATTCAAAACACAATAGTATTCTGGACAAATCCATCCGACCTAAACAGATGACTCATCTTCGCTCGAAACTTCCAGATACTCTCGCAGGTAGGTATAAATACAAGCGAGGCCGCCCGAAGATCAGTTAGTTAGCGACTTAGTCAGTCATCTCCCCAAACTCCCAGTGCCTCAACAAACTCCCGCGTAAGAGCATTAGTTAGCAGTAAGCTTTCGTCAATTGCGTTTCTGTGTGTTGTTCTCCGTAGTAGGTAACGTCTAAAATGGATGTTAAAAAAAGAAAAGTGGATTCAGAATATCGAGTTTTTAAAGAAGAATGGACGTGGAAATATTTCTTTACTTTATTTAAAGAAAAACCTGTGTGCTTACTTTGCAATACAACTGTTAATAATAACATTCAACGCCATTTCAAGAGCAAACATAAAAACCACTCCTACTCATCGTTAAGTGAAGAGGTGAAAAAAATTTAATCGAAAGATTTAATAAAAAATTTATCAAGTCAACAACAATTATTTCAGAGAGCTAATCATTCTCAAAGATGCGCTACGAAAGCCAGTTATGTGTTGGCTTATAATATTGCTAAATCTAATAAAGCATTTTCAGATGGTGAATTTATAAAGTAGTGCATGATAGATGTGCCCTGACAAGAAAAATGATTTTCAGTCACTGTCTCTCTCAAGAAGAACAATCACCGAAAGAATTGAAAATATTGATAAAAATCTAATTTCACAACTGACTACAAAAACTCAAAAATTTATTTTTTATTCAATTACCATGGATGAAAGTACAGTTATCAGCGATACTGCGCAGTTACTCATATTTGTAAGAGTAATCAACGCCCACTTTGAAATTACAGAAGAACTTGCAGGGCTGCAGTCAATGAAAGAAACAACGACTGGTGCCGATATATTTTGTGAATTTGAAAATTGCATCGATAAACTTCGTTTACCTATTGACAAGCTATGTAATGTAACTACAGATGGTGCTCCTAATATGGTTGGAATCAATCAAGGATTTGTTGGGAAATTTAATTCTAAGTATCCGGAAAATGGTGTTTTTTTGCATTGCCTTATACATCAGGATGCTCTCTGTAAATCGGCTTTAGATATTGACCATATACTTAATATTGTTGTAAAACTAGTAAATATGATTCGTTCCTGAGGATTATTACATCGCCAGTTTCAACAGTTTTTGGAGTCCGTACATGCTGAGCATTCCGATATCCTGTATTATTCAAAAGTTCGTTGGTTAAGTGCTGGAAAAGTATTTGAAAGAATTTGGGATTTAAAAGACGATATTGTGAATTTTCTTCTTGATAAAGACATTTATAATCAATTTGACGTCTTAAAAAACGAAACGTGGCTTTCTGATTTCGCTTTTTTCACAGACCTCCTCGTACACATGAATTAACTTAATCTCAAATTGCAAGGAAAAAATCAGTTTCTTCACGATATTTGGCAATACCTGAAAAGTTTCAAATTACAGTTATTATTATTTGCTAATCAGATCTCTAAATCTGATTTTTCTCATTTTCCAAGAATACAATCTTTAAAATTCACTATATCAAACAATAAGATTAAAAAATACGAAATTAATTTGAGAAAACTATCTACAGAATTTGAAAGGAGATTTCAGGACTTTTTGCGACCCCATTCAATGTTAATTACGAAGAAGTTGATGCAAAATGTCAACTTGAGTTAATAGAACTGAACTGTAATACTCTCCTGAAACAAACTTTTCATACAGTACGATTACTAGAATTTTATAAAAATTTAAGTCCAGATAATTTCCCAAATCTAATTACTCATGCAATGAAGATAATGACAATGTTCGGCTCATCTAATATATGCGAACAAATCTTTTCAACAATGAAGCTTAGGAAAACTTCTTTAAGAAACAGAATTACAGATGAGCACCTTTCATCAGTTTTAAGAATTTCTGCTTCGCGAATGGAACCGGACTATGATGAAATTTTGATGAAACAGTCTCAATTTCATTTTTCTCATGCACCATCAACCAGTAATGACACCAGAAAATAAAGTGATAATACTTCACATCAAGAACTACACTAAATTCATTTTATATTTTGTGCTTATAACTTTGTTACCTTTTGCTTTTTTACTATTAGAATAATAAGTGTATGTAATAATATATGTATATGTTTATAGAACACATAAATTAGTTAACGATTAAGCATTATTCTTTGGCCCGCTACGACTGTCTAGTTATTACAAATGGCCCGTCTTAAAAAAAAGTTTCCCCACCACTGCATTAGATGTTGGTAAAGTACAAAAGTAGAGGGGAACAGCCGGTTCGGGCCCAGGAAGTAATCCCGGAAAACCGGAAGTGAAAATGGCAACGCTGTACGCGCCATCTTGACCGCCATCTTGTGGCGGGAAATTCAAATTCTGGGGGATTTTGGTGTGAAACACTTCAAATCTGGGAGATTTCCATCTCAAAATGTTCGCGAACTGTCAAAATCTAGGGGATTTTAGTGGTGGGAAATTCATAATCTGGTGGAATAAAATGGCAACAGCGCAGCTTGGAAGTTCTACAGTGTTGCCGTTCTAGGGTGAAACTGGATGGAATTCCCTAAAATCGGATATCGGCGAGCTTTAAGTTCAAGTTAGTGGCGGGGAAATTCAAACCCAAAGTTCAGGCAAAGTTCAAAAAAAGCGGTAAATTAAAAAATTTTAAGGTGGGGCGACGTAATGTTTTACAAAAGTGCTAACTGTTTGCTAAAGTTTAATGCCAACCCAAAAGCTTCATTTATAAGCGGGAAATTAAAAAAAAATGTGAATATCTCCGTCACGGCTCGTCTGATTTCAGATTGCTGTATTGCACATGAAAGAGCTCATCGAGTAGATTCAGAAATTGGCCACTTCAGGTCGACTGACATTCCATTTCCAGTGCCCTAAAATAGACCGTGTTTGATATCAAATGAACGGGCGCGAAGCGTAGATGTCGAATAGCACATTCTTAGCTTGGCAATCTTAAGTTTCATTTCCAGTGGGCCAAAATGACCCATTTTTGGTATCAAATGAACAAGCGCGACGTCAGGAGTTCAGACTAAGTGAAATAGCACGGTAACATACATATTTACACACCTCATACACATAAAACATCAACAAAAACACATAAATCACACACAAATATAATAACTAACATAATTAAAACAACACTCACACAGAAATCACTAATAAAGAACACATAACAATATAAAATAACATAGATAATAAACAATTTTGTAATCACTATAAAATATGTAAATTTATAAATATATAATTGTAAATGTATTAAAAAAAATGTACATTCTGTAAAATATGTATATTATATTCTAGAATTTCGCCTGATATAAACAAATAAAAATTTAAGGAAGTACAAATATCTCATATATATATATATATATATATATATATATATATATATATATATATATATATAAACCGACACCTTAATACACTACACAACATGAAATAAATGTGTTCAAACCCGGTGAATGCTGCGTAGATTACAGACCGCACACCGGATACTGATAAGACCACACAGGATGCTGATAAAACTTTATCGGCGGATGTTGAAGCGGGCACCGGACACTGATAAGACCACACACCAGATGCTGATAAGACCACATACCGGATGCTGATAAGACTTTATTAGCGGATGTAGCGTAGATATCAGACCGCACACAGGATGCTGATGAGGCCTTATCGGCGGATGTTGCATAGATATTATTATTAAATTTGTTTGACTTTGTGTGGTTTTGATATTTAGTATTTTAATTTTAAAATAAACTAATTTTTGTAATTGAGCTGCCATGTTTTTGTGCGCAGAATCTATGAAAGTTAGGGTGGGGAGGTTGCTATAAATTCAAGATTGCTCGAGAGAGGGATCATTCAAGTCGAAGCTGAGTTTTCAAGATGTCTTCTCCTGCAATTGAAAGTGTCACCTTCCAGGATCCTCTAGAAAAGGAAATCCGAAACTATGATGCAGCAGTCAAGAGGGAGAAGACCCTTCTGGGATAAGCAACATACTTACTAAACAAGTCTGTGCGTCAGCGTTACATTTTCAAAACATTTTTATTTTGTAGTGTAATTTCCCTGAAGAAGGAATAAACTCATTCCGAAAGCTTGGTTTTATGATAAAGTAAATAGAACTTTTCTTACCCCTTCGACTCCGAATTTTCACATTTAACTCCAAATAACCAAATAAATTGTTTTTAAAAAAGTAAAGTGTAACAGCAAAACGATAATTGGCGCAGTCGATAGGATCCACCAGGAAGGGCTGTTTTTCCTGAGCGAATATCAGAAGAAAGAAAACACCACCTTTTTCGTCTCTACGGTTAACTGGCGGATCGATCATCACCTCAACCCCACGAAGACGACTCCAAAGGCTCTCCGAACTTCGAGAAACCCACCGAGTCAACAGTGAAGACGAGGTTGTCCTAGACGAGGATCACACAATCTTCATGGAACTAGAATTACTTTCAAGGTTTACAGAAGTGAGTGAAAAGTTAATAACTAAATTTTGGAACTTAACACGTTAACTGCCGCGGGTATTTTTGGGAAAGGGCCCTCAGGCCACAGCAATTTTTAAAATAAATTTTCCAAATAATGATGTATTTTGTACTATTATAATGTAAAATTAATGTTTTTTTGTTATTTTACCGTCTTCCACCCCCGTGTGACTCAGCGATACAAGCGGCGTAGAGTTATTATCATGTATCTGTGCGCCATGTGTATTCCCTGGAATACACAGTTTTCAAGTCTCAACTTGCATAAACTGAATAAAACGGCATTGCGAATAAGTTTATCACTGCGCTCAGTCACCATTTACATTACGTAGAGGCATAAGCGCGTTTGTGGGAGGTATAAAATGTCTTACGAACGTGAACAGGCCCATCTACAAGCCCTTATGGAGACATACATCGACATGACTGACAACGAAGAGGAACCCGTATATGATTCAGATGCTGATCCACTCTATGAATGTCCGGAGAATGACAATAATAGCCGAGATACGTCTTTGAGCGAAGGTATGATACAAATGTACAATATAAAATTTTATTTTATCAAAACCGACTGCTTATTTCAGAACTGGTTAACAGAAAACGAAAATTTCCTATTTCTTCTAATGGCTGTGCCTCAAATAAAAAAAAGAATACTGAAGATCGAATCCAATTGATTGCAACGTCTAATGATGCTGAAAGTGAAGATGAGCTGGAGGACGCGAACGAGAATGATACCGATAGTGAAAAAGAAGAGCAATGGGGACTAGTTGTTGGTAACTTTGCAGAATTTCCTTTTGAAGAAGATGTTGGAGTGACAGACGATGTTGTTCAAATTAAAAATCAAAATGAATCTGCGTACTATAAATTATTCATTGATGAACAACTTGTGGATTCCATTGTCACTCAAACAAATATTTATGCGGAACAAACAATCGTAAAAGGCATTACTGAAGAAACCATAGGACCATCTTCACGCTTGAACAAATGGTACCCTACAGACAGAGACGAAGTGTATAGATTTCTGGGAATTTTGATGTGGATGGGATTAGATAAAAAAACCGTCACTTCCTGACTATTGGCGCAAATCAGATCTTTATTTGTCAAACGCAGCTAAAATAATGTCACGCAATAGATTCGAAATTTTGCTTCGAATGCTTCATTTTGCCGATAATGAGCTATGTCCGGAAGGTGACAGATTATATAAAGTACAATCACTTGTTGACTCGCTGAATGAGAAATTTAAAAAATTCGTTTTATCTGATGAAAACATGTGCATTGATGAAACAATGGTTCCCTTTCGTGGCCGACTCAAGTTCCGCCAGTACATCAAGGGCAAACGACATAAGTTTGGAATCAAACTCTTCAAATTATGTATCTCTGGAGGATACATGTTGCATTCTAAGATATATTGTGGTCAAGACAAAGTTGAAGGCATGAGTGTTGCTACGAAAGTTGTTCTAGAATTGATGGAGCAAAATCTCGATAAAGGCATAACACTGTACACTGATAACTGGTATACAAGTTTGGAGTTGGCCCAAAAATTAAAAAAAAGAAAAACACACCTAGTAGGAACGCTTCGAAAAAACAGAAAAGGTCTGCCTAAGGAAGTGGTGAATGCCAAGCTGAAGAAAGGTCAAATAGTTGGCCAGGAAAAGAATGAACTAATTGTCTTCAAATGGAAAGACAAAAGAGATGTAATGATGTTATCGACAAAACACACCGACGAAATGGTAGAAATTCCTGGTAGAGATGGTGCTAAATTCAAGCCAAAAGCTGTGATTGATTATAATAAAGCTAAAAGTTATATCGATTTGTCCGATCAGATGTCTTCTTATTCAACATCTTTACGACGAAGTATCAAATGGTTCAAAAAAATTGCCATTGAACTCATTATTGGAGCAAGCGTTGTCAATGCCCATCTGTTGTACAAGAAAAATGAGGACAACGTCGACAACAAAAGTATCACGAATTTCAAAGAAAATCTGTGCATGCAGCTTTTGAATGTTGGCAAGGAAAATATCGAAGCGACTCCAGTGAATAACCAACATGTATATAGTCCTGCAGCAAGAAAAGGTCGTTGCAAGATCTGTTATCAAAAGAACAAAGAAGCCCATGGTCGCGCATACGCAATACGAAAAACGAAGCAAATTTCTTCGCGATGTCGAGTATGCACAGATGAACCATTACTTTGCTTACAATGTTTTTTTTCTACGCATAATATTACATTCAAGAAATAGAATACATATTTTATTTGAATTTTGTATGTTAATATACCATAAGCTTTTTAAGTTTTGTTCTTGATTCTTTTTAAGTTTGTATTTTTGTAAGAATAAACTTTTTCACATAAAAAACTTTTACTTCAAATATATTTTCAATTTTTTTTTTGCTAACTTGCTAGATGTGTAACTCCACGCCATGCCAACCATTCCGCCATAAGAAACCTATCCTAACCGTGCTCTAGTAGCATACACATGGCCAGCACCAAGTTATTGTTCGTGTATACGAAATTATACACGCGGCGCACAGGACCCAACTTGCGTGTATACTTTTATATGCACATGGCAGTCAACGTGTTAACTGATCCGACGGATTTTCAAAACGATTATTTAATATCGTCTATTGTTTCAAAAATTAAAGGTGAAGTTGCTTCTAATATTTCTTCATCAATTATTAACAATTGGCAAGATTTAAAAAATGCGTTATTAAATTCATACTCTGATAAAAGAGATCATTATAGTTTAAATTTGGAAATTACCAAACTTAAACAAAATTTCAACGAAACACCTTTCGATTTCTATAACAGGATCCAGAATTTATTAAATTTACAAATTTCATATGTTGTAAATAATATTGCAAGTATAAATGACTGGCACCATTTAACGAATTTCTTCAGAGGCAATGCATTGCGAGTTCTGTTAAGAGGGTGGTTGCGAGACCCCATTGGTTCGCGAATGCGCGTAAAAAATCCAAATGGCCTTTTTGAGGCTCTAAACATGTTAACAAATGATTTCCAAACGGAAATTGACCAATTAAATAGGCCAGATAAATCAAAAACTACACAGAAACAAAATATTCCGAATAGACAGAATAATATCACTCGCGGCAGCTGGGCGCAAAATTACAATCAGCAAATTCCGAGATATAATAATTCTCGACCATTTATTCCGCAACAAAGTAACAACAATACACGACCATTCATTCCGCAACAGAGTAATAATAATACTAATAATAATTATCAAAGATTTGGAGGAAATAATCCACCACAAAATTTGCCAAAACCAACTCCCATGTCAATTACAACGCGTAATACAAACAGGCCAAATTTTAATCGAAATAATCAAAACGGAAATTACATTGCTGAAGAATTACACAATTTAAATCAGGGATTCGAAGAAGAACCATCTGTTGATTCAAATTTTTTAGGCACAGACGCCTCGGGAATTAAATGTTATAACTATAATAAATAATGAAAGTCGACTACCTTATTTTATTGATCCTGTGACTAAAATTAAAATATTAATTGATACCGGTAGTACGCGATCTTTCGTCAATGCTAACATTGCAAATAAATTTTTTAAACATTTTATTACAAATGATCCATTTGAGGTTGTCACTGTACATGGCACATCATGTGGAAACTTAAGTACGAAAATATCGTTAAAACAATTATTTAAAACAGATGGATCTGCAAACTTAAAGTTTTACTTATTCAATTTTCACTCGAGTTTTGACGTGTTACTCGGGATTGATAATCTTAAGAATTTAAAAGCCCACATAGATTTGGAGCGTGATTTAATAATCGCACCAGGAAGGGAAATTACAATTAATTATTATAAAAAACTTAGCGATGAACTACAGAGCCCGAAATGTATAGTAGTGCCTGCTAGGTCAGATCAAGTAATTCAGGTGGACATTCAAAACGTAAAAAATGGAGATGTCATAATTCCTTACATGAAAATAAAAAATATTGAAATACCAGAATGTGCAACTTGTGTTGTTAATAATAAAGCATTATATACAATTTTAAATCCTAATGAAGTGGACTATAAAGTTACTCTTAAGAGACCGTTTATAGTAGAAAAAATCAATGAATATGATCTTCAATCTACTCCTAATTTTAATATGTTCAATGTAGACAAAGTAAAATTTGACACTTCAAAAATTCGTTCAGAACATATGAACGTTCAAGAGAAACAAGCTATTTTTCAACTCATTAAAGAATACTCAGATATTTTTCATCTAGATAATAAATGTTTAACATTCACTAATAAAATCAAACACGCAATTAAAACGTCCGATGAACTTCCAATGTATAATAAATCATATAGATATCCACAGATCCATAAGGATGAAGTAAACAAACAAATAAATGATATGTTAAATCAAAACATAATCAGACCATCGTTTAGTCCTTGGTCTTCACCAATTTGGGTAGTTATCAAAAAACTTGATTCATCTAACAAAAAAAAGTGGCGTGTAGTAATTGATTACCGCAGACTTAATAAAAAAACGATAGGAGACCGTTATCCTTTACCAAACATAAATGAATTGCTAGATAAATTAGGCCGTTGCCAATACTTTACAACACTTGACTTAGCTTCAGGGTTCCATCAAATAGAAATTGAGGAACAAGATATTCAAAAAACCGCATTTAACACAGAAAACGGACATTACGAATTTTTGAGGATGCCTTTCGGACTGAAAAACGCACCTGCGACATTTCAAAGAGTAATGGACAATGTTTTGCGCGGCATTCAAAATGAAAAATGTTTAGTCTATATGGATGATATTATAATTTTTAGTACTAGTTTACAACAACATTTAGTTAGACTCCGAGAAGTATCTGACAGATTAAGGGAATCAAATTTTAAAACTCAACTGGATAAATCAGAATTCTTACGTAAAGAAGTTTCATACTTAGGACATGTTATTACCCCTGACGGTGTCAAACCAAATCCTGACAAAATGGTTGCTATTGAAAATTATCCAATCCCCAATACGGTAAAACAGATAAAAGGTAAAAAACCTTAAAAGGACTTCTCGGCTTCTACAGGAAATGTATTAAAGATTTTGCTAAACTAACAAAACCCTTGACTAAACGTTTAAAAAAGGATGCTATAATAAATGTAACTGATTCGGATTATATTAATTGTTTCAATCTTTGCAAAAATTTACTTACTAACGAACCGTTACTTCAGTATCCAGATTTTTCTAAACCGTTTGTCCTTACAACAGATGCTAGCAATTACGCAATAGGAGCGGTCCTCTCTCAAGGAAAAATAGGCTCAGATTTACCTGTAGCTTATGCAAGCAAAACCTTAAATGATTCTGAAATTAATTATTCAACCATCGAAAAAGAGTTACTAGCAGTAGTATGGGCTGTAAAATATTTCAGATCCTATTTGTTCGGCAGAACTTTCCAAATTATTTGTGACCATAAGCCATTACAATGGCTTATGTCTGTCATTAGTTCGTTGGCGAATCAAGTTATCTAAATATGACTACTCTATAGTATATAAAAAAGGAATTTTGAACAAAAATGCTGATGCTTTATCTAGAGTTGAACTTAATTTGAATGAAGATGCTCAAGATTTTTATGTAGATAATTTTAATGAATCCTTGTTAGAAACGGATGTAAATGATTCAAGAGAATCACTAATTGTAGAAACAGGAGATAATGATTACCTTGATGATTTGCAAGGCGAAAATAATGATGATGATGGAAAAAACATTCACTCTAATGTAGAAAACCCGATATTTAATATCCCGATAATGGATAAACCTGTAAATTTAGGGATGAATCAATTAATTATTTCTGAAGTCAATGATTCACCATCTAAACCAAAAATTATTAAATTATTCGATAATAAGAAAATGCGAATAATGTTACAACTATCAAAATCTAATTTTAAAAATGATTTATTTAATTTCATTAAAGAATATATTTCGCCAAATGTGAAATATCATTTATATTTCAAAGATCCAATTTATGAAAAATTCATAGTAGTACTTCAACAATATTTTAAGAACTCTGGTATAAAATTTATTAAATGCACACAACTTGTGAAAGATGTAGAAACTGAAGATGAAATTATTGATACAATTAAAAGTTATCATGAGGGTAAAACAAGCCATAGGGGTATAGATGAAACAGAGCTACAGCTAAAACGTCGTTTTTATTGGCCTGATATGAGGCGTATAATTCAAAATTTTATTAATAAATGTGATGTTTGTTTAATTAGTAAATATGATAGGAAGCCTTTAAAATTAAAATTTAACATTACACCTACGGCTACCAAACTTTTTGAATTTGTTCATATTGATACAATCAGTTTGGAAGGAACAAAATTCCTAACGATTATTGATTCATTTTCTAAATATACGCAACTCTATAAATTAAATTCAAACCAAGCTTTAGAAATTGCTAATAACTTAATTAGATTTTTCACACATCACGGTGTACCCAAACAAATTATATCTGATAATCACTTAGAATTTAAAAATACGATTATTAAGGAACTTTTAGAGTTACACAAAATTGATCTACATTATATAAGCTCACAACATCCCCGATCCAATGGTATAATAGAAAGAGTACATTCTACAATTATAGAACACATCAGAATTCTCAATAATCGAGATATATTTAAGAAAGAATCAATAGAAACAAAAGTTTTGTATGCAATACTCGCATATAATAATTCAATACATTCTGAGACAAAATTAAAACCCTGTGAAATAATTTCAGGACATCTAGATACAGAATCTCCATTTAATATAGATTTAGAAAATCAATTAATAAATAATTATATTGAAAATCATAAAGGAAAAATTAAAATGTTATATTCAAAAATTAATGAAAATACACAAACAAATAAAGAAAACATTATAAGTAAACTTAATGAAAATCGGGAAGAGTTACCTGAAATTCCAGGAAAAGTGTTTATTAAAAATAAACAAAAACAATCAAAAACAAAAACTAAGTATAAACCAGTCAATTAAAATTATTAATCCAATATTAAAAACTGCAAAAATAAATACAAGACAACACAACATTGTGGAAAAAATTCATTTAGAAAATGTAAAAAGACCAAGAAAAAATCTGAAACCATTCCACAAGATAATAATCTATATAAGATTTTTGAGAACTGTAGAACAAAAAATGAAATTCCCGAAAACAACAACGTATTTGAAATATACGATGATCTGTTTTTCGCACCACCGGGCACTTCATTAGCTCACTGTGTAAGTGCTGATCTAAAAATGAACGCCGGCATAGCTTTAGATTTTAAAGAGAGATTTGGGCAAATAGAACTATTAAAATTACAAGATCCCAAAATCCATTCCCTTTGCTACTTAAGAAATGAAAATCGATATATCATATATATATATACAATATCTTTATTTGCAGACAGTACAATTTTAAACAAATATAATACATTTAAAATTTACAAAATTATTTCTGCTAAACGGCTATCGACCCGCGGTCTTTCAGCCTTATATCATATATTTAATAGCAAAATTGAAATTTCATCAAAAACCGACACATGATGATTTATTTTTGACATTACTTGAGTTTAAAGATTTTTGTATATCAAATCAAATTACTAACATAGCCACCCCAAAATTAGGCTGTGGAATTGATAAATTTAGATATAATATTGTCAAAAAGATGATTTTATATTTCAAAATACAAATATAACTATTTGTATATATTTAGGCTCTTATAAACCTGACAATTCTCTTGCAGGATATTCCTAGTCGTGATGACACGGGCTACGGAAATAAAAAACATTACTCAAAATTTAGGAGTACTACCTATTAAATTAGGTAACGCCAAATTACAGGACAGAACATACATTCGTTCACTATTACAATTTGACACCTCTTTACGAGGAATTTAATAAATTAAATGACCAGCATAAATATTTACAATTGACGATAAAAAATATTTCTACTTTTAAAATAGACTTTCAAAACTATGATAAAATACTGACGTATATTGAAAATAATATTAAAGATAAAATTGAAAATTTTATGACATATTCTATTAGGAAAAATAGAAATAAACGAGGATTAATTAACGGCTTAGGAACCGTAGTAAAATTCGTTACTGGAAATTTAGATGCAAATGATGGCTCAAGAATTAATACAATCTTGGAACATTTAAAAGAAAATCAAAACATTATTAATAATCAAATAAAATTTGGATATACGCTAAATACAAAATTAATAAAAAAAATTAATACTACTTTAAGTAGTATCGAACATAACGATTCGCTACTAAAATCTCGCATTATGCAGCTGAACGTTTTATTAAATGGTGAAGTTGAACATCAACATGTGTTATTTACCTAAGATTTATTCAACCAACTTATTGAAATGTATAATACAATACTTGATATTCTGGAAAACGTTGAGAACTCGATTTCATTCTGTAGGTTAAACATCCTACACCCATCTATAATTAGACCAATAGATCTATTTACAGAATTGCAAAAGATTAATACATTTTATAAACAAGAATTACCTTTTGAATTAAAATTGGAAAAAATCCTTGATTTTGAATCTGTAATCAAGGTACAATGCAAAATTGAAGAAAGCAAAATTAGTTATTTTCTTTCGATTCCTATAAATTTAAAGGAAACATTTGAGCTATTCTATTTAATTCCAATACCGACAAAATTGGAATCAAAATTTATCACAATCATACCAGATATAAAATATCTTTTAAAGTCAAAAAATTGAATTCGACCTCTTAACGATATGTGTATAAAAGGCAATCAATATTTCCAATGTTCGACACACCTTCTTGCTAGTCACCATGCAGAATGTGAAAAGGAAATTATTATAAAAAATTCAAATAAAAAATGTCGATTTACTACATTAACATCAATCACAAATCAGCTGAAACCAATACCAGAAATAGGGCAATTTATGGTAATATTTACGGAAACAGAAGAAATAAAATTCATCTGTGAAAAACAAACGGAAACCAGAAGACTTGCTGGGATTTACTTAATTAGACCCGGAAAATGTCAAATTGTTTTCCGTGATCAAGACTTATCGATTTACGACACTAATTACGGAGGACCCATCCTTATCGACAACCCAGACATTCACCTACCAAAAGTCAATTTATCCAACCTAAAAATTGAACATCGAGGATTAAGCCTACTGGATGTTCCTGCCATACAGCAACAACCAATATTCCAGGAGTTCCCAAACATCTATACACCTAGTATTTGGTCTACATTCTTATACTTAATTTTATTGTGTATGATGGGATACCTAATCTTCAAGTGGACCAAGAAAATTTGGACTCAACGAACTACCAGCCAAAACTTGGATCTTCACCTTCCAGGAGGAGCTCCAATCTAAGGGGGGAGGAGTAACCTGGTGGTCACACCATAGACACATATGGTGCATCCTGAATAAACTTCATTGTGAATAAAGTGATATGTGTGCTGAATAGGCCCACGGACACAAAAGGTGCATGTGTGCGTTATCTTTAGTATATAAGAATATTATTTGTATTGTTAGAGTTAGTCTTAGTCATAATCCTGTCTCGTTAGTATCATAGTATATTCTATGAATAAAACCAAATAAATTGTTTTTAAAAAAGTAAAGTGTAACAGCAAAACGATAATTTATATATATATATATAAACTAAAACGGCAAGAAGTAACGGACGCTGCTATGTAGTGAAGTGTGAGGTGTAACGGGAGAAAGGTCCAGAATTTCGATATAGTTTTCTGATTTAAGTGGTTTGTTGCGCCCCTATTACGTTACGCGCACATGTTATTTGCGATGTGCTGTTGTATTTTTAAATTTTAACGCCTCGTCTACACACTATCACCATGACGAACTTCTTAACCTCATCACCACGCGGTCGCCTCACGCACCGCAGGACATCATTATTTTAATCGTTTAATAGTAAGTTTAACCTCTTTTGTTTTCTTGTTCACTGCCCTCAGCTTTTGCTTTGTTATTATTTATTGCAATTTTGATCATTTTACTCTTCACTAAAATTCTTGTAACATTTAATTTTAGGCCCTGATGATGTGACTGAGCACACACTACATCTGGTTTATTGCTCCCTGCGGACTATATCGAAATTCAGGACCTTTCTCCCGTTACACCTCACACTTCAATATATATACAGTGTGTCCACGGATGGAGTTGACGAAAGGAAAAAAAACTTTATTATTAATTTTACGGCAAAAAGTCATTCTTTATAAAAAATTCTGCTTGTCGAAAAAAATTGTTAGCCATAAAAAAAAATGAGATCAGATGTACAGGGTGTTAATAATTAAGAAAACAAGAAAATGCTTTAAGTGATAAGAACCATTATTTTTTATTTTATACAAAATGTTTATTAAACAAAGTTGTTTATAAGCTAAAATGTAGCATAAATACAAATTTTTAAATAAAAATTATAATTTTTACTATTTACAATAATTCGTGATTTTATGCGATTTGGAGAATTTAACAAAAAATCAAGATACCCGATTCCGTAAACGTCAATGTTACGTCTGACAGTATTCAAAAATGTTAGCTAAAGAAGAGCGTGTTTATTTAGTACAGTGCCATGGAATTGGAAATGTATCTTATCAATACGCAATTGATCTTTTCCACGAAAAATTTCCAAATACGGCTTTGTCTAAGGAAGCACTACGAAAACTAATAAAAAAATTCACTGAAACTGGCTCAGTAATGAATGTGAAGAAAACGAAGAAAAAATACGATGAAGATGACACATCTACATTATTAGCATTAGGGTCAGTTGTAGATAACCCTAAATTGTCTTTAAGAAAGCGTGCAAGAATGCTGGATGTAAGCAAAAGTACATTACAAGTTATTTTTAAGGAAATCAAAATTCGACCTTTTAAGCCAAAGCTGCTGCATACGCTTGAACTTGGAGATGAAGCAAGACGTTTGGAGTTTTGTTTATGGGTTGGTGCAAATTACATCGAAAACAGAAGGTTTCCCAGATTAATTTGTTTCACCGACGAATCTACATTTTGCACCAACGGGCACGTATCTACCCAAAATAGTCGACACTGGGCTTTCGAGAATCCTAATTACGTCATCAATAGAAGAAGTCAACGTTACAATAAAGTTAACGTATGGTGTGGAATTATCTTTGATAGAATCATTGGACCATATTTTATAGAGAACAATTTAAACCAGCACGTATACTTGGACATTTTGGAAACATTTATCTTACCACTTCTAAATATGTTAGATCCAGAAATTCGCAGTAACATGTTTTGGCAGCACGGTGGTTGTCCAGCTCATTCAACGGTTTTGATCAGACAATGGTTAGATCAGCATTTTGGTGAAAGGTGGATAGGAAGGTTTGGCCCAATCCATTATCCTGCTAGGTCACCTGACATTACTCCTTTAGACTTTTTCTTGTGGGGTGCCGTAAAACAAAGGGTTTATTCAAATAATCTGCCACATGACACGGAAGTATTAAAAGAGCGCATTCAGGAAGCTATAAATGAACTAAATGTGCCACAAATCATTTATAAAGTGTACAATGAATTCATTAGAAGAGCGGAAAAGTGTGTCGAAGTGGGAGGTAGTTATGTCGAATAAAAATTATCAATTATTTAATAAACATTTTGTATAAAATAAAAAATAATGGTTCTTATCTCTTGAAGCATTTTGTTGTTTTTTTAATTTATTAACACCCTGTATATCTGATCTCAATTTTTTTGACGACAAACAATTTTTTTCGACAAGCAGAATTTTTTATAAAGAATGACTTTTTGCCGTAAAATTAATAATAAAGTTTTTTTTCCTTTCGTCAACTCCATCCGTGGACACACTGTATATATATATATATATATATATATATATATATATATATATATATATATATATAAATAAATACATCTCACATACCATGAAGCGTCCGCCATAGGATGCTGTCAGCAAGCGTCCGTCATTACAAAAACATACTTCTAGCAACCGTAGATTTATATACGAGCTTGGATAGATCCGTATAGGCTTGCTTTCAAACTAAACAAATAAAGATTTTGGGCACAACATTCAACCCACCACTCGGCGTCTCTATAAAAGACCCGTTATTGGGCGTCCAATATATTCACCATGTACATGTATATGTGTTAGGAAGCGTCCGACAGTTACATTTTTCCCGCTCATGAGGCGGCCGGTAATGTTGCCGTCGAGCACATGTTGCGTCGTAGACCATTCAACGTTGCATGAGTGGTCAATTCGGGTCTGGCGGATAAAATTGTGCGTAATAACTTACCCACATACAAAGGTAGAAACGCCAAAGTGGCGGAATCGATTGCCTGAATGCTGTACTTGAACCAAATCCGGGTGGCTTTAACACCGACAAGATATGGACATTGCCAGCGGCGGCAAATATAACAATATAAATGTGAACATTAAATATTGTTCCCCCATCAGAACACCTACAGACCGGTTTCGACTTTTCAGGTCTCATCAGTGTAGTTAGTTGCTGATGGGGAAACGGAGATTACTATTGGAATATAAATATTCCAAACACCGTTAAAGGTAGAAACGCCAAAGTGGCGGAATCTATTGCCTGAATGCTGTACTTGAACCAAATCCGGGTGGCTTTAACACCGACAAGATATGGACATTGCCAGCGGCGGCAAATATAACAATATAAATATGAACATTAAATATTATTCCCCCATCAGAACACCTACAGACCGGTTTCGACCTTTCAGGTCTCATCAGTGTAGTTAGTTGCTGATGGGGAAACGGAGATTACTATTGGAATATAAATATTCCAAACACCGTTAAAGGTAGAAACGCCAAAGTGGCGGAATCTATTGCCTGAATGCTGTACTTGAACCAAATCCGGGTGGCTTTAACACCGACAAGATATGGACATTGCCAGCGGCGGCAAATATAACAATATAAATGTGAACATTAAATATTGTTCCCCCATCAGAACACCTACAGACCGGTTTCGACCTTTCAGGTCTCATCAGTGTAGTTAGTTGCTGATGGGGAAACGGAGATTACTATTGGAATATAAATATTCCAAACACCGTTAAAGGTAGAAACGCCAAAGTGGCGGAATTTATATTGTTATATTTGCCGCCGCTGGCAATGTCCATATCTTGTCGGTGTTAAAGCCACCCGGATTTGGTTCAAGTACAGCATTCAGGCAATAGATTCCGCCACTTTGGCGTTTCTACCTTTAACGGTGTTTGGAATATTTATATTCCAATAGTAATCTCCGTTTCCCCATCAGCAACTAACTACACTGATGAGACCTGAAAGGTCGAAACCGGTCTGTAGGTGTTCTGATGGGGGAACAATATTTAATGTTCACATTTATATTGTTATATTTGCCGCCGCTGGCAATGTCCATATCTTGTCGGTGTTAAAGCCACCCGGATTTGGTTCAAGTACAGCATTCAGGCAATAGATTCCGCCACTTTGGCGTTTCTACCTTTAACGGTGTTTGGAATATTTATATTCCAATAGTAATCTCCGTTTCCCCATCAGCAACTAACTACACTGATGAGACCTGAAAGGTCGAAACCGGTCTGTAGGTGTTCTGATGGGGGAACAATATTTAATACCCACATACATATAATTCACGTTTTTAAATAAGGTGTCCTAGTGATAGTAGCTGCCGACATAAAAATAAAGCATGGATAAAACCTCCAGATCATTTGTAAGTACGAATCATTATTTTTTTAAGTTATTCTAATTAATGAATAATTCAGATACTTGGTTAGATAACACATGTGATAAGTGCAGAATATTTAGCATGCGAATTTAAATGAACGACACTGTGAAACTGTAAATGTAAAATGGGGCAGTTGTCTGAAATTTTTAATTGGATTGTAACACTATTTTATGATAAAATATGCAGTATCAAACATGACTGTACTGCCAGTCGACTATGGAAAGATCTCTCAAAATTAAGAACAAAAATAGCGGGTAGTCATTTAAAAACAAAATAGATGACGTGATTACTCAAAAACAAATGACGATTGAAAATCGACTTTTGTGCAAAAATGTGTATTTTTATAAAAGAAAATCGACCCGTTCGAGGATTTTTTTCAAAAATATTTTATTTCGGGTTTACTGAATTTATTCCAAACTTTAGGCGCATTATTTGCAGTAATAAATTAAATGGAGATGAAATATAACTTGAATAAATAAATATTCAATGATTGAAGGTTGATACCTTCGGGCTAAATTTAATCTTTATTTAATTTAATTAATGCACCTATAACAAGTGAACGCTGTGCTGCTTACAAAAGATAAAACACAAGGCGTGTATGACATGCCGATTGTACACTTTTTAAGATAGAAAATTAGATTGCTAAATTCCAGGCACATTTAATATTGTAATACTTTTGAAGGTTTATTTCTATTCTAGGGCGTGGAAATGCGAGATATAACTGAAGATGTTAACCTTGAGGTATGTAAATATTAATTCAGAGTTATTAAGTAATACAATTTCAAAATAAATTATGAGAAAAGGAAATAACTTCACATTTTATTTTAGGGAAGTTTTGATAGCCCATCTAAATATAATGACGATTCCGTTGCAGATCCTACATTTGAACCCTCGGTAAGTTTTAACATATTATACTGGGTATTTCGTCAACATTATTATTTTTTTTTTTTATAAAAGGAAGGAAGGTTGATGGAATTTCGGGTTAAGGAGAGTGAATGATATTGGGGAAATTGGCGTAAGCTACTTGGCTATTCTGCCACAACCGATTTTTTGTAATTAATTCATATATTGATATGAAAGGACAACCACTAAACATCCATGGTCCCGTACGGCCATTTTTCATTCAGAAAAAGTGACCGCACGGATCGGATTCGAACCCACGACCACGAGGCCCAGAAGCAGGAGCGCTACCCACTAGGCCACCGCGGCCCCTCAACATTATTTGTTTTTAATTATTTTTAGGATTCTTCATCTTGCGGAGAATTTCCATCATTCGAATTAGATTTGTCAGATGAAGTTTTAGAATTAAGAGGAAGTGAACAAATTAAGCATAATGATGACATTAAAAACGTGGAACTAAAGGTACAACCACAAAATAGTAATGCAATTGATAATACAGGTGAATATGACCAACTTGAAGATCCGCCTGAAAGAACGGAAGAAAAAACTAGAAACAGCATTTAGGACTTATTAAAAATGACGGTACGTTGAGAAAAGGAAAAAAAAAGAAAGATTTTTGTTTTTATTGCGAACAACATATGTTAAATTTTGCAAAGCATATTTTACGGAACCACAAGAGTGAACACGAAGTTATACAAATTTCAAATCAAAGGCCAAAGTCTGTAGAAGGAAAAGAGTTGTTGGAAGCTATAAGAAAAAGAGGAAACTTTTTGGTATCGGGTAAAATTAAAAAAGCAATAAAGTTGCCTCAGGTGAACAATACCATAGTATGCCCAAAGTGTTTGGGCTATTGTTCTACCAAGTATTTAGTTCGGCACAAGAAAAGGTGTGGTGGAAAAGAAAAACCTTCCAACAGCGTAATATAAAAATTTAAAATTGATCCTAAATTAGTTGAAAAAGTTTTTCCTCGAATGAGGTATGATGAAATCTCATTGGTTGCTCAAAAAGACATTTAATTTGTAATTTTAGTTCTACTCGTTCTGAAGTGAGTGTTAATCTGCCAAGATACCATTGCGATCGAAGTACCAATAAGGCAGGCGATGAGTTAATTGTGTCAGTTATTGTTTTAACCAATAAGTTGTAATCTCATATTTAAATGTCACTGTCACGAATGACGGCGGACGTTAATTGTAATTGGCTAATAAGTAATTAATATATAGCGTAGTACATAATTGTAATAATATTACAACTTATGCATTATATTTTACATTTATGTATGCTGTATATATTTGTAATGGGTCGCTTACGATTGGTGAAAACAGTTCGGTAATTTATCAATTACAAAGGGGGAGTAGGTAATAGTATATTATTAAACGAGTGAGAAACTTGGCCATTGCCACGAGGGCGAAGTTTGCAACACGAGCCGTAGGCGAGTGTTGCAATATACCCGAGTGGCGATGGCCAACTTGCTCACGAGTTTAATACTATACTTTTTCGCATCATTAAATAATTACCTAAAGATTTTTCTGTTTATATTAAATTATAACGAATAATTTGTCTATTTGGAAACTGCGTCAGCAGTTCGCTGACAAAAAACAAATCGTAACCATAGTAACAACTAAACTGTTGAGAAAGTAAAATCGTCGTCATATCATTGGCTGAAACCTGTTGGGCAATGAAACCGCTATCATTTGATTGGACGTCACCTGTGGAGAAAACGATTCGGTCGAATAATGGACAACTTTCTCAATCAAAAACGATTTACCAACATTTATATTATTTAACCTTCGACAGATAACGTGCGGAGCGAGACTCCGCACGCTCCGAATTTACTCGATATTTAACGAATTATTCCGACTACACCGCTCTGCGGCACAGTAGCTGTTACATTTGGGGTGGTGAAATTAGTGTTAAATAGTGAGTTCGGGAGAGTGCTTGATTCTGGTTTTTCGGCCTCTTGCGGAGTGACACTCCGCACGTTATCCTTCTTGCGATATATTTTTAGACGTGAGTGATTCTGTTTATTATTAATTTTATAATCACTATGGATAATAATGTGGTTGCAGAGCGCGCTATGAATTATGAAAAGGAATGTGAATATCTTCAACGGCTCCACGACGAGGTTGAGACCGACATTGAGCCTGATGACGATGATATAAGTTTGACAAGCGAAGGTGAAGAAATTCAAGATCATGACACTGATGACGAACAGACAATTGAGACTATCGATATAAATTTGCATGTTCCGCTGGCAGAACATGAAACGGGACAACAATTCGCTCCATATTATATAGGAAAAGACGGCAAGACAAACTGGAGAAAGCATCCTAGAAATAGGCAAATGAGAACTCGTGCAGAAAACATAATCAAAACATAATCAAGTTCAAAAAAAGTTTGTACGATTCTTAGCGTTTAAATGTAACGTAGTTGGCAGTTACACTGACTTACTATCAATTTTTAATATTGTAAGTCTTGATACAAGACGGTTCAATTCTGACGTGGTACTTGTTTTTAAACTGCTTCGTGGTATCGTGGACTGTCCTGACCTGCTCAGTTTGATAGGTATTCATGTTCCTTCTCGTGCTCTGCGTACTAATGTCCCCTTCCATATTCCGTTTAATCGGACGGATTACGCCCAACAATCTGCGGCTACACGGGTCCTAAGACACGCCAACCGTACCGACCCAAAATTTGATTTTTTTGCGGGATCGCTTAAAGTTTTACGTCGGGTACTTTCTTAATATTTTAATCTGTTGTAATGTCTTGAACTGTTTATACATTTTAATCTGTCTTGTCATATCTTAATCTGTATATATATATATTTATATTTTACATTTTATTCTGTCTTGCTATGTCTAAACTGTATATATATATTTATATTTTAATCTGTCTCGTAACATCTTTATTGTATATATGTTTTATTTAATTTAATTTATTACTGTATTGAAATGGCTTCCGTTAATAAATACCAAATACCAAATACCAAATAATCAAGTTTCTTCCTGGGGTAAAAGCGAGCGCAGGAGAAAAAAAAAGTATCATAGATATATGGGGTCTATTTTTTACCGATGACATTCTAGGAGTCATTGTTGAGAACACAAATATTTATATTGGCTTGGGCAACTTTAATCCCTCCAATCGAACAGCAAAGCCAACCGACATCATTGAATTGAAGGCACTTCTTGGGTTGCTATATATTTCAGCGATGTCAAAGAATAATCGTGTCAATGGCTGATTTGTTCAGAACAAATGGAACGTCTATGGAGATTTTCCGCTTGACAATGTCTCTTCAAAGGTTCAAATTTCTATTACGTCATATCCGATTTGACAACAAAACTACCCGCGAGGAACGACAAAAGCATGATAAGTTGACGCCAATCCGAGAAGTATTCGACGCCTTCAATTCCAACTTATCTAAATACTTTTGCCTGTCAGAATATACGACAGTGGGCGAAATGTTGATATCATTTCGTGGAAAATGTGGATTTCGAGTTTATATGCCCAATAAGCCAAATCGATACGGTATCAAAATATACTCTTTAGTTGATGCAAAAATGTTTTATACAGCGAAATTAGAAATTTATGTTGGACAGCAACACCCTGGACCCTTCAAAGTTGAAACAGACAATGTCTCTCTTCTTTCTCGTCTTTGTCAACCAATTTCGGGGAGCAGAAGAAACGTGACAATGGACAATTTCTTCACCAGTATGGCTGTTGCAAATAAACTGTCCAATGATCATAAACTGACAATTCTTGGGACCATAAGGAAGAATAGAAAAGAATTGCCTTTGGAATTCACTCAGCCTATTACTCGGCCTGAGAAAACCAGCATGTTTGGGTTTCAGGACAAAGCAACAATTTGCTCTTATATTCCCAGAAAACATAAAAACGTCCTTTTGTTATCTACTATGCATTTCGAAGAAGATACTATTGATGAGGAAACTGGAAAACCAGAAATCATCTTAGACTATAACAGAACAAAAGGCGGAGTTGACACAGTAGATAAGATGTGTGAGGCTTATAATTGTGCCAGAGCTACCCGTCGATGGCCCATGGTCATATTCTATTCTTGTTTGAATATAGCTGGCATCAATTCATTTATTATTTACAAAAATAATGCAGGGTACATGGATAAGACACCTCGAAGATTATTTCTAGAGTCCCTTGGCATGGAACTTCTTAATACACATTTACGACGACGAGTGTTGAATGAACGGATTCCAAGAACCATTAGAATTCGTCTTAAGGAAATATTGGGTATAAATGATCAGCAGGATGGGCAAACACATAATCCTGAAGTTCAGAAAGGCAGATGTTTCCAGTGCGACAGAAAAAAAAATAGGCCCACCCGGTTCAAATGCTCGAACTGCCAAAAATTTATTTGTTTAGAACATTCCAAATATATTTGCCACCACTGCGCAAATGAAACTGAATATTGTGAGGACTAGTGTTCTACTTCTGAGAACTCATTTTATACTTACGTAGTATAGTGCTACCACTAGAAAAAAGTTTATTTGATACACTGTTTTGTATTTTTAGAAAGAATGTAATGATTTGTTTTATACTCAATATTTGTGTTGTTCATATAATTAATAAATAAATAAAATCGTGTTCAATAGCGTGTCTCAAAATATTTCACAAAATTTACATAGTTTTACTGAGTATTCTTTTCTAATTTGAAGAGAATGCAAGTGCGGAGTATCACTCCGCACGTTATCCTTCTTGTCAGGGCTCCACACGTTATCTCTCGAAGGTTAATAAGATGCGAAAAAACCTATAAACTGATCGTAATTACATATATACTATTAAATTCATAATTGTTTGTTTTGTTCCTAGTATTCGGTAGTAATAAAGTAATTGTACAACACGTTTTAGATAACATTCAAGACAAGGATTCGTTTTATGTACCATCAAGCGTTTCTTCTGACGAAAGTTTTGTCAAGCCTTCAACGAATCAAGCAAGAAAGCCCAGTGAAGGAAATAATAGATCAGCAAACACTTCAAGTGGATTAGAAATGTCAGGATCGTTAAATATAACCGGCAGTTGTGCCCGAGATGATACAGAAATGTTTGTTACTTCAGTTGGTACAGGCAACAAGAAGCATTTCTGCATGTATTGCAACACGTTTCAGGCTAAAATAGCTCGTCATCTTGAAAGAATACATGCGAATGAGTTGGAAGTACAAAAATTTAAAAAATTGCCGAAAGGGACTGCAGAGCGAAATAATGGTGAACTGTTAGTAGAAAGACGTTCCAAAAAAGAATATAATAGGGCACCTTCGGATTATGTCGTCTGCCCAAAATGCAAAGCTTTTATCCTAAAATTTACAAGCAGACATCACTATCAGAGATGTATTCAAGTTAAGAAAGGTAAAGATAATAGGTCAATATCGGTTTTAGGAAGACAAGTAATAGGACGGATACATGCTGAAGCAAGCAATGATTTAAGATTACGAGTTTTCCCAATTTTACGAGAAGACGTTGTAGTAAAAGCGATACGATACGATGAATTAGTAATCGCATTCGGCAACCAGCAATGTGAAAAGTATAAAACATCTCACCACAACGATACGATGATTAGCCAAAAAATTCGAAGAATAGGTCGCCTATTTCAAGAATTGAAATGTAAAAATCCCAACATTACAGATTTTGCTTCTATTTATTTTCCTCGATATAGTAGTACTTGCATTGAAGCAATAAATACACTAGCTGGTTTATCCGTATGCGCAAAATATTACAAAACACCATCACTTGCACAAGCACTTGGAGGTTTGATTAAAGAAGTGGGTAAACTCTTAACTAATCGATGCATTAGAAAAGAAGAAACAGAAAGAAAAATGTCTACAGAAGATTTTTTAAAAGTATTTGATGAAGATTTTAAAACTTATATATCAGAAACAATAGCAGAAACAGTGAGTGTTAATATGAGACGTAAAAAAGTTATTTTGCTTAGTAAAGCAGACATTCTCAAACTCCATGATTTTTTAAAACGAGAACGTGAGACAGCGTATAATTCTTTAAAAGTTGAGTTTTGATATCATACGTAGCTTTAATTAACAAAAGCAACATTAACTTCAGTACAAGTGTTCAATCGTCGTAGAGGTGGAGAGATAGAAAGGACACTTATCGAAGATTACAAGACTTACCAAGGCATCAATTATCAAAATAATGATATGTACAAAGCGCTTTCAACACATTCGAAGGAAATAGCAAAAAAGTACGTAAGATTTACCTTGAGAGGCAAACTTGGACGAACAGTACCGGTGTTGTTAACAGAGGAACTAAGAAACTGCATAGAAATGATTTTAAATAATCGGAAAGCTGCAAAAGTTTCTTCCAATAATCCATATTTATTTGGCCTTCCTTCGCTTCAAAAAGATAAATACAGATATCTTTCAGCATGTGATTTATTGCGACAATATGCAGTAGAATGTGATGCAGAAAATCCCGAGACTCTTCGCGCAACAGAATTACGAAAGCACATAGCAACAATATGCATTCATTACAATTTGTCGGAAAATGAAATTTCATCGTTGGCAAATTTTATGGGCCATGCCGATAAAATACATTTGTCTCACTATAGACAGCCTGTTATGGAAAAGGAAATCTTAGAAATATCTCGATATTTGGAAGTAGCACAGGGAGCTGATGCAAATGAAAGCGATAGTAATGATTCAGACTCTGAACTCTTAAATATTCAATATACAACAAACACTGCTAAAGAATCCCTAAGTACTACTGGAGATACTCAACAAGGTAATTCTTTTATAGATATATTTTCTTATTCTTTATACTATCCTATGTAGCATAGTAATTTAAAAAGAATTCAAATTCCGACAAGATTTGTTTTTGAATCTGAAAATGTACTCGGAATTGGTGGCATGCGATAGGGTACTCTTTTAAATAGCTGTGCTATCATAATCAATATACAGGGTGTTGAATTGCAAAGTGGGTCATAGGGATTTTCATGTAGAATTTGAAATGTGTTAATATTGGCTCCCCTAATTATATGCCAGTAATTCAACACCCTGGATAACGAATAATATAATTTGAAATCTAATTTTATATAGATTCCTTTGACTTAGTGGCAACATCTAATGTATCGTATACCCTTGCCCATTTTCTCGAACCGCGCCGCGATTGTGGCACAAAAACTTTTGGCGAGCACAACTTCGAACCGAATGTTCGAACCAGACCCAGCTGTTCCCATTAATCCATTTATGTGACTGCAGCTCAGCTACCGTTCAAACCAGTGCCACATCGCAACTCTAATTTCCGCGTGCATCCTTTGATCCGCTGCGGAAAAACCGACAAGCGACAGATCGACATAAACCATGTGCTGAACACACATTATGCGCGCGAACACCGTATACATCTGCACTGCGCGGCTTTCGGCGCAAATGTGTACAAAGCATAAGTCATGCGTTTATGCGTTTCCATTCAAGCATGTCACGTTGCTACACAGTTATATGATTTAATTGTAATTGGTTATCTGATAGGATTGCTCTTGTTCTTTACTATTATCTATACTTTAATATTGGCTCTTTAGAAAAGTTCTAATTAAAAAAAAATAAAATAAAAGTAAAGAGAAAGTAAAAAAATAGTGTATCTATGAAATACATTGTGGACGTTCATAGGAAACGTTGATTCCGATTAACAACGGAGTATAAATATGCATATCTTCATTTTAGTCCAATCTTATTTTGAAAGTCGCATTGAGTTTATATTCAGAGATGTTATATGGTGGCGCGCTTTTATGCAATATCTGAAAATCAAATTGGGACAATCTTAAATATATTATTAAACTATCACTATATACCGATTAATTTCTTATATTTGTAGATGAAGATGTTAATGAACCTGATAAGCCGATGAATATTAATTACGAGGATGATAATAATCAAAAGGAAAATGTAAAGAAGATATCAAGCTGGAAGCGTCAACTGCAAAATTCCGAGAGAACTTCTCATGATAATAAATGACTTCTGTTCGTATCAGCAATAAGAAGAAAGTCACTTGTTTCTATATTGTCATATACTTCTGTTAAGTCCAGCGTACCATTTCCCGTGCGCTTATTTGCTCAGACATTTTAGTTAATATCTCAATAATTGTCATTATAAGATTTTTTCTTGTTAATTCACTTGTTCTTCCTGCATAATTCGGTATGGCCAAAATTTGTCAAACTCTCTGTATATATATAATCCAGAACAACTATGTACTCTATAAATATCTATTTTCTCTAAAAAATCTCAAGACTATTTTCTTTTCATGCAAATTGTTAAATCAAGGTTAATTTAAAAGTGTAATGGATTAGGTAGACAGTAAAAATAGCTTAACTATTACAAGTCTGATATAATAGTCATTGGCGACACAACTCATCATCAGTTTCGATTCTCAAGATAATTATTGCGAATACAGTGAATTGTGTTGCTCGTACTTATTATCCATATCCGACTTGTAATAACTAAACCTTTTTATAACTCAAAAACTAAACCGGGAAAAAATCGTCTTAAGATTCTAAAAGAATATAGTTATTTTGAGACAGTAGTTCCGGATCACTCAGTATTTAGGATGTATGACAAAAAAATCCTTTTTTAATAATAGTAATCTCTTTTGCGTATCACATGCATGCTTTGCCTCGCACGCAGTTCTCCTAGACAAGACTCGATTAGCGTCTAGCGATGAACAACATCCAATAAAAGATGCGGGACTTATTGAATATCGTTCTTCGTTTATCACTAATCCGGAAAGCGACTCATTAAATGAGATCGAAAAAAATCCGGTACACTTTTTCTCTTTCTCCTCCCGAGCAGCATTCTCTAAAATGACCAGGGAAGATAATATTCCAATATAAAGAAATTATCATTTAAAATCCTATATTACGTTTATTCATCTACACCCTGAATACAACTCTTGCATGTATTATATATATTATATTAAATGTGTGATGGTAACGTATTATATGTAAATCTCTAAAAAACAATTGCATATATAATCTTATTTATTATTTTCAGTATTAAGTCGCCATCGATGGACAGAAAAGGAAAAATGTGTTGTTCTCAATGCCTTTGGCCACTACATACATTCGACTGACAATAAATTGCCGACATTCAACCAAATTGGAAAACTTATTAAAGACAATCCCGATTTATTAGGACAACGAAGTGTGCCTATGATTAAAACATGGATACACAACCAAAAACGCGCTAGATTTAGCAAGTGAAAACCTAAATATATAGTTTATATATATATGTATATATGTTTGTTCAAAAACCGAAATGCGCCGAAACCTAATCATACTTGACATAATTAGTTCTAATGAAGGCAATTTGTCAATACTAGTTTTAAGTAGAAAATTACGTTTAAAACGCACTTACATTTGAAACGGATTTTCCTCTGGAATAAATCTTAAGAACTGAAATATTGTACGTATTATTGATTTCTCGCTTCACACTTGGTAAACAATTTTGAGTACAGTATTAATAAACCAATTGCTTTTCTCATTTTATTACTGCAATATTGTCTGGTGGAAACATTTAATCCTAGATTTCACAAGTATTGATAACTTTTGTCAGAACTAAGTAGTTTTGTTCAGTAAAATTGGGATTTGACGGATTTCGTCATATATACATAAAGTCAATTTAAAAGTAAGTTTATATTATTTTTATCTGAAGATGTAGTAGAGATGTAAATTTAGGTTAGAACATATCAATACAGATGTAAATCATAATTAATATAATGAAAAAAAGTCTTTTATTTGATGACTGAACAACGTAAATTGCAAGATTTTATAAGCAAAACCGATTTGTTTTATTGGATATGTCTACATAATGATTAACTATATAACTATTTTTGAAGACAAAATAAAGACACAAAAACGGGAATAACTATTTACTTTCTAATAAATGATAAACAATAATATAAAATATATACCAACAAATCTAATTTTCTAAATATACCTTATCGTTCTGAGTTTAATCCTACGTCCTGGATCTGGTACTATTGGATATTACCTTATTTAAAAATTAAAAGTATTTTTTAAATTATTTGCCGACTATATTAAATAGATCGTTTTGAATTTTATAATTCCGACTTTTGATTCGTAATAAGCGATCTGAATAACTCTCAGCTACACTATAAAAAATAGAATGTTACAAAAATTCGCGACACAAAGGCTTGAGTTTGAGTTTGTCCGTTAGACAAGAAAATATTTTGTTCAATATTCCCGACAAATAATTTCACAGTGTCCGTCCCAAGATTATTAATAAACATATGCACCATTACCTTTCATAACATAATACAACTTGTCACAAATGAATGCCCTATTTAACCAACGTCAGTCAAAACTCAAAACTTAATCGGTGTTGGAGAAATTGGGCATAAAGCTTCTTAAAATCACTGTCAGTGCTGGAGCTATAGAATATTAAGTGCCTAAAGTATGAAAAAAATTCAGAAAAACCAAAATCTAATATTTTGGAAAAAATCCTGGAACTGGTCGATTTTCTTTGGAAAAATACACATTTTTGCATGAAAGTTGATTTTCAACCATCATTTGTTTTTGAGCAATGACATCCACATTTTTTTAAAGACAACCCCATATTTTTGTTCAAAAGAAAAAAGAAAGCAAATTCTATTATTAAATGAAGTGTTCGAACTGCCATCCATCGACTTGTTGATAATACGCAAGCCCATGTAGACATTCTTGAATATTATCGGGGCTAATTCTGCGCATTTCATCTCTTATGTTTGTTGACGTAGACCTTCAACCCCATAAAAAGTAATCAAAGGGTGTAAGATCTGAGGATCTCGCGGGACATTCTATCGGTCATCGCCTGCCAATTCACCTGCTCGGAAAGTAATAATCAAAAAACGCGCATAGCGCCAGCTTGCTCAAACCATACCGTGAGATCAAAAAATCGAAATCAGAGTTTTGTATGCCAAAATTCCAATTCTTACATTCTCCAATTTAAATAAAACAGCTGTATCATGAATATTAAATGTATTATTAACAGTGATAATCAGTTCTAGAAATAACTGCCAATGTTTAACACGTTGAATGCTTTAAATACAGATCCCGTGTCCATATATACATTCTCCGTGTTTAACATTTAAATACGCATTGAACGTGTTAAAATAGGCAAAATCGGTAGATAAACACACAAAATTATTTTTAAAATAAGTAACATTAAAAAAATCACAAGAATCAAAATTAACAAAAATGTACACTGCACTGGAGATTTCCAGACAGCCAATAAAGTTTACCATTTTCGACTTTCAGATCTCACTCTGTTTTATGAAAACATCCACGTATTGGTCAGATTTCCTGATATCTGGATTTTACCTCGAAAGTGCATAATATTCTCCAACAAGTGGAGACTTTCATGGTTGCTCGTAGATGCAACACAGGCGCTGAAAAGCACATTTTATAAATAAATAAATTGTCGGGCCGAGATCTGGCATGGTGGCCATCAAGCTTAATTCTAATATCTCTGAACTGCAGCGCCGCGATGGCACAAAATCGGTTTATTTTGCAACTGCAACTGCACTGCTGAACTGGTGAATAAGGCCGACTTCTCATGGAGCGAAAGCTATTCACGAAAAGGAACTCGTGGAGTCAGCGCGACCAATCACAGTTGCGTCTTTTTTTGCATATCTATAGAATTGCAGTGTTTATTTAAGCTGACTTCGCAAGAAATGATCTTTCGGAAAGAGTGAGAAAACATATACTTGTCTCACAGCGTCACGCATTGCACCAGTTCAAAAATGCAGAATATAAAATACCAAAACAGCCCACAATATTTGTAATAAATATTCTTTTAGAACATATTATATCTATCAAATATATACATTTCGGTCCTGTTGGTATACAGTGCGCGCCTAAAATAAGGAATATATTCAGTAAAACCGAAATTAAATATTTTTGGAAATAACCCTCGAACAGGTATTTTATAAAAACACACATTTTTGCATAAAAGTCGATTTTCACTGGCCATTTGTTTTTAAATAATGACGTCGTCCATTTTGTTTTTAGACAACCCCCTATTTTTGTTCTTGATTTTGGTAGATTTTTTCATTGTCGGCAGTATAAAAATGTTGCATAAGAAATTTTTCGAGTAAATGACAATTGAAGGTGAAAACTTGATATTTAGAGTTTTGCAAAATGACCTTGTTCCAGCGCTTTTTTTCAAACAAAAATGTTCTTGACCTTCCATATAATACAATATGGTTTCAGCAAGACGGCGCATGGGGGGGCACTATGCGCGTTTTTTGACAATTGCTTTACGAATAGGTGGATTGGCAGGCGAGGACCGATAAAATAACCCGTGAAAGAGATGCAAGCACAGAATGAGCCCGGAAAATATTCAGAATGTCCAAGAAGAATTTCTACATATTCGAAAAAAAAAGAAAAGAAACACGCGCCCAAAGCGGGGATGCGCCGTCTTGGTGGAACCATATTGTATTATATGCAAGGTCATAATCAAAGTTGTTTGGAAAAATTGCTACAAGCGCTGAAATAAGGGCATTTTGCAAAAAACTTTAAATATCGGGTTCTCACCTTCAATTGTCATTTAGTCGAAAAATGTCTTATGTAAGATGGCAACATTTCTACACTGCCAGTTGTCTGCTCAAAATCAAAAACAAAAATAAGGGGTTGCCATTTAAAAACAAAATGCATGAGGTCATTACTCAAAAACAAACGAATTATTTACATTATGCATGCAGTCGAGTCTGCAGATAGTTGGCATGTGGGATAACTTTTACTCTTTACCGACACCCAGAATTCATTGGTAAGAGGCTTATCGGCAAACAATAATATTTTTAGCCGTCAATGGTGCAAATATTTCATCGGGTTTCGGTGTTTCGTTTGGGACTATGCTTCACCCATCTCTTCGATGTTCGATCTCATTTCATGATTACAAGACGTGCCAAATAACTCCAGACTCGACTAGACGTCTACGAGTCAATGCAAACCTATAAAATGTAAAGGAATCTATTTTTGAGCTTTCATATAAATTACAAATATAAAAGTGCGGACCTTATAAAATACTATACAAATAAATTAGTTAATTTTTTCAATATCTTTGTTAATATCGTATACAAACGAATTATTCGTATTATGTTTACATCTATGAGTCATTGTAAACCTAAGAAGTGCATAAATTTCTTTCCGGGCTTTCATGTAAATATATAAATTTAAATAAAAGTGCGGTCCTTGTAAAATACTATACATGTACATTATATATATATATATATATATATATATATATATATATATATATATATATATATATATATATATATATATATATATATATATATATATATATATATATATATATATATATATATATATATATATATATATATATATATATATATATATATATATATATATATATATATATATATATATATATATATATATATATATATATATATATATATATATATATATATATATATATATATATATATATATATATATATATATATATATATATATATATATATATATATATATATATATATATATATATATTAAACAACATCAGGCTCATCCCTCAATCCCTCCCAATCCCTGGCATTGTATGGTTTGATTCAGCGCCACAATATATTTTTGAACGATAAGTGTATCTTCCAGGAAGGCAGAGCTTGAATAGCTTAATACCAATTGTATGTCTTTTTCCTTTTACATATTGACGGAATATGCCAGTCGTCCACGGAACAGTACCATCGTTTCATCAATACACACATGTTCTGCCGGTAATATAACCCTTTTGAATTTTTTATTTAGTAGAGTTACTAAAGGCTGAACTTTATGAAGCTTGTCTCCTGGTGAATATCATTAATTATCAGGAATATGCCAGAATCTTAGAATAATTTCAAATCTGTTCCTTGACATATAATTAGCTGCTTTCGACCAGTATAAGTCATAATTTCGCCAATAGTCGGACAGTTTGGGCTTTTTGTCCATATATCAGCATCCCAAAGAAGCAGTACATTTCATCCTTGTTTGTGTCATAAAATTTGTTTAGTGAATGTGTGTGTGTGTGTGTTTGCCTTGCAAAATAATTTGATTTGCATATAGATTTGTTTGTTCCACCAACATATTTATTATTTCATCATCTATAAATAGTCTGAAATAAGCAAACTCGCCATTTTTCAAGTTACTTCTTGTGTTAAGCCTACATCGTCATCAAAATTGAAATTTCTCCCATTACCGACTATAATTTTCCAATCATTATTTTCCACCATCTTCATATCTATATCGTCACCATCATCTATTTTATTTTCCTCCATATCTTTATAGCAAATTTCAATAATTCGACGCGGCAGTTAAAGTGTTAAGGGCGAAGAAGGCATTTCTAATTTAGTGCTTAATTTTTTCACATGGTTTTAATTGAGTTTCAAGAACTGAAATTTAATTTCAATTGGAAATTTACTGTAGTAGTCGATTAATTAGGGTTGTTATGTCCCCATATATTGGGACCTTCTTGTTCCGAGATCCCGACAAGACCCAATTTTGTCCCAATTTTGCAAAATACTGATAGGAGCTCGGCTCAAGTACTGAAGTAACGCCATCTGTTAGCGCAACATGTAAATGCAGCCTCAGTTAGTTTGATTTATGTCAACAAGTTTATGCTGACAAGGTTGTAAGAAGGAACCAGAAGAACAAAAAATGCATTGGACGATTTGGAAAAACGTAAAAAAATAATCAACAAAGGAAAAACCAAACGTTACCTTCCGCTCTTTCCCCACATCCCCACCTTTGCCTCCTAAAAACCAGCTTCTCTCTGTCCTTCTGCCCCCGCCTTGGCTCCACCCGTTTCTCCCTTTTATAATTGCCCGCCCCATCGTTCCTCCCCTCCATTCAACCCACCTCCTCGCCTTCCTCGCGTTCCTGCTTCCTCCTCCTCTTGACCCAATTCTAAAAGTTAACAATCATGACTGTGTCTTGTTAAGGATGTGGGGTAAGTACAATTGAAAAGTAGTGCAACAATCAACACAGTGTTAAGCCACCCAAGCAGCTAAGAAGAAATCATATAATCCACCTAGATTCTAGACGAACACCATAAATATCTTATCCGAAAGATAGTGCACTCGTTCTTTTTGGAAAATAAAATTCCTACAGTGGATGCGGTACATGTTGAGGTTAGCAAGAATGACAAGAAATCCCAAGAATGGGCCCTATTCTGTTTTTATCACGGTGATAACTTTACGCCGTGAAAATTTATCACATCGTTTTCGCTCGAACGGCAAATTGGTATTCCGTTTCTAACGTGATAAAGTAAGTGTGACAACACTGTAAAATCGAAGCAAGTGAACTACTAACGGCATGCTTTCCATGGAATAACATACTTTCGCCGTTATGCAAAAGTACACAACACTAATCGTACCGAACAAGTTAATTTTGACGAATTATGGAGGTGGTAAGTACAAATTACTATAATACGTAATAGTAGGGTGCGTCAATAAACCTCTTTTCTCTTTTCAGTCATATGTTAAGTATAGAACTTATCTGTGATCTATAAAGTTTTAATACATGTGCATGTTAACTCCACAAATATAATAAATTACACTGTCAACAGTAATATATAGGCGGCTCTCTTCCCAAGAAAAATTATTACTTGTTGTTAAGCATGACTAATGTATACTGTAACATTTAATCCAAGGCAAGTGTTCCCTCGTTTCTTTCTATCTGGCTATGATAAATACTTTACTACATACATCTTAATCACAGAAAAAGCGAACAGAAAGACCAACATTGGAGCAGAAAGAGGAAATTATCCGATTCATGGAAAAACATGTTTGCGTAGCAAGAAATATGTTCCCCCATGAAGAGGGAGCCCTCATGAAGAAACAGTTGTGATCACAATTAACTAATACTTTGAACTCGATGAGTGGGAGCCAAAAAAGTAGTGATCAATGGATTAAGGTATATTTATTAAAATATAGAAGTGAAATATACAATACACACTTTTGTATGTTTTATATATGAATAATTTGTATATGAATGATTTAACAAACATGAATAAATTAATTAGAAGATACATAACTATATACAGATCGAGTAAAGAACTTTTGGCACAGGCGGGTTCCATGGATGCGAGAGCGCTGGAAATAAGAGATACACATTACCCGTTTCCACTCAAAGAATGTGTATCTCTTATTTCCAGCGCTCTCGCACCCATGGAACCCGCCTGTGCCAAACGTTCTTTACTCGATCTGTATAGGCGCTTACAGGTAAAATAACGAGTAGGATTAACGGTTAGTGTACCACCTGTTCATGTTATTTTTTGTCAATCTCACCTATGTGACTGGAAAGAGTTGAAAGTGTAGTCGATTGTAATGAATTTATTAATGTTTGTTAAATCATTCATACAAAATAGTATATAACATTGAAAATTGTGTTTAATTTACCTCTGAAAATGAGATATACACCTATGCAACAGTCCCAAGCTCGCAAGGGCGAGGGGCTGTTGCCTAAAGCAATGAGACTGAGTTTGCCGAAAGAGTGCAAACTTGCGATAATTTACAATGCACTAGAGCAATTTATCAGACTATATCCCAACAAAAATATTACAACAAAATAGAATGACATTTATTGGCATCGCAGGCGAGTAGTGCCAGTTTGAATATTACATTTTTAAACGAATCAAACAAAATTAGAAAATCAGTAACGTACTTTTCTTGTACTAACTTAGCACTGGTATTCCATATGGACCTTTTTTATTTTCTTTATATTACGTACAGTTCGCATTTTGCATGTTATGTTCCCTGTTTTCCATTATTGTAGAAATGTCTTAATAATAATAATAATAATAATAACAATAAACTTTATTGTCCAACAGGAAGAACCAAAATAGGACATCATCAAATACAAAAAAATATATATACAGCTAGGTATAGGTAATTCAGTGAAAAACTAAAAATTAAATTAACATGGTTAACACTCACAATAATGACAGCTAAAACAAATAAATTATAGCATTTATAAACTAAATAGTAATTTTAAAATAAGGGAAAAACTACAAAAGTTCACAGTCAAGCGTCTATAAATATGTCTTTATAATGCTCATTGGCATTACGGCTCATGTGTACAATAGGAGCCTTCAGCAAAATGTTAGTAGATGCAGTTGGTATATAAAAAGTAAGAGGTTGACGTGATGTTACACGAGGAACATTAAATTTAACTAAAGACAACAACTGGGGTGAATTTATGACATTGCTTATTAATTTGAACATAAATAGTCTGCTACATCTATCTCTTCGCTCCGACAAGGAGGTACAGTTTTGTGCTAACAATAAATTATCATAAGTCATGGTCTGATCCGGGTAGACACCATTAATTTTAAAGCTTAGAAATTTGAGAAACCGCTTTTGTACACGTTCGACGGCCCAAGAATTGCTGGCATAATATGGATACCATATAAGTGAAGCATATTCTGAACGACTGCGAACCAATGCAAAATATAAAACCTTTATTAGGCTAGTATCATTAAAATACTTAGAGGTACGCATTAAAAAGCCAAGCACCTTGAAAGCAGAAGAACTTAAGTTATTAATGTGATCTAAGAAGGTGAGCCTCGAGTCAAACAAAACTCCCAGATCCTTCATCTGAATATCACGTCGAAGCACCACGTCATCGATCGTGTAATTATAAATAGCTGATTGCAGCTTGCGTGTATAAGTGACAGTAACACATTTATTAATATTTAGAGAGAGTTTATTATTGCTGCACCAGGTTACGATTTTAGATAAATTTTGTTGCAGATCGATGCAATCTAGTGAACTATTTATGGTTTTATATAATTTTAGGTCATCAGCGTATGCTAATACTGGGCATGATATGGATGTAATTAGGTCGTCTATAAATAAGTTGAACAGCAGTGGACCCAAATTAGATCCTTGTGGTACACCAGAAGATGATAGAAACTTATGGGACTTGAACCCGTTAAAGTACACATAATTTGTCCGATTATCCAGATATGATGCCAGAAATGTTACAAAATTCCCAGTCAGTCCAAATGCAGAAAGCTTATTCAGTAATATTCTATGATCAATAGTATCAAAAGCCCGCGAAAAGTCCGTGTATATAACGTCTACGAGTTATTATCGCAAGGTTCGTTGTTGTTGACCGACCTGCAAAAAATCCATGTTGCTGCTGCGCAATGTAAGTCTTAGTATGATTATAGATTATTTGATAAATAATCTGTTCGAAAATTTTTGAGAAATTAGAGAGAATAGCAATAGGTCTATAATTTTTAATGTTGCTAGGATCCTCTCGTTTAAAAATGGGACTAATTACTGCCAGTTTCCACACATCAGGAAAAGTCATTGTATGTACGGAAATATTGTATATGATCGATAGTGGTTTAGCGAGTATGAATTTACAGTCTTTTATAACAAACATCGGGATTCGATCATCTCCACATATGTTTGAGGTCTTAATGCGATTGATGCTTTTTATAACATCCGACTCCTGAATGGTTGACATGACTAGAGATTCCCGATTCGAGAAAACGTCCAGAGGTTTTATAAAATCCTTTTGAGAATATACACTAGAGAAAGCATTAGCAAATGCATTAACGTTATCTTGTGGTGATGAATAAGAAGCATAATCATCATGCAGCTGCCCAGGGATTCTAGATGTGCCATTCCTCTGATGGATGTACTTCCACAAATCTCTGGGATTAGTTTTGAGATTAGTTTCAAGCCCTTGAATGTAAAGTTTGTACGCATCAGCAATTTAAATTTTTGTTAGTCGTCTAATTCTTTTAAATTCGCTGTGAAAAAAAATTGAACCAGTACGCTTCCATTTATGGTGAAAGTGGTTTTTTAACTTAATGTTACGTTTGATTTCACCGGAGAACCAAGGAGGAAATTGTGAGCTAACAGAGTGTTTTGCGAATGGCACGGATTTATCAAATATTTTATATAGTTTATCATAAAATGCATGACACGCCTCATTAACGTCGGTAAGTGTTTCAAGAAATGACCAATCTGTTTGAATTAAATCATCGTATAGATTAAGGTAGTTGGCTTTCTTGAAATTATACCGTACATTATTATTGATGGGGAAAGAGCTAGGTTTATTCTGAACTAAACCGAGACTTAAAGACATGGAGAGTGCAGGGTGATGCGTGTCTTCTGGCACAAGCGGAGAGCTATCTCTTTCTATGTTAACATCCATATCAAAGTTACAAAAAACCAAGTCAAGTAACCTATGGTTCGAGTTTTTAATAAAGTTGTGTTGCTTTAGTTTTAGAATATTAACAAAGTTGGTTAAGGCTTTCGCTTTTAGATTTGTAGGTGTAGATGATAAATCATGGCTGAACAATGGTATATTAAAATCCCCAACTAATAATATTGGTTTATCAAGAATAATAATTTCTAAGCTTTCAAAAAAAGTGTTTAAAAAGTTATTATTCACAATATTTTGCCTTATTATATTACCACCATTATCATTATTATTTGCTACCACTATAATTTCGTCTTCGTCATCTTCCTCAAATACTTCTTCAGGAAGTGGTAATCTATTGGCTATCATAATATTGTGCAATATACAGCACGCTGATATAATGCTGCCAGCCTTTGCTGGGCCATAATGCAAAACCCGTACCTTTAACAAACAACGGAACCTTGTTTTTAGAACGCCAATACAACGTTCAACACAGCTACGGGCTCGTCTGTGTGCAATGTTGTATCTGTGTTCTGGGCTGTCCTGGGCTGCATTTCTGATGGGAGTCATTAAAAACGGCTCCAACGGATAACCACTATCCCCCAATAACCAGGAAGTCTTATTCCCACCAATAAATCGCCTACTCAGTTCTTCCCGAATATTGGATCCTTGCCACACAAAAGAATCATGTGATGCACCCGCAAATCTTGCATTAATAGCAAGGATTTTGTAGTCAACATCACAAATCTAAAACAATTATCATTCAGGCTCACTCGTTATTAAAAAAGGACTATTTACTTACAACAAGCACATTCTTTGAATGGTAACCCTTGCGATTATAATACGCATGTTGCACATTTGGCCCGGGTTTCACAATAGCAACATGAGTGCCATCAATACATCCTATAACTCCAGGCATGTTATATTTGTTCATAAATCCGAAAATCAATTTTTGCAACTAATACATCTCATGAAGGTTTGATTATTAAATTTTAATTTACCGTTCTTTAATTGTAGCATAATTTTCAATATCTGGGAAATGTACCCATTTTCTTCTTAAATGATGGCAAACAGTATCGCATACTTCTGCTATGGATTTGGAAATCTGTGCTTGGCTTATGTTTAAATAAGCACTATTTCCGACGACTCCCTGGTACGACCAACTTGCAAAAAATGCTACAGCAGCCAGAATCCTGATATGTTTCGGAATTCTATGTTGCCCTAATTTGTCCATATGGGGTGCTATTTGTTCAATTATTTGAATGAGTAAGTGTTGCGGAAATCTAAATACTTCTACAAATCTAACAATTGTGTTATAATAAAAATTGGTGTTTTCAAAACAAAAATTCTAACCTGCATTCCGGCATTTCAAATGGATTGCTTACATCGCGTAAATTTCGTTGGAATTGCCGCAAATAATTATTTTCGGCTGCTGCTTCCTCTTCCTGCAGCAATAATAATGCTAAATAATTGGCCATTTTCACAATTATATAGGTTATGCACACTTATCACCTGCTCTGAACTAGGTGATAAATCTAGACCCTACTTTTCGACTGACGTCATTCGAAACTCGTTCGGTGATAGAAACAGAATCGGAAACTTCCGTGAAGTGAAAAGTTTTCGATGACAATCGAAACCTTTTCGAAAGTGATAAAAACAGAATAGGGCCCAATGAGTCGCTCAACACTGTACAAAGTTCTAACGAGCTAAAATTTAGGTACGAGTAACATTGGTACAATTAATCTTAAGTAATTAGTTATAAAAGTATGATTCTTTATTTATTATTTAAAGTGATTTTTATTCCCAAATCAGACAAAACTGACTACATGGCAGTCAAATCGTTCAGACCAATCAGCCTCACGTCTTTTCTTGTAAAGACCTTAGAGAGGCTGTGCGACAATTATATCAGGGAGCAGTGTTGGTTGAACAGCAAACTGCAACCAAGCCAACACGCCAGGGAAATCGACTGAGCCGGCCCTTCATCATGTGGTATGCAGGATTGAAGGATCGCTGGCAAAAAAACAATTATCCCTAGGAGCCTTCATAGACATCAAGGGAGCTTTTGATAAAGTCTCCTACGTCGATATAGAACAGGGTCTAAACAAACACGCGGTCCCCACAACCATCATTGGATGGGCCGGGGCTATGCTAAGGAATGAACTGTAACTGCCTCAATAGGTAAAGAAAGCCAAACAGTAGCTGCCACAAAAGGATATCCACAGGGCGGGGTGCTATCTCCGCTTCTGTGGAATGTCGTTGCGGACGGCTTACTACGGCAACTAAACAACGCAGGATACCATGCTGTGGGTTACGCAGATGACGTGGTAATCCTACTCATTGGAAAACACGAGAGTGTTCTGTCTAGCCTAATGCAGAACGCTCTCAAAATCATAGAGGAATGGTGCGAAAAAACGTCTCTCTCAGTTAACCCGAAGAAGACAGAATTAGTACTGTTCATAAGAAAAAGGAAGATCAACACAGGTAGACTTCCCAAACTTTTTAACCCTTTGGCCTACTTTCCTTACGTCCGAATGCGTGCACTTTTAATAGCGCTCCAGTCGCGACGTACGTGGACCGATTCAACCAATGCAGACGCAACGGAATATCAGCAGAAACAAGTCCGACTGAGGCGTGCCCAATTCTTTGGGCACAAATTCATGCTTTGTCATGGCACAACTGAAAACGTAAAATATGGACTTCAAAAAATTCTGTTTCGCAAGAAAATGCATTCATTGTGCAGCACTACTAACGCAAGCGCTGCACCACGAGTTGAGCTCGTGCTCGATGTGATTGGCCCAAGCAGTGCGCCACGAGATATGCTCGTGGTCGTTGTGTTTGGCCCGAACATTTAAACACGAGGAGTACTCGTGGTTGTAGGTCAAAGGGTTAATAACCAATTATGCTTGGCAGACGAGGCGAAATACCTCGGTATTATACTGGACTTCAAGCTTAACTGGAAGAACCACCAAGAACACAAGCTGAAAAAAGCCTGTGTCATCTTCTGGCAGTGCAGGGGCGCGCTAGGACCAACCTGGGGTTTTAAACCAAAGGTCTGGCATACGGAGCGATAACCTGGTGGCCGAGAACTAACCAATCGGTAACCAGGAAGAAGCTACAACGATTGGCGTGCCTGGCTATGCCGGGTGCAATGCGCACAACACCCACGGCTGCAATCGAAACTCTACTGAATCTGACGCCCCTTCACATACATGTAAAGGAGGTGGCAGTAAGCACAGCCCTAAGACTAAAGGCAAATGGCACGTGGAGCCCGACAGCAAACGGTGTGAGACACGGGAAAATACTGAGAGAGGCGGGATCAACCATGCCTGAACTCAAAGAATCCCTCGACAGTGTCCCACCGAGACACCTATTTAAGCGGCAATACGAAATAAAAGATTAATTTAATGATAAACCAGAAATCACCGTTTATACCGACGGGGCTAAGAATCATGAAGGAGCAGGGGCAGGCATTTACTGCCTGGAATTTGACGTCAGACTCAGCATCCCCCTAGGTAGGAATGTGACGATTATTCAAACGGAACTTTATACGGGATACTTGAAGGTGCTCGGAAACTATCGGAACTGGCAGTCTCGAACAAATCCATTTTCTTCCTCACTGACAGCAAATCAAGCATAGCTGCGCTATCGAGACCAAGGGTGGCCAACAGCATAATACTGGAGTGCAAGCAAGCTTTAGACAAACTCGCCGCAACCAACAAAGTCACAATATCCTGGATTAAGGGACATTCGAATAATGAAGGGAACGACTGGGCCGATAGGCTAGCCAAAAGGGCTGTTCTGAAAAGGGAAGGCTCTAAGGCTTTGCCACTGGCACCACTCACTATCTTCCAAATACTTAAAGGAAACTCCCTTGAAGAACACAAAAAGGAATGGCTACAAACTGACAAGTATATGGTCGCCAAAAAATTCATCCACTCACCAACACCGAAGCTGAGCAGGAAATACATCAAATTACCAAGAAGTAGTTTGCGGTTGCTAATCGGTACCCTTACTGGGCACTGCAAACTAAACAAGCACCTCCATAACATAGGGGTGGTAAAAGAAGATATGTCGAAAATGTGAGCAAGAAGAGGAGACCCTAAGACACATCCTGTCACTCAAACAACTCAGGTGGTCCTTATTCAAAGAGGAGTGGCCAGATTGGTCACAACTGGGCAACACTCCACACAGCCAACTACTTGACTTCACAAGAAGTTTGGGTTGGCTTGGGGAGTAGGGCTCAGGAGGAGGCAAAGGACCAACGAGTGGTCTAAGTGCTGCGACCATTTGGTCGCCCTCCTCAAACCATCATCATCATCATCATGAGTCTTTATGAAGCATAATCAGAGTTAATAAAAATGATAAAATAAGATCTTTTAATTGTAAGTACAAATTAGAAACAACCTTACTTGTTGCAGAAAGCATTCAATAAAATCAATAAAACGAAATGTAGACTAAATATATAAATATTCAACCTGTTCGTTAATCTGCAAGCAAAATTAAGTCTTACTAAGACTATAAACAAATAACTTATTGAAACAACTACTTCCCTGACTAGTACCACGCCGGATATTGAATGATACAAAAGAAATTTGCATGTTATTACTAGTACTACTAGTAAAATAACATTGGTTTAAGATCGTTTATTTCTACCCACAGGACTAACTTGAAAATTAAACTGAATTGAATTTGAAAACTTTAAACTATAAAACTGAACCCTAAAATATGTAAAACTTAAGTAAATAGCCATGTGCAGACGCGTTTCGAGATTTATCTCTCATCAGTGCAGCTTCGCATTTAAATTGAATGTTAAATAATAAAATACACTTACGTGAAGGTGATTGTGAACGTGAAGAAGTCGTAAACGACTGAGGAGATTATGGAAGGTTTGAACGAGTTTTATACCTTTTGCTTGCAGATTAACAAACAGGTTGAATATTCATATACTCAGACTACATTTCGATTTATTGAATTTATTTCATTGTAAGTACCTTACATATACCATGTGGAAAATTATATTCAATGTACTACGTTTAGGGGGTAACGTAAGGTGCTTACCTCAGATGTTACTTACTGTGCATATTGGAGGTTGTTTATTTACTAGAATTTGAATATCCTTCAGTATCATTACAAAACATGTTGCCGATATTGTATTAAATATAAATGTGTTTGTAGATATTCGAACCGAAACCGACCAGAAGAGAAGATCTTTAAAAGAAATAAAAAAGTTCCGTGCCAAGAAAAGACCAGTCTTTTATTTAGATGAAACGTGGATCAATGCAGTTTATACTAAAAATCACATTTGGCATGATGAAACAATTCAATGTACAGACAAGCATTCAATGAAGGTCTCTCAACAGAATTAAGAAATCCATCAGGAAAAGGCAAAAGGCTAATAATAAGGATTATGTTGTTGATGCAATGGCAAAAGACAAAAATATGTCAGTATTACGATTACCACCATTGTGAACTTAATCCTATGGAATTGGTGTGGGAGTTTATAAAGAGTGATGTTGCTGCAAACAACACTACATTCAAGTTTAGTGATATGAAAAAATTAATTCATGATGCAATCCAAAAAGTCACACCATCTCAGTGGCAAAAGACAATAAATAATAAATAAATAAGAAATAATTATTAATTTAGCATAGGACTCGTCTTCAACAGATTATTCCGACAGTGAGAATTACAATTACCAATAATGGGTAGCATTTGAATTCAAAAATCTTTAATTGACTTTCTGTAAAGATTATCTGTATCTGTACTGTTACCTTTTTTTCATCGGCTGCTATTAATATCATGTCTACTATTGAAGATTCCGTGCTAGACCCCATTCAACTCTTATCAGGGACTGTCCGTGAGAATCCTATAAATAACTACTCGAAATTCACCGAAGTGTCCTGCACTAAAGTAAGAGGTATAATTATGGAGTTAGAGCCTACACACCGACGTTTATGGAATGAACCTTAAAATGCTGAAACATATTATTAATATAATTATGATTCCACGAACTAAGCTAATAAACAAGTGCCTGGCTAAGAATACAATACCCCGTGCATTGAAGATTGATAAATGTACTCCCATATTTAAAAAAGGTGATCCTAAAGATGCTAAAAACTACAGACCAATTCTAATTCTACCAATTATTTCCAAAATTATAGAATCTATCCTTCTGGAACAAATAAACATCTTTTAGAGTAAAAATCATTTATTAAACAATGCTCACGGTTTAGAGCAGGTCGATTCATAGTTATGGCCTTAATCCAGTTTGTTAACTATACAGTTGACTGCTTTGAAAACAATGAAGTAGTGGCATGTAATTTACTAGACTTAAGTAAGCTTTACTTCTATAACTTTGATCCAAGTACTTGCAGAATGATTATGTCCTAATTGTCGGGAAGAAAGCAACTTGTCCAAATCGGCAAGGACGTGTCTGATATGGAAGCTTTACCACTTGGTGTACCTCAAGGGTTAATTTTAGGGCCTCTTTTATTCCTACTATATATAAACGACCTTCACTGTAACACACGTCACACATCTATGGTTCTATACGCGGATGATACAACCCTATCGGCTAAGGGCAATACATACAAACAAGCACATGGTCAACTCGAGGAGGGCAAATTACTGGCAATGGGATGGTTCAACGCGAACAAACAAAAACTACAGAAATAACTCTGTCGCTAAAACATACTCCCTCTTCACAAGTAAACTCCGCCATCTATTATCTGACCTGGGAGCACCATGGCATTGAATTAATATACTGTCAAAACATATTTATTATGGGTAGCAAAAACAGTGTTCTGCTCCTTCATTCAGTCTCGCGTAGCATATGAAATACTTGTGTAGGGACACTCTCCTATTATGCTAGGTATATTCCGGCTACAAAGGCGGGCAATACGCATTATCGCTGGTCTGTCATATCGACAGGATTATATAGACACATACAAGGAACTCAATATATTAACAGTCCCGTGTCTGATTATATTAGAATGTTTGCTTTACATTAGGAAAACACGCATTTAGCAGAATGCAACAAAAGATACCACACCTACGAAACACGTAATCAGGATGACTTGCGAGTAAAAACTTTTCATTTAATAAAGGCAAAAACCGGTACCCGTTACTACTCAATCCACTTCTTCAATATGCTACCTTACTCTACCTTTAAATATCGCTAAATATCATTAAAGCGCACATAAAGAAATTTCTCATCAATGGTGCTTTCTACATATTTGATGAGTTTCTTAACTGAACCTGGGATGAGCCTACTCTAACTAATTCATTATAATAAATTGCGCTTTTTAATGATATGGTCCCACTGAGATGGTACATTAAAAGTATATGGACTTGTAATTAATGTATTGTAATGGGATCTTCAGCGTTTACGGTTATACCGAAAGTCAACACCAACTTCCTTATTTTGAATAGAATGCTATATTTTTTATTGCAAATTTGGATTACACATAAAATTCTGTAAAAAAATCATTAATTAACATAACCCCAAAATTTAAGCGTTTTCGAAATAATTGTCATTTTAAAAAATTTTGTGCTTTTTTATAATTCACTTTAAAAATACATATCTCCGAACAATACAAAATTGAACGGATGTAATGTTGGTCATAAAAAAGCCAATACCCGAAGGTACCCAGTGGTTATTTATTTTTGGAAAAATAAAATTAAGAGTGTTCAAAATTTCATACCACATTTAGTCAACTTTAAAGCATTAAATCTTGTTTTTTTAGTAATGGAACACCCTGTATATTTTTACATATTCCGACGTAGAATTCAATTCCGCATTAATTTGTACTTGTATTCCCAATGCCTATCTTCTATAGTTTCCAAGATATTAACATATTTGTAAAAATACGTCAATTTTCTGTACAATAGAAAAACAATGGGAATGTAATAGAAAATAAACTTGCTTATTTAAATATTTCACATAAATTTGAGGATTAATCGCTTGACTTTAACAAATGAATATGATCGTGTTATTCCAAGATCGTCGCACGGAGATCTTCTTGAAGCATGAAAATATGCTAGCAAACTTACTTCGTTGGCTTCCTCATCAATTACAAATCTATTTCTTGTTAAGGCCTGCTTAGCATTACCAGTTCGAAGAAAGTTCGCTTAGATTCTACATGTCGATATTTCTCACAAAAAGTAATAGGCATAAATACATTGAATGGTTCCATGTTCCATTTTCGTTTCTTTTTCCAGAATGAAAATACGTTTCCAAGAGGAATGTATCTTGCTCAAGTGAAAAGACCATTTTCAATTGCCGTGAAACGTAACCTAGAAATTACCAAAACAGAATCATACGAAATTCCGATAACAGAAAAAAAATACAAATATTATAGCGTCTACGTGGTAAGTGTAATTCGGGGTAACTGTGATATGATTAAATAAAAAATGTAATAATAAAATTTGTGACCTGAAACAATTCAGAGTGTTTTCTTGCATACTAATGAGCAACATATTAAATTTATAGCAACATCGTACACCTTAAACCAACATTGCTCAACTCTCCAAAAAAGGTACGAAGATAATTCATTGTACAATCTGTACATATGTGTTCCAATTTGCATATATTTAGTCCTACAAGCTTTTTTATAAAAACTCTTTTTCAGTGTAGTAAGGTAGAGTACTGGGCATGTGTAAGAGAATTTTTTAGTTGTTGCTTGCTTACATTGACCATAAACAACAATTCAGAGTATGCAAGAAGTGGAGAAGTTCAACTTGAAATAGATCCAAACATGAATATCATCTTGAAAGGGACACTGCAACATCTTGAAGTGAAATTCCCAAAAGAGTCCCGGTCTTGTTTCAACGACGACGTTGTCTGCAAATCATCTAAACTTCTGCATTATTTCAGCTTCAAGAGAATGGTGAAAAACAGGCTTTACTTTTTCAAAGAGAACTTCAACACAGTTATTGAGAACATCTCAAAAGGCATGTTTGAATGGGAAAACGACTGTGTGAATACGTACTTGAGATACAAAGGAAGGGAGCTTTCACTGTCGTGTCGTAGAATTCTCAAGTCAATGGTCCAAGATGGAAAATGGGAAAAGGTTTATTGCCCATTCTTATATGTATTTGCTGCGAAAGAACCGTCTGAAGTTGATGTGCCCATAATGAAGCTCACAATAATGAGAGGATACAACATTGATCTAACTACAAATGCAGGTGTCTTAACTTATGACAACGACACGAAGAAGTATAGGCTCTTTGGGACAATTGTTGATAAAGAATCAACTCGAATCGAAACGGAGGACATGTTCAAAGGGTGCCTGAAAGGATTCAGAATTGAGGCATGTGGCGACGAATAGCTGGCTATCGAGAGCGTACGGCATTTGGAAACCAGTTACAAGAAAATAAAAGATGGTGAGAAATACAAGATATTTATAAATGGAGATCCTTACACAGCCACCAAGGATTCCTCTTTGCTATTTTACCCTGGTGGTGCTCTGATCACTCTTACCCCGCTTTTTATTTTGTGGGGGGGCAAGTGTGATATGGCATGTGGGGAAAGTGTCACCACCGTTATAAATGGTTTTTCTTCTTCCAGGTAATCGTTGTTGCTAACCTATAAAAGCAAACATGGTGAGGAACTATAAAAGGAAGAGTGGCAGAGGGTTGAACAAAGCATGGGCTAATGAAAATTTGCTTAGTGTGGTTGACTCAGAGAAATCTGGTTATCAAACAGTTCGCGATGCTAGTGCACACTTTGGAATTCCGTATTTTACATTATACCTACAGCCGGACGGATTTCTCGTGGACTGGAAGGTCGGGTGCGCACTGGCAAAGTGGAGGGGACCAATCGTCCTGTGAGGTGATAGCAATGTTACGCAATGTACCCAAGAGCTATTGTTACCAACTCATCCATAATTCTGTCTAGAGTGTTTTCTGGCTAAGCACCCCCTACAACTCATTTTGTAAGTTTTTTGTTTATCAATAATTTTTAATAATTTAATTAACATTTAAAATTGTTAATTTATTTAGTATCCCAATAATTTTAATTATGTCTAATTTCCTTTTTTGTCATTAATATTTTAGTTGTGTCTGAGGAAGTAATAAAACTATTACGAAATATTACACTTAAAGAAAGAGTTTACCAGTTTGTATTCAAGCCTCCGCCGGAAATACCCGCTACTCTCTACAACTTTATAATTATTCTCCCTGCATTGTTATATACAGGGTTGGGCATATGTGTCGGAACACCTGATTTCTGGCTAAACGTCTATTGATTTCTTATTACTTTTAAAAGAAATGTTTATTGGTTTATTTATTCTATTCAGTGACATACTTTAATTTTCAACAGCTGATCTATTTTTAGGGTTATGACGTCATCAGCATTTTTTTTTAATGGATCACCCTGTATATTTTTACATTTTCGAATAGATGCTTTTCCAACAATTACAATGATATAGGGTTTGGTGGGTGTGCGACTTGTGGTTTTCTAAATATTAAATAAAATAATGGAAAATGAAATTTTTATTACAAAATATTGAGCATTTAATATTAAGAAAAAAAAAATCATAATAAATGTTCAAAATGGTGACCTTCAGTAGCCTGACAATAGCCTAAACGATCAACGAACGCTTTTAAAGAGTTGTGAATAGTCTGCAGTGGTATTTCTTGCACAGCCATATTAATTCTATCTTCCAACTCTTCTAACGACTGAGGTTTGGACTTGTAGACCACAGATTTTAAATGGCCCCAAAGAAAGTAGTCCAGAGGACTTAAATCAGGTGATCGTGGTGGCCATTCAATATGTCCTCTTCGACCTACCCATCTCTGTGGAAATATTTCATTTAGATATTGACGCACGTTAATTCCGTAATGAGGCGGAGCTCCATCTTGCTGATACCAAATACCATCTGACAATAGTTCGGGATTTAGCTCGTTTGGAAATAACCGAATTAATGCCGGAATAATTTGCTCGCGCAAAAGTTGTAAATACCGGTTGGAGTTTAAATTTTCTCTAAGAAAGAATGGTCCGATGATATGTCCTCTGATTATCCCCGCCCATACATTTAATTTCTGAGGGTGTTGGGTGTGACTTTCTTTCATCCAGTAAGGATTCTGATCAGCCCAGTAGCGACAGTTATGTCGATTTACAAAACCATCCAGGCAAAATGTTGATTCATCAGAAAATACTATGTCATTAACAAAGTTACTATTAATTTCAATGTTATCCATCATTTCCTGACAAAACTGCTTCCTTCTATCAGGATCATCTACATTTAATTCCTGCACTAAATGTACTTTTATACTTTTAATTATACGGATGAAAGTTATTTTTGGACAATATCCTCCTTACCGATCTCTGGCTAATACTGTGATGTAAAGCTAATTTAGGTACTGACGTTTTTGGTTCTTGTAGATTCAGAAGGACATCAAGTGAATTATCTTCATTTGTGGCCCATTTACGTCGACCGGATTTTGTGCGATTTTTAACACTTCCTGTTTCGTGAAACTTTTGCACAACCCTTGAAACTGTTGATTTTGAAATATGAGAATTTCTATCAGGGAATGTTGCATTAAAAATATTGCATGCATCTTGTAGAGATCTCTGCCTATCTCCAAAACCAACCATCATTAACAACGTAATTCTTTCACGTTCACTTAGTTCACCCATAATTGAACAGCAATGTTAACATTTAACACGGAAACTATCTGTCAGTGACAGTAAACAAAAACACACAAATGTTTTATCAGAAAGCCGTGGAAAAAAGATGAAAGTCAACTTGTGACGGATTGAATTATTTTATTTAATATTTAGAAAACCACAAGTCGCACACCCACCAAATCCTATATCATTGTAATTGTTGGAAAAGTGTCTATTCGAAAATGTAAAAATATACAGGGTGATCTATTTAAAAAAATTGCTGATGACGTCATATCTCCAAAAATAGAGCAGCTGTTGAAAAGCAAAGTACGTCACTGAATAGAATAAATAAAGCCATAAACATTTCTTTTAAAAGTAATAAGAAAACAACAGACGTTTAGCCAGAAATCAGGTGTTCCGACACATATGCCCAACCCTGTATATATAACATAACATTGGACACACTCTCTCAATAACCAATTACTCGTATAGTTGCGAATACGATTTCCAGCGGCACCGTCCATCCAGACCGCATAAATATCACTTCCAAAATGTGCAAACATGTGTGTGAGGTTGCAGATATGACTGGCTGATGATTCGTAATAACGATGAAACGCGTCCCAGTCTTCTGCTCTCCCATATATGTTTGCACATTTTTCAAAAATACAGCTCAAGAATTATCCTTTTCGCAATTATATATATATATATATATATATATATATATATATATATATATATATATATATATATTGAAGTGGATTTAATATGCGGGTTGGAACGGCAAGAGGGCGATTTAAATAATACTCCTAGTATTTCTGTGTCCAATATTCCTCGACAGCTTCATCAGGGATCAACTAGTCACGGTGGCTGTAGATCAGTCCGACTATGTGGAAAAAATGATCCTTTTGGTATCTGACACCGACGTATATAAGGAACTGAGGAGCGATCCTACAGTATCCTTTCAAACAAAAACCAACAAACTAGTCAAAGATATAAAATCCAAAGGACTCATCGACGATCAGGTAGCGAAACAGCTTACCACTTACAATTCCACTGCTCCGAAACTATACGGACAACCCAATATACACAAACCTGACCACCCTTATCGGCCTATCGTATCATTCATTAACACCCCATTGGGAGCCATCTCTCTTTTCATAGCCGTCATCTTGTCCGCCGCCCTAAGTGACCTCGGAACTCATAACATCAAGAATTCGTTCGAATTCGCATCGGAATATGGCAACCTTGCTCTGCCACAGGGCTACGTGCTGGTGTCTTTGGACGTTGTCTCTCTTTTTACTAATATTCCCCTAGATTTAGTAATAGATATCCTCACCCTTAAATGGGATCAGATTGAGCCTCACACTACCTTAGATAAACCGACTTTCTTGCATGTTATTAAATTCATTTTCGATCACAGCTATTTCTCCTTCAGAGACAAACATTTTTTACAAATTTTTGGCACTCCTAAGGGGTCTCCCCTCAGTCCGATCATTGCTAATATAGTGATGGATCACCTTTTAGACCAAGTCATCCCTCGTTTACCATTTGAGTTCCCCTTCATTAAGAAGTATGTGGACGATATAATTTGTGCAGATCCCTCAGACATGATCAACCTCACCCTAGATACTTTTAATAACTTCAACCCACACTTACAATTCACCGTAGAACTTGAAACAAACAACAGTGTACCCTTCCTTGATACTTTGGTAATAAGGACTGATGACAATCACATCATGCTGGATTGGTACCAGAAACCGACATCATCTGGTCGTTTCATCAATTATTTCTCCAACCACCCTATCAGACAAAAAATTAATATCTTAAAATCCACGAGAAATCGTGTTGCTCGTATTTGTCATCAGTCCTTACTGCCAAAAAATCTCAATATTCTCTACAACCTTTTTTGCAATAATGGTTATCCCTCAAATTTAGTTAAGAAAATCCTATACAATATTTCACCAACGTCCACCCCTGCTCCTGTGGAGGAGATCTCAAATGTTAAATATAGAAAATTACCTCACATTCCCGAGTTAACGGTTAAATTAGTCAATACACTGAGGAGAGACGACCTTAGGATTGCCAAATATAATACAAAAACAGTCAATCAATTATTTTCAAAATTAAAATGTAAAGTCCCTTTATCTCAGGTTAGTGGTGTGGTTTATCGCATCCCCTGTAGAGATTGTAACCTAACCTATGTGGGTCAGACGGGCCAGTGGTTGAAATCACGCTTAACACAACACAAAAGCGATATCAAACATAATAAGAAATCTTGCGCATTATCCATCCATGCAAATTCATTACTACACAATGTCGATCTAGAGAACGTCGAAATCCTAGAAAAAGAACCCTTTTATAAAAACATTATTCACGGCGTTACTTCCCTAAACATTTATATATATATAAGTTACCTGCCGTCCACAATAAGGACCCCATTCATCATTATGAAAGACATCCTTTGTTCTTAAATACATTTATTATTAATTGCGCAGTTAGAATTAGAAATGCTTATGTTGTTAGTTTATAAATAGTTTCTTATCTTATTATTAGCGAGGCGAGTCGGCCACCTGTTAGCAATAGTTAGTTAGTCAGTAGAGCTCATAGAGTTAAGTCGAATATAATCATCCATGTATTAACGTAATTATAATAAATCACTCGTTTTTAAAAACACAAGTTCCACCAACGAAACTATTTCTGGCGCAGTCGGTAGGATATCCGAAGAAGTTAAATAACGAAAAAAAAAAAAAAAAAAACTTCGTCTGTATCAACAGTTTGTCGGGTATCGAACAAACACATCTTCCCGTCTACCAGCACCGAGGAGTCTTCCGAAAATCGAAGATCATCGCTCCGAGGGCTACCAGTACGAGAAGGTCACTTCAAGACAGCACGACACCGAGGAGTCTTCCGAAAATCGAAGATCGTCGCTCCAAGGGCAATCCTGTCGCGAAGGCATCAGCTGATCCACAGACTCGACGGAGCAGATGGACAGCCTGGTTATTTGGTGAGCGCAACTGTTTTTTAGAGGTGTTTCTATTTTTTTATGTTTGCGTTAAATTCGGATTCAGACTCAGACTCGACTCCCATTTCAAATAATACTAACCGTTCACGTTCACGATCCCCTCGCGGAAAAATAAATAAATTAATTAATACGTCAAATAACAAAGTAATTCAAGTTACAATGGAATTGAAAAGCGAATATCTTAATATGGTTCCTGACTTCCACGGGGAAGCCGAACTCCTTTCACGTTTTCTAGAAATTAGCGAAAAATTAGTCAATCGGTTCTACAATGCCGCAGACCCGGGTAATTTTCAGAATGATTATCTTATGTCCACAATAATTTCTAAAATTAAGGGTGATGCAGCGCGAAATATTTCATCCAATGTAATCACTAGTTGGAATGATCTTAAAACAGCCTTATTAAATGCGTACGGTGATAAACGCGATCACTTTAGTTTAAATTTCGAGATTTGCAACTTAAAGCAAGCCATCAGTGAGTCGCCTTTTGACTTTTTTAACAGATTACAACACTTATTAAATCTCCAAATTTCGTACGTAATTAATCACATAAATGGTGTAAACGAACGCCACCACCTAACTAACTTTTTTAGGACTAATGCGCTCAAAGTATTGTTACGAGGTCTTAAAGAACCAATCGGGTCCCAAATGCGTACCAAAAACCCTAACGATTTAAATGCAGCTCTGAATATGCTGACAAATGATTTTCAAACAGAAATACTCAATCACAAAATGAGTACCGTTAACTTAAACTCGCAATCGCAAAAACCGCGACCCACATTTCAATCGCATAACAATAATCAAAATAATAATTTTTCAAGGCCATTTACTAGACCTAATAATCCATTTAATAATAGATTTAACAGTACGCCTAAACACGGAAATCCCAGTAATCAGGGGTTTAGCCCAAATAAACGCCCAAGATATGGTAATAATAATTATTATAATAATAATCAAAATAATTTCGGAAATAATAATTCCCAAAATCCAAGGCCTAATCTCCCCAGGCCTACGCCGATGTCTATATCGACATCCAATACACCCGGACCTTCTAATAGGTTTCCAAATACACAAAATGTGAGAAATAATGAGTTATTCAATATTGAAAATGATCAAGAAGATTTTTTAGACGATACCGCCTCGGAGCCTCGTCAATAGAGACGATGGGTTTAATTAATTATAGTAGTAATTTACCTCACATTATTGATAGTAAACGTAATTTAAAAATAATGATTGACACTGGAAGTACCAGGTCATTTGTAAATCCCGAAGTAGCACACAAACTGTTTAATAAAAATATTAAAAACGATCCCTTCGATGTTACCAGCGCACATGGTACATCCCATGGCGATCACAGCACAGAGATATCTTTCAGAAATTTGTTTAAGTCAAATTTCGCTAATAAATTAAAATTCTTTCTTTTTGATTTCCATTCATCCTTCGATGTCCTACTTGGATTGGACAATCTATCAAGGTTGAAATCCTGTGTTGATTTTGAGCGACATTTATTAGTTGCTCCTAACTGTGAAATTCCGATTAAATACGGAAAAAATAATTCTGTTTCCCAAGGTATCAAGCGAACATTGGTCCCGGCACGGACTCAGCAAATTATTGAAGTCGACATTGCAAACGTTGACAATGGTCACGTTATAATCCCGTTCATGAAATTAGAACATGTGGAGGTGCAAGAATGTGCTACTATCGTAAAAGGTTATAAAGCGCTATGTTGCGTTACAAATAAATCCGAGCAGGACAGAGATGTCTTTTTAAAAAGACCTATTGTTGTAAATGAATTCAGTGAATATGAGTTCATTAATCCCAGAAAATTAAATAATAATAATAATTATAATTCTTTAAATATGAACAAAATAAAATTCGATCACTCCAAAATTCGGTCAATGCATATGAACGATGAGGAGAAACAAATAGTTCATTCACTCATTTCTGAGTATTCAGATATATTTCATATCAATGATAATAAACTAAGTTTTACTAACAAAATAAAGCACAGCATAAAGACTAATGATGAAATACCGGTCTACACAAAAACGTACCGTTATCCGGAAATTCATAAAACTGAAGTAGATCAACAAATAAACGAAATGCTTGAACAAAACATAATCCGACCGTCGTATAGTCCGTGGTCGTCTCCTATTTGGGTGGTTCCCAAGAAATTAGATGCGTCGGGAAAACGAAAATGGCGCGTGGTAATAGATTACCGAAAATTGAATGAAAAAACTATTGGCGACCGCTACCCATTACCAAATATTTCCGATTTACTTGACAAGCTAGGTCGTTGTCAGTATTTCACGACCCTAGATTTGGCGTCCGGATTCCACCAAATAGAAATCGAAGAAAATGATATCCCCAAAACGGCATTCAATACCCAAAACGGCCACTATGAATTTTTACGGATGCCGTTCGGTCTGAAAAACGCACCCGCGACTTTCCAGCGTGTCATGGACAACATATTACGCGGAATCCAAAATGAGAAATGTCTTGTCTACATGGACGACATTATAATTTTTAGTACCAGCTTGCAGGAGCATATCGAAAGTTTAAAAGAAGTATTTCAAAGACTTAGAGAATCCAATTTAAAGTTACAACTCGACAAATCCGAGTTTTTAAGAAAAGAGGTTGCGTACTTAGGTCACGTCGTGACACCATCCGGAGTAAAACCTAACCCAGATAAGATTCATGCAATCCAAAATTTCCCCATTCCGAAAACCACAAAACAAATCAAAGGTTTTCTCGGACTTCTTGGGTACTATCGTAAATTTATTAGAAATTTTGCCGGAATAACAAAGCCACTAACTAAATGTCTAAAAAAAGACGCAATTATTAATGTTCACGACGCCGAGTATCAAAATTGTTTCAATTTATGCAAAAACTTATTAATTAATGAACCACTCTTGCAATACCCGGATTTCTCTAAATCATTTGTATTAACTACAGATGCCAGCAATTATGCGATTGGCGCTGTACTATCACAAGGAAAAATAGGCTCCGATTTACCGATTGCCTTTGCTAGCCGAACGCTAAACGATTCGGAAACCAGATATTCAACTATAGAAAAAGAGCTCCTTGCAATTGTCTGGGCCGTTAAGTATTTTAGACCCTACCTTTTTGGCCGTACATTTCAGATAGTAACCGATCATAAACCCCTCCAGTGGCTCATGTCCATAAAAGAGCCCAATTCAAAATTAGTCCGGTGGAGACTTAAACTTTCAGAATATGACTATACGATCGTGTACAAAAAAGGAATACTTAATAAAAATGCTGATGCCCTGTCAAGAATTCAATTAAACATAAATGATGTTTGTAATAGAAATAATGAAACTAATGATTTTTATATTGAAAATTTTGATGAATCCTTTATAAATCAAAATAAAGACGAATCCTCTTTAATTGTTGAACCTCCAGAATCGGAGTTTAGAATTGATAATTTTAACAATGACAACGATGATGCAACTATGCATTCAAGTATTGAAAATCCTATATTTAATATACCAATAGCGGACAAGGCAGTCAATTTGGGTAATAATCAAATAATTATAAGCGAAGTAAATCACTCGCCTTCCCATCCGAAAAATGTAAATTTATTTAATAATAGCAAAATGCGGATAGAAGTACAATTCTCAACATCAAATTTTGAAAATGATGTAATTCAATTTGTTAAACAATATATAGTCCCAGGTATCACATATTATTTATATTTTAAAGATGATATTTACGAATTATTTTGTACAACTTTACAAAAATACTTTAGGAGTTCAGAAATCAAATTTATTAAATGTACTCGATTATTAAATGATATTCAAGCAGAAGATAAAATAGTAGAAACAATAAGAAATTATCACGAAGGAAAAACGAACCATCGTGGTATCGACGAAACGGAAGCGCAGTTAAAACGCGTATACTATTGGCCCGAAATGCGGAAAACTATACAAAAATACATCAATGAATGTGATATTTGTTTATCAAGTAAATATGATAGGAAACCCCTTAAACTAAAATTTAATATTACTCCAACCGCAATAAAACCTTTCGAGATTAGTCATATCGATACTATCGCTTTAGAAAAAGTTAAATTTTTAACAATCATAGATTCCTTCTCGAAATATACGCAAATGTATAGATTAAACTCATATCAAGCGATCGAAATCGCAGATAAGTTAATTAAATTCTTTTCGCACCACGGTATACCAAACCAAATTATCGCAGATAACCATTTGGAATTTAAGAATAGCCTAATCAGAGAATTAGTAGAACTCCATAAAATCGACCTACACTTTATCTGTTCCCAACACCCAGAATCGAATGGTATTGTCGAACGGGTGCACTCGACAATAATCGAACATATTAGATTATTAAATCATCAAAATATATTTAAAAAAGAACCTATTCAATCAAAAGTTTTATATTCAATTCTTGCTTACAATAATTCTATACATACGACAACAAAATTGAAACCCTCAGAGATTATATCGGGGCATATAAATAATGAATCGCCGCTTAATATAGAACTCGAAAACCAATTACTAAATAATTATATGATAAACCACAAGGATAAAGTAAAATTACTTTACCAAGAAATCAATCAAAGAATCCAAACGAATAAAGAAAAAATCATTAACAAAATAAATACCAATCGTGAAGAAATCCCAAATATACCTAAGACAGTATTTGTCAAAAATAAGCAAAAACAAAGCAAAACGAAAAATAAATATAAAAAAGAGGAAATTAAATTAATTACCGCAGATCGTAAAACCGCTAAAATAAATACCACACATTACAACACCGTTGATAAAATTCACTTGTCAAATATTAAAAGGCCTAGAGCCGAATTCAAAAAGAATATATTAAATAATGAAAATTTATCTTATGAAAATTACGAAAAACTCGTAAATAATAATAATGAAATAATCAACAATAATATAACCGAAGTCAAAGATGATCTTTTCTTTGCACCTAGTAATTTCTCATTGGCCCATTGTGTGAGCCAAGATCTGAGGATGAATTTAGGCATCGCAAAAGACTTTAAATTAAGATTTGGATGCGTACGTGGTTTATATAAACAAAATCCGAAACTTTATTCACTATGTTACCTGAAAAGGGATAACAGGTACATTTTATATTTAATTACCAAAAGAAAATACTGTAACAAACCAACTTATAAATGTTTGTTCCAAACGCTTGTTTATTTAAAGAAATTTTGTGAAGCAAATAAAATTAACAAATTAGCCATGCCGAAAATCGGATGCGGTTTAGACGAACTAGAATACTCAAAAGTCAAACTAATGATAAATTATGTGTTTAAAAATTCAGATATCGAAATTAAAATATATACCGGTGATCCTAAAACTGATCATTCGCTTGCAGGTCCCTCATCGTCACAATGACGCTGAGTTTTGAATTAAGAAATATTACACAAAATATTGGACTACTACCGGTACAACTAGGGCCCGCAAAACTACAAAAATCGATGCACACATTTGTTCACTACTACGAACTTAATCCCATCTATGAGGAATTTGACAAATTAAATAATCAATACGGTTCCCTCATAAATATGGTAAACAATATTTCCAAATTTAAAAGAGATTTTGAAAACTACGACAAAATTGTGAATTATACTAAGAACGATATAATTTCCAAAATAAATAATATCAAGGTACATATCACTCCCAAGAGAGTTAAAAGAGGATTGATTGATGGACTTGGCACAATTGTCAAAACAATCACCGGCAACATGGATGCCGCCGACAGCAAAAGGATTGATAACATCCTTAACCATTTACATGCAAATCAAAATAAGTTGCAAAATCAATTAAACAACGGTTATAGCGTAAATAACCAAGTTATCAAAAAATTTAATAATACACTTCGAGATATTGAACACAATCAATTAACCCTTAAATCTAGAATTATGCAATTATATGCAATTATGCAAGACAACATTGATCATCAACATGTCTTATTTGTCAAGGACTTATATAATCAATTAATAATTTTATTCGGAACAATCTCAAATATATTAAACAATATTCTAAATTCTCTAGTATTCTGTAAACTTAGAGTGTTACATTTCGACATAATTAGTCCAAATGATTTATTCATGGAATTATCAAAAATATCCATGTACTATAATACAAAATTACCATTCGAACTTAAGATTGAAAACATATTGGATTTCGAATCCGTTATCAAGGTCAATTGTAGAATCGATGAAACAAAAATTAGTTACTTTTTATCAATACCAATTAATTATGAATTGGAATATGACCTATACTATCTTTACCCTATCCCAAGCAAGTTCGAGTCTGATTACATTACTATAATCCCGAATGTCAAATATTTACTTAAATCAAAAATTGAAAATACAATAATGCCTCTAAGTGACATTTGTACCTCTGGTACCAAATATTACCAATGTTCCGAGAACCAACTTCTAAATTTCCCAATTATATGTGAGAAAGAATTATTCAACGGAAAACATAACAATTGCCGATACACAAAATTAAAAATTTCTGGTAACCATATGGAAAGGATACCAATCTTAAATCAATATCTCGCAATCTTCCAATCACCGGAGAAAATCGAATTACGCTGTCGTGAAGCAACGGAAACTAAAAACATCGTTGGAATCTTCTTGGTCAAAGGAGACCAATGTTCCATCACCTTCAGAGGAAAAGAACTACCCCCTACGGACTTTACACTTGGAAGTCCTACAGTCATCAGTGACGCAGAGCTAAGTGTGGAAACGAACAATATTAGTGATTTCCGAATTAAATTGAAAAGACTTACACTCGAGGACGTCCCAGCTTTTCAACAAGAACCAGTTTTAGAGGACATAAACATTCCCATTAAACCCAGTGCATGGACAGTGTTTCTGTACGTTATTTTAGTGTTTAGTGTGATTTACGCCTCGTACAGATGGTTCCAATCCAGAAGGAACCAAACGGAGGAAGGACCAAGGAGGGTGACTTTCGCGCTTCCAGGGGATGCACGAATTTAAGGGTGGAGGAGTTACCTGCCGTCCACAATAAGGACCCCATTCATCATTATGAAAGACATCCTTTGTTCTTAAATACATTTATTATTAATTGCGCAGTTAGAATTAGAAATGCTTATGTTGTTAGTTTATAAATAGTTTCTTATCTTATTATTAGCGAGGCGAGTCGGCCACCTGTTAGCAATAGTTAGTTAGTCAGTAGAGCTCATAGAGTTAAGTCGAATATAATCATCCATGTATTAACGTAATTATAATAAATCACTCGTTTTTAAAAACACAAGTTCCACCAACGAAACTATTTCTTATATATATATATATATATATATATATATATATATATATATATATATATATATATAAAACGGCAAGAAGTAACGGACGCTGCTATGTAGTGAAGTGTGAGGTGTAACGGGAGAAAGGTCCAGAATTTCGATATAGTCCGCAGGGAGCAATAAACCAGATGTAGTGTGTGCTCAGTCACTATATTTCGCTATAAGTAGCCAACGTTTCGCGTAAAACATTTACGCATCATCAGGGCCTAAAATTAAATGTTACAATAAATTTTAGTGAGGAGTGAAATGATCAAAATTGAGAAAAATTTTACAAAGTAAAAGCTGAAGGCAATGAACAAGAAAACAAAAGAGGTTAAACTTACTAGTAAACGATTAAAATAATGATGTCCTGCGGTGCGTGAGGCGACCGCGTGGTGAAGAGGTTAAGAAGATCGTCATGGTGATCGTGTGTAGACGAGGCGTTAAAATTTAAAAATACAAAAGCACATCGCAAATAACATGTGCGCGTAACTTAATAGGGGCGCAACAAACCACTTAAATCAGAAAATACACAGTGGATGAACAGATTAAAAGCACAGTCGGTCGGTGTAAAATTGACGGTGCAAAATGGCGTTCAACAAGTACAACACTGTTGTGGTTCGATCCGGTGGAATTTCGCGGTGGGAAAAGGAGATGGGCGGGGCAACGTCTATCGAGGCCGGAGATGTTGGTGGGAAATAGTGTACGAAAAAGCGCGGCAAAGACTGTTTTCCTTTCCCCATCCAAACCGTCGAGCGAAACCGACAACGGTCAAGATGGGAGAAGGAGAACAACCCCTGACTCGAGTACCAAAAAAGTAATGTAGTCGCAATAGTACAACGGTACACAGGCCCTGACCCAGTGCGAAACTGAAAACTGTCACATTATGTCGATGTGCTATCCGGGAAAGAAAAGAAGAAACAAATTTAAAAAAGGGAGAAAAATTTTAGAGAAAATAGAAAATATAAAAAACGGGCGCTATGGGATGTACGGGAATGAAAATGAGCAAGGGGAGGAAACCATTATAAGTACTGAAGGCACAATAATGGGGGAAACAACAAACTGTACGTATCAAAAAAAAAATTAAATTATATTAAATGTAAGAAAATGGGGTGAAAATTGAACAATACTAAATGATCTCTCACAGGAGCGTCTCTCTTGTGTGTTTGACGCTCCTGTGAGAGATCATTTAGTATTGTTCAATTTTCACCCCATTTTCTTACATTTAATATAATTTAATTTTTTTTTTGATACGTACAGTTTGTTGTTTCCCCCATTATTGTGCCTTCAGTACTTATAATGGTTTCCTCCCCTTGCTCATTTTCATTCCCGTACATCCCATAGCGCCCGTTTTTTATATTTTCTATTTTCTCTAAAATTTTTCTCCCTTTTTTAAATTTGTTTCTTCTTTTCTTTCCCGGATAGCACATCGACATAATGTGACAGTTTTCAGTTTCGCACTGGGTCAGGGCCTGTGTACCGTTGTACTATTGCGACTACATTACTTTTTTGGTACTCGAGTCAGGGGTTGTTCTCCTTCTCCCATCTTGACCGTTGTCGGTTTCGCTCGACGGTTTGGATGGGGAAAGGAAAACAGTCTTTGCCGCGCTTTTTCGTACACTATTTCCCACCAACATCTCCGGCCTCGATAGACGTTGCCCCGCCCATCTCCTTTTCCCACCGCGAAATTCCACCGGATGGAACCACAACAGTGTTGTACTTGTTGAACGCCATTTTGCACCGTCAATTTTACACCGACCGACTGTGCTTTTAATCTGTTCATCCACTGTGTATTTTCTGATTTAAGTGGTTTGTTGCGCCCCTATTAAGTTACGCGCACATGTTATTTGCGATGTGCTTTTGTATTTTTAAATTTTAACGCCTCGTCTACACACGATCACCATGACGATCTTCTCAACCTCTTCACCACGCGGTCGCCTCACGCACCGCAGGACATCATTATTTTAATCGTTTACTAGTAAGTTTAACCTCTTTTGTTTTCTTGTTCATTGCCTTCAGCTTTTACTTTGTAAAATTTTTCTCAATTTTGATCATTTCACTCCTCACTAAAATTTATTGTAACATTTAATTTTAGGCCCTGATGATGCGTAAATGTTTTACGCGAAACGTTGGCTACTTATAGCGAAATATAGTGACTGAGCACACACTACATCTGGTTTATTGCTCCCTGCGGACTATATCGAAATTCTGGACCTTTCTCCCGTTACACCTCACACTTCACTATATATATATATATATATATATACATCTTGCTATCTTTTCTGCTTCCATACAATGACACTTTTAGATATGATTATGCGTCAACCACCCTTCGGCGTCCGTATACGGACGCAGAAAAGTTTTCCTTGCTTACTGAAGTCTAACGGACTCTCAAGACATCCGACGGCAAATTAATAAGATATTATGCTTGTAATGATTAATATAAACGTTTCCTAGGCGGTATAAGTTCTATAATGCCGTAAGTGGAAGGCTCCAAAATTTTGAAGAAAGACGCAGAAACAATACTGAAATATATAATAATATTCAAACGAGGTTCGAATGTTTTATGGTAGAGGGCGAATTTGTCGTTTGCTGTATATTCTATTACTATATATTTGATCGACTTTGACGATGATTATGCGTCCTCACAATTGACAACGCTGCATTGCGAGAGTTTGAGGGAAAACAGTATTTTTGCTTCAGAGTCATTACCGTGCATACGCAATAAATTTATCCCGCTCGTTTTTTTTTATGGTTTTCGGGTAATGTAACTCGAAAATTAAGTGAAATGTCAACCAGGGGAAAGAGATTAGTGGCTCTAGCTAAATCTATTCCCAATCGTAAATATTAATATTATAATCGTATCTGTTCAATACAATTATTAATAAATAACATGAGATTTTTGTTTACTTTAACCTCTTACGAAATGAGTAAAAATAACTGTTTAAATATTTAATTTAGAATAATTTAAAAAAAGTAAGAGTACTTTGTGGAATGCATGCCGATAAAGTGTCGCTTGCTATTAAGAAAGATTCTCTGATTTGTGCGTTCGGCGCAAATTATTTATCAACTCACAGAGAACAGCATCATGTCAATGTGTGTTCTAGAAAAATGCGTGAACTGGCAAAAGTTTTAATTGAATCTCGAAAAGTGAGTTCCGAAATTAAAAATCTTTTTGATCTCCTTGACCCGCAATATTTTGATGTGGTGGTGAACAGTGCAAAAGTGATCGCCAGATATGATCCTCAGAAAGATGTGTTTCTGTCTCCTACGTTTGCTAAGAACATTAGCAGAAGTTCAAAAGATGCATGTGATATAGCAATTCTGCATATTGTCAAACGAAGACGTCCCATTCATTCTGCAGAAGCAGAAGCAAACAACTGCTCGATAGTACTTGGCAATATGAAATTTCAAGTCAAGCAGGAAATGATTTAAATACCAAAACTTGGAATAAAATAACCATGATACCTCTTACATCTGATATAAAGTTATTTAGGCAATATCTAATTAATAAAGGAAATGAAGCTGAAAAGAAATTGAGAGATAGTATGGAAGACAAAAAATACTTTAACTTGCTGATGGAGACAATTTTTTGTCGATTACTGGTGTTAAATAGAAAACGAGTAGGGAAATTGCAGCGAATGAAATTGTCTACATATATGCGGTCGGAAGCCCAGAATACACAAAATTGTGAGTAGTTTGAAGAAGCAATTTCGCCCACTGAGAAAATATTACTAAAGAGCTTCAAGAGAGTTGTAATTACAGGAAAAAGAGGTGCCAGTTCCTTTTAGTAAAGATATGAAAGATCACATAAAGCTACTCCTAGAAGCTCGTCCTCACTTTATGCAAATCTCATAAACCAATACAGGAATTAACATGAAACTTTGAACATTAGTCTTATTTGATAATCCCAAAAAAAAAAAAAAGCTTTTGATAAAATTTCGTACACCGGAAGTGGATGTTTACCTTTGTTTATAAATGTTTTTAAATATAAAAAATATTGCAAAAACATATTAAACAATATTAAAGACAACAAAGAAATAAACATCTGTTGCCTGAAAATATTTTTCATAAAATATATTTTTCAGAAAAATAAAATAAAATTTCGAAAAAAAATAATTTTATGAAAAATCTTTTCAAACAAAAGATGTTCAATTCTTTGTTATCTTTAATATATGTTATAATATTCTTGTTATATGTTTAATAAAAAATTATCGAGAAGAATCAAAAAACGATTAAGGTAAGCACCCACTTCCGGTGCACGAAATTTTACCAAAAGCTTTTTATTTCTTGGGACTATCAAATAAGACTTATGTTCAAAGTTACATGTTAATTCCTGTATTCGTTTTTGAGATACAAAGCGCAATTTGAATTTCACCTGACCTTTCATTATTTTCACAAGGTCCAACCTAGGTCACTATGTAACTACTGTATTTTCCTCTTCAAACCGTTCACCTTTTATCCCAAACATTTTTTGTATCATTGATAGTTTCAGAGAAAATCGATATAATCAATCGTGAATTTTTGATCTTTGATAGAACCTCAAAAGTTTTCCCCAGACTTTTCAGCGGTCTAACCTATGTTTTCATCATTTATAGGCGTTACAGATACATATTAAATTGGGTTTTCCCGTTGCGGCGTCAGGTAAAAAAACGGTTTTTTTAACATTCTCATTTAACTATATCTCGGATTTTAAAACTTGTCCCGACTTTTCTCGATTAATTCAAAACTTCGTATTTGACTAATTGAAAGTTAGGTACCATAAGACTAAAACTTATTTATGCTTTGATTCTGTAAAACAACCTATGCTTCTCACAAACAGTATATAAACTTAAAATAATCAATTAAAATGGGAAAGTTTATTGGTGGGTATTTTTTTTTCTAAACATAATGGTTAAATGGTTTAGTTATAATATATTTAGAACCATGCTAGATTATGCTTATTATAACTGACACACATATGAGGTTGGCTTTAGCATGAGGTTATAATTAAGCTATGCTGAGGTATGTAAGCGATTTTATTCAAGAACGTTTACCTTTATAAAGAATTTGCAAGTAATGCCAATTTTAATGATATGCTGATAACTTTAGACATTTTCCAAACGTAAAGTTGTGAAATTGAATAGAAAAGTTCTCAAAGTTGGAAAGAAACTAATAAATCTGTTGGTATTTTTCATCAATTTATTTCCAAACTGTTCAAAAGAAGTGAATAAAGGATTGTGAATTGACCAAATTGCCTGTGTGATCTCAGATCAGTAAATTATTAACTTATTTATTTACTCTAATTGTCACAGTATTTATTTAAAATAACATAAACATGTAGTTATTAAATCACCTCTTCAAATTATTAGTACTATTGGATATTCTTCTGATTTATTTATTATCGAAAGGAAACTGGCAACCATGTCGGATGTCTAAAAAATAGTAGCATGGATAAATATATATAGATTGGTAGTGGAAAGAATAGAACAATGGTTATTTCTTGGAATATACCGGTGACGCAAAAATAATAGTGAAGTGAAATGACGCAGAAAGGTGGTAAAATATAAAATTGAACTTTTCTGTTGAACACATTATGTAAAAATAATATACTCGATAGATTATTGAACAGGAAACGCCCCTTTATATAATGGCGTCTATATATTAAATAAATCTCTCACGGACGCAGGTTTATTGCGAAATGTAAAGACGCAGGAAAGGTAGCAAGATGTATATACCGGGTGTGGCACTTAAGACGCCTCGGACCATAGCTCCTTTACGATAAAAGCTATCGAAAAAAATCTAAGAACAAAGTGGTGCATAGTTACCGTCGCTATGTTTTAAAAATATTTCTAATCATCAGTGGCGTGCCGTACTCCAGTGGCGTACCAAACTTATGTTTTTTTTAAATGGAATGCCCTATTTTTTATTGCAGATTTGGAAAGTGCTCGACGAGTACTTATTTTTTTATCTAACATGTTATACCCTTCACTTTAGCGGTTTCGCTATTATAACCCCTTCTTTCAAAATTGCGCCCCATTTTTGAGATTTTTTTGTAGAGAAACTAATTGACGCCGGCGCCTAAATTTTGAATTGAGGTACAGGTTAAGACCTCGTATACCTTCACATAATTTTTTTTCGGGTAATTTATGGCAAAAAAATAATTTTTGATTGATCTTCGCATGTTGTCATTTTTTCCGAAAATTTCAAATGGCACCCCCCTAAAAAAATTACGGCGTTGTACAGCCAAAACTCTAAATTTTTCATTGGTGTAAAAAAAATTACACATTGCATAACACAATTTCGGAGAAAAAAGGAATTTCATCGCAAATGTCGGGAAACGTTTTCCGTTCCCAAGTGTGCCATGAGAAAACAAAAGATTGGTAATTGTCAAAGTAAATTATTAGACGTCAGTAGCAGCCATAAGTCATTTTTGATAAACGTTCTAAAAATGTTCCGAACTCAAGAGGAAATGGTTGACATGATATTTATTCTTGGAGAATGTAACAAGAATTGTTTCTTGGCATCACGAGTGTACGCTGCGAGATATCCGCACAGGGCACATCCAAATGAACGTGCGTTTCAAAAAGTGTTGGAGAGATTTACTACTACGGGAAGTGTGAAACAGCCAAGGAGAGTTAGAAAGAAGGCAGTTATTACCGAAAATAATGAACTGCGGTATATCACCAGAAGTTGCGGTTATGCCTCCAGCAGGAAGGTCGTCATTTCGAACATTTAGTTTAAGTTGTTAAATTTGCTTTATCTGCATTTTTCATATCATGTTGAATAAATAGGTACATACTATTATGTTGACCGTATTTGTGTATTTGTTTTGGTACTTTGACAATTACCAATCTTTTGTTTTCTCATGGCACACTTGGGAACGGAAAACGTTTCCCGACATTTGCGATGAAATTCCTTTTTTCTCCGAAATTGTGTTATGCAATGTGTAATTTTTTTTACACCAATGAAAAATTTAGAGTTTTGGCTGTACAACGCCGTAATTTTTTTAGGGGGGTGCCATTTGAAATTTTCGGAAAAAATGACAACATACGAAGATCAATCAAAAATTATTTTTTTTCCATAAATTACCCGAAAAAAAATTATGTGAAGGTATACGAGGTCTTAACCTGTACCTCAATTCAAAATTTAGGCGCCGGCGTCAATTAGTTTCTCTACAAAAAAATCTCAAAAATGGGGCGCAATTTTGAAAGAAGGGGTTATAACAGCGAAACCGCTAAAGTGAAGGGTATAACATGTTAGATAAAAAAATAAGTACTCGTCGAGCACTTTCCAAATCTGCAATAAAAAATAGGGCATTCCATTTAAAAAAACATAAGTTTGGTACGCCACTGGAGTACGGCACGCCACTGATGATTAGAAATATTTTTAAAATATAGCGACGGTAACTATGCACCACTTTGTTCTTTGATTTTTTTCGATAGCTTTTATCGTAAAGGAGCTATGGTCCGAGGCGTCTTAAGTGCCACACCCGGTATATATATATATATATATATATATATATATATATATATATATATATATACATCTCAGTATCACTTGTGCGTCCTTTCACAATCACGTTATATTGCGTCCACGTAAAGGAAGGCGAATTATCAAATATACTCCGGAGTATATTACATAATTTACATAACAGAGCTGCTCCATCACTCTTAAAACCTTAGTAGCAAAAATTATTTCATTCACATTGGTATCAATATTAACTCCTTTCATGGTGGCATCAATAATGCATCCAAAATATACTCTTTCCGTATACTTCGCCATCATTCCCGCACTTTAAATATACATTTATGTATTTTTTACATTACTTTCTGCGTCCGGCACTGTTGCCGTCATATTGGATGTGTGAACATGCATCTGTTCTTTACTGCATAGGAAGACGCCGAATATAATCGGAACGGAGAAATACGCAATAGTAGCGTGTGTGAGTCGGACGAACATTTAAATATTTTGAGCCGGAACAAGATTACCTCCCCCCCGTTTTCGAGGATGCTGAACACGATGGTAGTGTTAGAATTTCTCTTTGGGGCTGCGCAACCCCTCAAAACGACCAAAAACCACCCCCAAGAGGGGTAAAACGCGCTTGATCTGATTTACCTGCAGAAAAAAAAACACTTTCCCCCCGTTTTCAAGGATGTTGAGCACGGTGGTGGAGTTGAGTATCGCGTCCGACTCCTACCAACCCCTCCAACGGCCAATACTCGCCCCCTAAGAAGGTGATTTTTTTTTAATATCACCGGCAAATATAATATCCCCCCGTTTTAGAGGATGCTGAGCATGGTGGTGGTGTCGGATATCGCGTCCGACCTCTACCAACCTCTCCTCCGGCCAATACTCGCCCACCAACATATAAATAATTTAAAACATTTATTACGATGCATGAAATAACGGGAATCTTCGCGTTTTCCAACTCACACACGATATATACAGGGTGTTTTAAGTTAAGTATGCACCTTTGCCAAATTCTCTATTATTGGAGGAATTACCATTTTTAATAAATTAGCAAACTTGTAGCATCTTTTTCTATAGTTAAATTGGCGGAAACAGAAAACATCGCATTTTAGAAATTCAATGAAAATCGGCTCTGTATGGTAAAAACTTATTTTTAAACTAAAATAAACATAAATACAATAAAGACGAAAAGTAGCTTGAATATGTAAAATTCAACCTGTTCGTAACTCTGCAACATTAAGTCTCAAGACTAAAAACCAAAGACTAAAAACAAATCGTTTATTAAAACAACTACTTGCCTGGCTAATGCCACCCCGGATATTGGATGATACAATAAACGGGAAATTATAGGAAAATTCGAATGACCAATATCGATTGAAAATGTTCCGCTTTACAACTCTTAATAGAAGCAATTTTTGTCCAAAATTAATAGTTTTCGCTAAAAATGCAAATTGAAAATGTTTGTATCAATTTTTGCGTTTTTGAATGGTTCAGCAAAAACTATGCATTTAGAGCAAAAATTGCTTCTATTTAGAATTGTAGAGCGGAACATTTTCAATCGATATAGGTCATTTGAATTATTCTACAATTACCAGTTTTTCCGCCAGAGGGTGTGAAAAATAAGGTATAGTGCAATTAATTAATAAACAATTTGAAAAAAAACGCTAAAATGCATATACGGTCACGATTTTGCGCACTCTGGCGGGCAATGCACGAATTATTGGAAAAGTCGAAAGATCGATATCGATCGAACATTTTTCGCTCTACAACTTTGGTCTCTTACTACTTTTTCAGAAAATGGATAGTTTTGACTGAAAATCCAAACATGAGCAGGAGGTGACAAAAGAAAAATGTTTTTATGGATAAATCTCAAGAATTCTTAATATTTCATTATACAAATTGTACATAATTGGAAAGCTTATCAAAAATGCCATGCATTGGTGGCAAGATGTATAGGGTGTTCCATTTGAAAAAAAATAGTTATCCATTGTTTTGCGTATGTTGACACCCTTTATAGCAGTATGAACAAAAAAGAACCAAAGCCGATTTGTATTATTCTTCATGATGTGGAAAATTCTTAAGTGTATAAAGATGACGCTAGCTTTGCTAAGAGCGCTTCTGCAATTTTTTCAATGTGTCCTTGTTTTTGTCACAAATTTGCCCATAACTAACCAACCGTCCATAATAGACCCATACTATCTTATACTATTTTTATCAGCTTCTCAAGAGGGTTGAAAATAAAGTATAAAATATAGGGTGTTCCATTTAAAAAACATAACTTTGTTCTGTAATGTACACTGGGACACCCTGTACAAAAACATAAATATTTTTAAAATATACAGAATAAGTGTGGGTACCAATTCAAGAAAACTAGAAGTCGATATCTCAAATAGCAAATAAGTTATGGGGCTTTTACAAATCGCTGGGTCACCCGGTATATGAACAGACATGCATTTCGTAAACGTACATGTTTTAGCTGATATTAAATTTATGGCGAGTGCATACCCACTTAACTCAAAATTGTCAAAACAGCCTATATTGAATCATTCGCCAGAACACTTCCTAAAAGTGCAAGCGAAAAACATAAACAACTCGAAAAAATATTGCTAGGAGTAAAATCAGTTAAGACAATACAGCATCTATAACCAGAACTTTGATGAAAAATAAAGTTTGAATAAAAAAAAATTGTTATGTTAAAATGATTTAATGCCCATAGAAAAAAAAACAAAGTAATGGATAATTTAATCCGTTTGCCTAATTGGAATGCTTTCTGTACTTAAATAATCCGACTGGTTGCCCTGCAATTCTAAATTCTACTATGGTTATTAATTTATTATATAATTTTAGAAAAATGTTCCTAAATTTATTTCAATATTCCATTCTTCAATTACATTCCTACATATTTGCAATTTTAACTGATTTTACTAAAATAGGTGAAGTTTATAAATTTATTATCATTATTATTTACTCTAGCAACGTTATTGTAAAATCCCGTCGAAATGTCTTAAATTTATAATTTTATCTTAGTGTTCGTGAAACGACAATTTTTAACAATGGTCTTTTGAATGATCCGTTGATTTTTGCGTAAATATCACTTTTGATTTTTTACGTAACTGGATTTGAAATTGATTGTATTTTTACTACTAATTTGTTTCCTAAATCTTTTAATTTTATTATTGTGGTGATTTAAATTTTTGATTTTCCTTAATTTGACATTTTCTATCTCGGAATTAAATATGTCTAAGAAATAATTAGATTTTTTCAAGTGTTCTATAGAAACAAGCCAAAATGGCATGAACATTTTTGATCCGGAATTTATTATGATTTTTAGTTGAATTTTAAAAATCATATTTTATTTATATGAATTTTTGTATATCTGCATATTGAATTATAGTAATAACGATTAAACAACTATTTTGTTTTAAATTTTCGACAAGTAAATTTGACGAACAAAAAAATATATTTGTTTATGTTCGGAATGATGTATAGAGATTAAAATAAATCCTAAAACAAATAGGCTCATGTGTCCGTTATTCTCCTCTCACTTTGGTAGCAACAAAATTCAACTGCAAAAATTAACTCTTATTTGAAAATAATATTTTATCCAACAGTGGTAATCCATGATTAATTTGCATTGGAAACATCTACTATTTTTTAACCATAAATCAATCTATTGGTAATTTTCTTGATGACGGTAAAGCCGCGTTGACATGGGTCGTGAATCACGAACGTCTGCCACGCTTTCGTAAGCCACGCTCCGTGTAAACTACTTGTTCGTGAAATACGAAGCGTGAATTGTTATCACGAATCAAAATAAAACCGTTCGTGACAAAATCAAACCTGTTTGATTTTAGTCGATCGTAGACAGAGCAGCAATAGAGTTGTTTTCGCTATGGCTGCAAAAATATTAAAAATGAGTGACGCAGATACCATAAAATTTTTAGAATTTTACGAAAATGAGCCAGTTTTGTGGGATCCATTAAGACCGGATTATAAAAACTGAGATTCCCATGCAACTGCCGCAAGAAGAATTGCTGGTGCAATGGAAATTCCAGGGTTTACCGAAGTTCATGTAATAATGAAATTTAAAAATTTACGCAGCTCCTACTCACAGGAACTGAAAAAAATTCATGACACCACAAAATCTGGGTGTTCGTCTGATGCTGTTTATATTCCTAAAGTGGTATGGTTCAATCATATGGATAAATTCCTCAAACCACATGTCAAACCAAGAAAAACATATTCTAATTTGGTAAGTATATATTTTTATTTAAAATTATGAATATCTAAGCCACTTTAATACAAACATTTTGAATATGCCAAGGAAACAATTAATATTGATTCTTATTTAACAATTTGCCACTGCCACGGGACTGCTCCCTCATTGTTGAAATAGTTGCAATAATCGTTTCTTTTCTGGTTTGCTGAATTTGTCGGACGTCTGTTATGAGTTGACGATGTAATGTCAATAAGACCAGAACTTCTCACTTGTCTCCAAGTTCCCGGAATAACATTGTCATTTTCGTCTTCACCATCAATTAAGTTAGCAGGCACATAACTGTTGCCAGTTTTTCGAAGCCAGTTATGTATCGTACAACAAGTTAGTACAATTTTATCAACTTTTTCTAAACTTACAGCTATTGGTCTGTCGAATATTCTAAACTTAGATGCTAATATACCAAAAGCATTTTCGGAAATGCGTCTAGCTCTTGAGAGTCTGTAATTAAAAATACGTTCTTCTCTGGACAAATTTCTGCGACTGTATGGCTTAAATAGAGTTGTTGTAAGTGGGAAAGCATCATCACCAACAATGACCGTATTTGCGGGAATCTTGAGCGTATTGTTCTCCAAAGCTCTATAAAGGGTTGAGTGTTGCCACACACCACCATCTGATGCTCTACCTTTCGCTCCTACATCAATATATGTGAAACAATAATTGTGGTCAACCAAAGCAAGCAAAATTATGCTGAAGTTTTTTTTGTAATTGAAGAAATCAGATCCTGTTGCAGGAGGTGATCTTAGAGTGACATGCTTTCCGTCTATGGCCCCTATGCAATTTGGGAAGTTCCATTTGGTTTGAAAACCACTTACTATCTCTTGCCAAATATTTTCTTCGTCTGGCACCTATAAATAAATAAATGTTATTATAATCTTGTTTAGAAACCTTATATTATTTATATCTTGTTGTAGAACAATCCAGATACAAACAATGATAGTGCAAAACATACTATTATAAGTGATAACTCCTTTGCATCTGAAGAAGAAGCCTGCCAATTGGATCAAGAATCTATATCTGAAAAGGTGGTAAATGGACCTTCAATAAAACCAATACCTTGTACTCCAACCACATCACGTAAAAGGAAGGCTTCTTCTACAATTATTGGCAATGACGTTACTTCTGCAATAGAAAAACTTGATGACATTTCTAAGCGAGCAACTCATAATGATACCACAATGAAGGACGATTGCTTCGACCATTTTGGAAGATATATAGCATCACTTTTGCGCCCATTGCCACACTATCAATCAACGTTGCGTTGGCACAAATAATTAATATGGTTTTGAAACCAATTCAAATACCCTCAAATAATTTTGCAAGTAACTATCCCATTGCCAGTGGCCCTCCTTCAAACAATACAGACATCTCCGCTGAAAATTCCATTTTTTCAGCTGAAAATACAAGAGAGGATTGGATCACCGACATTCCTTCAGTGATGAATGATTATTAAGTTTGAACTTTGTTTATGAAAAATATATTCTATTTGCACACTATGTACTTTTGCTACTCTCTTGTTTAAAACATTAACATTTACTTACCTTTATAAATTCTTTTAAGGTGTCACATACTGCATCCAGGACCTCTTCGATGAATTTGCTTATCGTTGATTTGGGAACTCTAAATAAAAATTCTAAACTTTTAAAAGAGTCCCCAGTGGCTAGATATCGAAGTGTTATTTCCAGTTTTATTTTGGCCGGAATTGCTTCCCTCATATTAGTATCATTTCTTTGAATTTTGGGCCTAATGCATTCTAATAAATAATGAAAATGCTGTTCAGACATTCGAAGTAAATTTTTGAAATCTTCAGGATATTCATAAAGTTCCTTAATTAAATCAGTGCGATTTCTTTGAAGAATCCATTTCCTTGTCCACCATCTTCTATTTTTCCTCTTTCTCACAATTTTTTGCAAAATACCATCTGCTATTAATATCAAATTTTTAATCACGCCCGTGCCCCACGAACGTGATTCACGCCCCCATGTCAACGCGGCTTAATACGTCGAAACTTGAGTCGTGAATATTTGTTTAGATTAACATTATTTAATTAATTGATTAATAACTGTTGATTATCAACGTTACCCAATATGTCTTACAATAATTAGTGGTGGTTAAAACAAAGTAAATTTTTTCTTTAAGTTCATAATTTTATTTATTTATAATAGAAAAATAAATTAGCGCTTTAGCACTTTTATTACTTCGCGCATAAATTAACTCGCAGCGTGGCGAAGATGAATGTAAAGGAACGAAATCGTTCTGATAATCCCCGCAATTTAATTTGGAGGAAGAATGACGCATCATGACAGTGCGAGGCCGGCGCGACGTTGCCGATAAATCGAGACGCAGAACCGCGGTGGGCGCAAGAGAATACACACAGACGTATACTTACACATCGACGGTGGCGCCTCTAGCAGAAATTGTGTGAACTAAAATTACCCATTTCAACATCATTGTTGCGTCTACGCTTATTTTTAATATAGCATTCAGGAAGTCGCACTCATGCGGACAAAATTGAAAATAGGTGATGTTTAAATTGCGTCCGTATATGGACGCAACTTGGCAAGTATGTTCTTGCCTCCGATTTTCGGCAACATTGCCATTGCGACTTTTGATGTCTTCGCTTATTCTTGTGTTTTACGTTTAACCGACAACCTGTGCGTATAGTGACTACTTGGTGAAAATTTTGTTTTCTTATTCTGTTGTCGGCGAAGAATAATATGACATCAAGAGGCAAGTTGTTAGTGGAATTATCACGGAATAAAGGTACGGAAAATTTAACTATTTATAATTGTTTATCAACGAAATAGCCATTGAAGCCATGGGTGTATTAAAAGCGTATGAGAGTATACACTGATTTTGAGTAACACGTTTTAAACTATGAATTTATTATCATTTGTTTCTCAAATATACTTTTAAACAATAAAAAAAAATAGATACAGTCCGGGCGTTCTAGAATCGCGAGAAACTTGGGTGCGCAGCGGTGTCGTTCTGCCGTTAAATTTAAAAATCTTCAATGGCGGTGAACCATTATAACTATTCACGTGGTAGATACACCGTGAATACTTAAAATTAGTGATGGGCAAGATCGAGTATCTCAAAGATCGATCAATCGGTGATCGATCAGTTGATGTATCGAGCCGCTCGATCTTGAAGATCGAGCGGCGTAAGAAGATCGAGTAACGTTGATCGATCAAAAGATCGAGCATCTAGTCAAGATCGAGCAGCTGGTAAAGATCGAGCGGCTTGAAAAGATCGAGCATTCTTACTTTCAGGCGATCTGCTCGATCAAATAATATATTGGTTGTTAACAAAAACAAATAATTAAAAACTTTTTAAGGGTCTCTTACAAAACTAATTAACGAATTTACTTAAGCCATTTGCTATTTGAATAAAAAATAAAAACTACATTTAATTGTTAATGTTAATACAATTTTAATGTATTTATAAGAAAGTCATGAGATCAAAACTATCTATAATATATAATTAAAATATATTTAAAACAGTATTGCAACAGTGTTGCATAATACTGTTTTTAAAGATATTTAAATTTTACGATATAGATAGTTTTTTTGACAACTTTTATCACAAGTAATTATAATTATATCTGTTAATCAATTAAAAAGTATTGTTTCTTATGTATAAATTTTATATTATGTTAACATTACAAAACATAGTATTTTATTCTGCATTCATAAATAACTAAAACATCTATTATGTTCCATTAAAAAATTGTTATTTTAAGAAATTTCCGGTTAAACTGAGAGTGATAAAACCTATGTAAATAATGAAGGTTTGGGTTTTTTAGATGCACGTTTCCGTTCGTTCTGGTTCCCATACTTATTACTAGTCATCGTATTTGGTTTCAATTTCAATACAAGCATTCATTCAATTTCGAATGTAAATATTTAAATATTAGAATTAAATCAAGTCGGGAGAATTCTAAACATATTTAATAATTAACTTCTTAACCAACCCGGGAAAGTTTTTACTTTCGGCCCCCGATACTAAACTATTCTTTCTGAAAAAAAAAATTATCAAAAACAAATTATATTAAGAAATCACCGGCCTCCGCCTCCATCGGCCCACCGGGAAATTCCCGGTATCCCTATCCGCACCTGACCTACAACTAATCGAGTACTCGATCTTTTTTGATCGATCTTACCCATCACTAATTAAAATGGTAAATTAATGGTAAACCAATTATTTGTTTAAGATATATTTTATTTATATTAATTTCTTTATAAATAATTTTTATCCAATGTTGACGTTCCAAACTGACATTTACTAATTCTTAATAACAACTTTAAATAATTGTTTATATGGAAGGGTGAAATACATTCTTTTTAAGTCAGTAGTAAGTTGAAAACTTTTTATTTCACTTTATTTTCATATAAACTACGTCAGTTAAGTATGTTTATCACTTGAAGAGAGTTTAAAATTTCTTCACGTAAATAAACATGTACTTAACTCGCTTAGTGTGTAATATCCACTAAACAACACAATGACCAAAAAATTATTCCCTTATTCCCTGCGCCGCTTCTCGCCATCCTATAAAATCCGGGCAGTATGTATATGAAGAGGAAGTATTTTTTAAATTATTTCTAAGAACTAATATAATTTTTGCACAAACGCTCTTCTTGCATCCATAGTTTTAATGGCATCTGTCAATGCGCAAAATTTAAAAATTTAAAGGAATCCAAGTGATTGTTTTAGAAGTGATTTTTCTAAAATGTTCAAATGTACTCAATTATTTATGGATGTATTTTGCTTAGAATAACTTTGTCTGCAAGCTACTAAAGTTTACAAGACTAGAGATAATAAAATTTTAGGTGAAAAAATTGACCACACGAAAAGAAATGATTAGAGAGAAAAGGAAGATAGCGAAATAAAACTGTCCGTCTTGAAAACTCGAGTAAGAAAATATTGAATAACTTATTATTCTAAGTTAATTTATGTTAATTATTAATATATGTTTTAGGAATGTATTTATAAAAACAATCTAAATGTGTTGCCAACAAAAAATGAATCCAATACACATCATGAATTTCCTACTGATGTGTATGATTTCAACGATTCGCCTGAAAAATGTGAGATAAAAACAACCGTTGTTCAAATGACACAAACGAATTTAGATTATAATGCAACTAATGAAACCAAATCCGACCAACGAGATTCTGAGTTGCCAATTAATACAATCGATTTCGAAGATAATCGTATTAATAGTGAATGTAAAACATACGCTTTGTTGGTTCCAGTACCTTTGTTTACAGTCTCTAACAACACATTGACTAGTGCACCAACGGATCGAAATATTAAAAACGCATTTGATTTAAATAATACTAACAATATGAAAAGTATTGAATCTTCATCCTCTTCAATCGTAGAAAGTTCATTTGATGACGAAGAGATGCCGGATAATGATAAAGATTGCGATTTTATCATCGACAATTATTCAATCAAACCATTTAGTAACAATATGGAAACTTTAAGTGATGCATCAAGTGATGCATCAAGTGATACATCAAGTGATGCATCAAGTGATGCATCAAGTGATGCGTCAATTGAATGTCAAAAAAGTTGTAATATGAGTATTAACAATGATGACCTCCTTAAACTAGATCGCAAAGAATACGAAGTAAGTACTTTTTATCTAAATGCATAAAATGTATGCAAGTATTAAAAAAAAGAAACACGAGAAATTTGTAAATATTAATTTGCGATGGTCGGTGTGGTGGTGTTACATTTAAAGTATAAACTGCTGTGGTCGATGCGATGGTTTATTCACTACGTTGTCTTTAGGTATCTGTCTGCATCTGTTATCTGTTTCTTATTCTAATTACATTACAATATATATACTCTTAATGTTTACATTTATCAATAAGTTCATTGTGGGTGAAGGTGAAGCGTGAACCTTGCTTATTGCATACACAGCTGAATCGGCATTACATACTAACCTTCACACGTCTTGTTTACCGTGCATTCAACCGCGATGACTAATGTTATTAATATGTTATTATTCCATTACAAATTATTTAATTCAGTTTTTTTTAGTTTTACTTTAGTTTACGTCAACTGTATTTTTATAATATAAGATATTTTTATGCATTGTACTTAGTAGTTTATAAAAAATTAATGTAATCTTTTGTAATGTGTCATATAAACAAATTTCTTAATATGCATACGTCGTTACAGCATGTGTTTTTATAGAAATCATCAACTGCATTGGGTAAGAGAAACACTGGAAAAAAACTTACTCGTTGTAGGTATTGCCAAAACGATATGCCAACAAAAAATTTTACGAGACATTTGCTAAGGCACCATCAATCAGAAGTGGAAGTTAAGAAAATTAATGAAATGCCAAAAAACAGTAAAGAGAGGCGCCAAGCGTTTTCATTGCTGAGAAATGACACAAACTTTCAACTCTTCATTAATGGCATTACTAGACCTAATCGAACTATAAATCGTATTGAAAATGCCAAATATTATCCTTGTATTTATTGCAAAGGGTTGTTTTAGTGAATTATTTAAAACGTCACGCAAAGGTCTGTCTTCTTCGGAAAGATAAAGAAACAAATAATGATAAAATAGTTGACCATTTGTCTCGATCTCAAACTATGGTTGCTTGTGCATTGGATCCAACTGATGTCATTTCCAAATTGAACATTAAGGAAAAAGTAAGATTTTGACATTTTGTGTTAAATATTTCTAGCCTTCCAGTATCAGTCCAATGTTATCTCATTTTTTTCCTCAAGCTGCTAGTTTTAAGTAATTATGTCTATTTTATTAGTAGGCTAGACACAACTAGATTTATTACTATTGGAATTTTTAATCATACGTAAATTTTGGAAAAATAATATTTTATCTTATAAAACTTCTTAAACATTAACATAATCTGTAAAGTTTAGGTTGTTCTAGATTGAAAAATATACCTGGTCTCTTAAAGTTATATGGATCATCAATTTTTTTCGATTATTATTTTTTATGGAAAATCGTATTATATTATGAAACCTAAATGTAAAAACAAATCATACTGATTTTAAATTTATTAAATGTTGTTTCTCGACCATAATAAAATGCGATTCTTCGCGAAACAGTATGGCGGTTACAATTTACAATTTCATTCTATCTGCAATACATACTGAGAAAAGTTACTGATCCATATAACTTTAGATATCTGGTATCACATTGCAATTTTGGAGAAACCAAAGAAGACCATTGTTATTAAACAAGTAACCAATAAGAATGTTTTTGCTTTTATTTATTTCTTTGTTATTTTATAGGTTTTTAGCTTAATGAAAGGTGATGACATAGCGTTTGAAGCAAAAAAAGATTTGCTGATAGGGCATTTTGGTGAATCATATCTAAAAAGGCATCGACGAGAACGTATGGCGTATTTTTGTAGCAACCGGATGAGAGAGCTCTCTCGTTTACTAATAAATTTTCGACACATTACAAACAATGAGAAGGTGGCATTTAAAGACATATTACATCCCAGAAATTTTGAAACTGTCGTAACAGCAGTGAGAAATATTTCTGGGTATGATTGTTTCAATAAAACTTTTAGGGCACCGAGTCTGGCTATGCATATTGTAACATCTCTCAAAGTTATACCGGGTGGACCATTTAATATGTTTTCAGGAAATATCTTCGAAACAAGAAACTTAAAAAAAAAATGACCCAAACAAAAAATGATTGTTTTGAAGGGGGCCATAATAACATAATTTTGTTTTTTTCATAGATGGCGCTGTTGTCGCTAAATCGAGGTCAACTTAGTTTTTTTAAATGGAAACCCCTACTTTTTATTACAGAATCAGAGTCCTTGTTAAAAAATGAGAAGAATTCACTCAGCTAACTTTTTCGTCAGAGTGATAGATGGCGCTGTAATCGCGAAAAGAAGTTGTTGCATTTGGACGCTTGCGTATTCGAACTTCGCGCGCATGTGTGTGTGTGTGTGGTGTGTGTGTGTGTCAAAACATGACGTCGGCCGTATTTCCATGAATTACAATTTTAAATTGAAAAATAGCTGGAAATAGCTGGATTTTGATGCTTTCTTTGACTGAACAAAAGAAAATTTAGTTTGGTAATTGTTGCGACTTTACCTGGCTCGTCACAATTTATTTCTTGTTCGTTCCGAGTAATTACCCTTAATTTAGTTTTTATTGCATCTATGGTGTTTGCCCAAAAGTGCGCATAGTGAATTAGAGATAATAAACGGCAATTGTTCGAAAATGTGCGTAATTTGGACCAGGGGCCATAAACAGCTTAGCGGGTAATTCCAACATCTGTGTGGCCGACCCGCGAAGCTGAAAGACGCTTTGGAGCAAATTGGCAACAACGCAAGGTGGTGGTAATTTTCGGTTTATCAATAACCAATCAAACCGATTTACATTACCACCACTCAGGCTTCGACTCCACCTCCAGCCCCTTAGAAGAACATCAGGAAATTAATCAAAGACACTTCCACTCAAGTCTTTGAGGAGAGAAGATTTGGTACGGTCGCGATAATTTATAAACCTTTTGTAATTTAATGTAAATATTGTTTGTGGTAATATATTAATTTGTTATAACAAACACGTTTAATTATTTGTAATTTGACATCCAAGTTGCAAATTGGTCCTTCGAGTAAGTTGAACGAAACGGATACAAATCCGCAACAGTAATCAGTCGGTCTTCTGCATTGACGGGGAAAACGTTACAATGGTGCGGTATACCATCGCGGAAAAGGTCGACATGATTTTCGTGTATGGTGAAGCTAGACGCAATGCACTTGATGCGTGTGGCTTGTACGCGGAGAGGTATCCTGATCGAGATCATCCGAGTCACATGACTTTTCTTCGGATCGTCAACTCATTTGTGGACACTGGCAGCCTAAAACGAACCAGACATCGAAGACGCACCGTAACCCAGGAGAATGCCGAAGTTGATATTTTAGCTGCAGTTGCAGTCAAACCCAACCTAAGTTCTCGTCAACTGGCGCGGAGTTCAGGCATCTCCAAAACGAGTGTTCTGCGAGTTCTTCATCGGCATAAATTTCATCCGTACCACGTATCGTTGCATCAAGAACTTCATGGCGACGACTTCCAACATCGAGTGCAGTTCTGCAATTGGGCTCAGCAGCAAATACGCAACAACCGGAACTTCGTTTCCATGATTCTATTCTCGGATGAAGCAAGTTTTACGAATCGTGGCCAAATCAACCGGCATAACATGCATTATTGGGCGGAGGAGAATCCACATTGGATCCGACAAGTGGACCATCAACGACCATGGAGCGTCAACGTTTGGTGCGGAGTTCTGGGAGATCACGTCATTGGCCCGTACTTCATCGACGGAAATCTAAATGCTGAAAAATACGGTGAAATTCTGACGGCTCATCTTCCTGCTTTACTCGAAGACGTCCCTCTGCTGACCCGATTGAGACTGTGGTATCAGCACGATGGCTGCCCTGCACATTTTGCCCGTGTTGTCCGAGATATTTTGAACCGCCAATTTCCGAACAAGTGGATTGGTCGTGGAGGTCCGGTGGCTTGGCCGGCACGTTCGCCGGACTTGACAGCGCCGGACTTTTTCCTGTGGGGATTGCTGAAGGACAAATGCTATACCGACATACCGACGACGCCTGATAACATGAAGGAGCGTATTCGCAATGCTTGTGCGAACATCAACAGAGACACCCTACGAGAAGTTCAGAGATCGTTTCAAACAAGGATCGCAAAATGTCTCGAGATGAACGGCCATCATTTTGAGCACCTGCTCTAGAGATGATTTCAAGTAAGTTTAACACAAGTGCGCGTCTACACACACTTCGACCCAATCGACTTCTTCTAACCTGCCATTTCTTTTCAGTTTCCTACAAATTACGCTTCAGCCGGACATCGACAACATCAACCTGCAGAGCGACATGGGGCTGTCAAAGCTGTCAGCAGCGCTCACGCTGAGCCCAGAATAAAAAGCAAAATTGAAGTTATTTGTTTAATTTGAAATTATTATAAATTTTGAAATATCAACTTGGAAATGGATCAAAATTATTTATTTTGCATTTCCAAGTCGGTCGATCATACAATTACACTCTTGAATAAAATACTAGTTAAGTTTGCGTCACATTCATATCCTTTACAAAAATAATAACAAAATAATGTAACGAACATTATTGGTGATTTTAGACGGGCATGTTCGCAAGTGCGCACACACACACGCACACGCGCACACACACACACATGCGCACGAAGTTCGAATACGCAAGCGTCCAAATGCAACAACTTCTTTTCGCGATTACAGCGCCATCTATCACTCTGACGAAAAAGTTAGCTGAGTGAATTCTTCTCATTTTTTAACAAGGACTCTGATTCTGTAATAAAAAGTAGGGGTTTCCATTTAAAAAAACTAAGTTGACCTCGATTTAGCGACAACAGCGCCATCTATGAAAAAAACAAAATTATGTTATAATGGCCCCCTTCAAAACAATCATTTTTTGTTTGGGTCATTTTTTTTTAAGCTTCTTGTTTCGAAGATATTTCCTGAAAACATATTAAATGGTCCACCCGGTATGTGACGAATTATTGCACCTTATAATACAAGAGAGCACTGGTTTCGTGTACAAATCAGCAGTTGAGAAGGAAACATCGATGAAAAATGTTAAGTATTTTAAAAAATTAGTTGAATCACGCTGGAATACGGAATTGGCGTCTATTGCAAATAAGGATTTGCAGGAAAAACGGTGGAACAAACCACTACTTTTGCCATTAGTGAGTGATGTACAACAATTTCGTGAAGGGGTACTTAGAATGATCAGTACGTGCCAGAAAAATCTATATGAGGATACAAATATAAATGCGTATAAATTACTCGTACAGTGTACTTTAGCATTACTGATAGTTTTTAATAGAAGGAGGATAGGTGACGTACAGTACTTAAAGATTAATGAATATAAAAACGATATGAGAAGCAATTATAAAGATTTTGAAGATGCTCTTACTGACACTGAAAAAATTCTCACAAATAAATACAAAAGAGTCATCAACAGTGGCAAAGGTAGCAGGGCCGTTGTTATCTTAATCCCTAAACTTATTCAAGACTTTATTAATTTGCTATTAGAACAGAGACCAAAATATATTACTGACACAAATAATGAATATGTATTCGCAGCACCGGGTAGTAGAATTAAATGGGGAAAAGGCGACGTTGCCATAAGAAATTTATGCAAGAAACTTAAAATAGAAAATTATAAATGTATGACAAGCAACAAATTAAGAAAATAGATCGCGACTGTAATGCAAATAATGAGTTTAACACGTGAAGACATGAAACAATTCGCCAACTTCATGGGGCACACTGAAAAAACCCATAATGAATTTTACGAGTACGTAAATTATGCACATTACTTTGGATAAACAATATTTGAACAATTATTATTTACAGACTACCTGTAGACGTTTATCAAACTGCAAAAGTTTCGAAAATTCTATTAATGATGGAAAGAGGATCCGTACCAGTTGAGTACAAAGGTAAATCACTTTCTGAAATAGATTTGGACCCAAATTTGGAATATGCGGAAGAAGACAAAGGCCCAGGTAACTTTTTCGTGAGCATAAAAGTAAGATATTTCACAGGATATCTAAATAACACGAGCAGCAATATATTTTGACATAAAGCTTACAATTCCATTATAGCGATAACAAAGTTATTATTTACCAGTGATATTGAATTATGCTGATAATTCGAAAAAAAAATTAAATTCATGGTTTCCAAATACAATGTCGGAAAGTCAATGTAATCGCACCATTGAAAGCAGCATTTTTGATTGACAAATTCACTAAATTTATTTTTCCTACTATTAAGCGTTTTCGAGATATCTTCTGTCTGAAACGTCTTGGTTCGCCCTATATATTTATTAAATGTATTTTTTTTTATAAAGGAAAGATTACAACTATACCTGAACATGATTTAACTATCATAGATAACGAATCGGCCACTATAGGAGACACATTAGAGAATAATGAAATAGATAAAGGTACAAGAGCTTCTTTATGATATTCTATATTCTCTAAAACTAGTTTCTTAAATTTTTTATTCCTATTTTACCAGATAAAGAAAATATTGTTGAACGTGAAACTATGACAAGAAACCTACAGATTAATGAACAAGAAGAATTTGAACCAATGGATATAGATGAAGGTATTTATAAAAACATTTTCCGTGCTTATCACTGAGCACGGAAAATCTTATCACTGAGCACGGATATAATATTATGAATAAAATTGATATTTACAGTACCACACGAGAATCTGCAATCTTAGATCATATAATTACAAACAGCAGTGACTTACTTAATATATCTGTACACCCAGTATCGTTTTCAGATCACTCGGCTATTATAACAAGATGTACAGTACACGCATCATGTGGCACATATGAAAGTGTAAATAAAACCAAAATAAACTATGAAAACATCAAAAATAAATTCTATCGAGCTGACAAAACGCTAATAAATTCTTTTAGCGATCTTATCACGTTAATTACACATCTGCTGGAAAGTGAAACCAGGAAAATTACTTTTAAAAGAAAACAAAACAATGAGTGGGTTAACATTGAAATCGTAAACAGTATTAAAAAAAGAAATAGCTATTACGCAAGATATAAAAACAATCCACAAAATAATTATCTTAAAGAAATCTACCTAAACCAAAAAAAAGCTACTACTGCAGCAATAAGTGCTAGAAAAAAACAATTTTATAACAAAAAATTTCAAAATGCAGAAGGAAATGCGAAAAAAACTTGGCATGAAATAAATAATATTATGAACAAAAACAAAAGAAAATCCTCAAATTCCATCACTCAAATAAAAGACAGCACTGGCAAAATTATACAAAATGAAAAACACATCGCTGACGAAATAAATCATTATTATGCGACTATTGGAAAGGACCTGGCACGTATACAAAGACAAAAAATGCAAAACCAATTAACAAACACCCTCACGAAAAGTATAGACTCAAATCTAATATTCGATCCAGTCACAGATAAAGAAATAGAACAAATAATAAAAGATTTAAAAGAGTTCTCTGCACCTGGAAAGGATCGCATTACAAACAAATTGTTAAAAGAGCTAGGGGAAGCGATAATTCCTATAATAACAAAACTAGCAAACGAAGTCATCTCTACTTCAACTTTTCCAAACATTTTAAAGGAGGTCATTATTCTGCCCATATTTAAAAAGGGTGACGACAACTTGCCTGAAAATTATAGACCTATAGCACTTTCTTCTTGCTTCGCTAAAATATTGGAAAAAATCATGCTCACTAGACTACAAAAACATATCTTCAAAAACGAAATAATAAATAAACAACAATATGCGTACCAAAAGCAATCTGGCACTTCCACAGCTTGTATGGATGTTGTCTGCCATGTTCAACAAGAATTGGATAAACACAACTACGTCATATTAGTGTTAGTGGACATGAAAAAGGCATTTGATACAATATGTAAAGAAACTCTGATAGAAAAACTAGAAAAACTAGGCATCAGAGGTAACGCAGGTAGTTTAATGAGTAGCTACCTAAGAAATAGAAAACAACAAACAAAAGTCAATAGTACATACAGTGACGATCTAGAAACAGAATTCGGCTTACCGCAAGGGGGGGTTCTACCTCCCACTTTATTCATAACTTACATCAACGATATCTTCGATTTAGAAATAGAAGGTGAACTATATATATATGCAGATGATACATGTATCCTTTATAGTGGAAAATCTTTAACTGAGCTGGAAAATACAATTAACATAGATCTTCAAAAACTCTCAACTTGGTTTTCAAACAATACCCTAACTATAAACGAAACAAAAACAAATTATATGATAATGTCACAAAAAAATAAAAACCAAATTGAAATTCAATTAAAAATCAATAACAAAATTATAAACAAAACTAGCGAAACTGTATATTTGGGATTAACAATTACAGACAATTTCAAATGGGACAAACACATTGAAAAACTAAAACAAAAAACTAGTGCTGCCACAGGAATTCTTTACAGATCAAGAGAGCATCTACCTGAACGTGTTCAAAAATGCATATATAACACCCTATTCACCGCAAAAATAAACTACCTATGCGCAATTTGGGGAGGTACATCTGATAAAAACATCAATACCATGCAGAGACAACAAAACAAGTGCATTAAACTAATATATAATTTGGATAAAAAAAACACCAACGACCACTCTATATAAATTAATATCAGAACTAAATATTAGACAAAAAATATATTTTGAAAGAATTAAGTTTATACATGAAATAATTATAGGTTCAAGTAAATCTAACATTATACTCGAAAAAAACAAAGAAGTACATAAATATTTGACTAGACGAAAAAGTGATATATATGTTATTCAGAATGAAACCAATGTTCTCAAACTAGGATTATTGATAGATGGTGTTATACAATATAATAAGCTGCCAGGAAGCCTGAGGAACATTGAAGACATAAAATCATTTAAAATGAAATCCAAAGAACACATACGGAAACATGTCTTGTTAATGTAATGATTGAATGTTGTGATAGTTTGCCTGTATTTGTAATTTGTGTTCTTCACTCATCACAATCATCTCATTCACAAATTTTTATCATCATAATATACATAATTAAACATCTCATTCACAATTTTTTTTATCATCATAATATACATAATTAATCATTTACAAAAAAAAAATTAAAAAAAACTACAGATAGTCTCCATCACCATGTCCAGAATTAATTCTGAACATGAAGGAGGCAAATTCAAAAATTAAAATCGGAGGAGGGTACTTCCTTGTTTTAGTTACATAAAACTATGGAATTTCCCTAACGCCGAACATGTAATGTAATGCCGGTTCCAAGTTGATCATATGATTTGACTGTGCCTGTCACACTCCTTTCAAAGCCATATCATCTGACATCATCTGCCATATAAACTTAGCTCCAGGTACATTTATTTAAAACTGTTTGTTGGAGAAAAAACTAGTGTATGTTTCATACGATTTAAATGTGACTTTTATGAGTCGCAGTTTTTTTGACTAGGTTACGCTGCGCTTCAGCTCGCAAATGCAAATATTGGTCATATAAAAGTTTTGCCACTTTTAATAATGAAACAATATATTATTGTTTCATTTGCCTTAAAGGTGACTTCTTGTATAGCAAAAGGATTGCTCGTATAAAAACTTTCTACTTTTATTGAAACATATAAAATTGCAATACGATATTGGTACTTTAAATTGTAGATTTAGCTTTGTATCGTTTTTGCAGAATTCTGGGAGAATAACCCAATATCTACAAAGAAGAAACAAAAACCAAAAACTAAGCAAGGTGAGCACGTGAACATTTAATATGGAGTGTATTGTCATTTTAAATTTTATACAATCAATTATGTGTCGCAGTAGTTTTAAAATGACAAAAAAGCAATAAGGTTGATGTGGCTATCATGTAACTTTCTCCGATTTGATAGTATAAAAGGAATTTTTATATTATTTTACATATTTTTCGATTTTTTTTTAATTATGGGATTTTGAAAAAAATCACAATTTATCGGAATGGTGTCTAATAACCACAAAATAGTTATTTTCGTTAAAAAAATTTACGATTGCAATAATTTCCTGTACTTTATATTATAAAAAGAAAGTAATAACATCTTACAAAAGCAGAAAATAATTCGTAGGCGAAAGGTTCATCTCGCAACTTTTATCTGATATTTTGACGAGAGTACCAGTTAATTTAGAAGTAGGCGGCTAATGAGGTGATTTTATTATATTTAGTGTTTAGAGGATATATAAAAATAGTTGCATACATTTTCTGAACACTAAATAAATAACAACATATTTATATTCACAAATTCAATTTTATACTTTTGTTCTAGATTGGTCAAAGAAGGAGACAGATGTATTAACAGAACATTTTGCGAAATATGTAGAAACCGAATCTTATCCGAAGGGATCCGAAATAAAGGATTTCATTGAAATTAAAAAATCGAACAGAAAAGTAGCTGTTATAAAATCGAAACTTCAACATATCATGAAATTAAAAAGAAAGTCAAAACAATTATTGAATAAAATATAAAAAATCTAAAAATATTCTATTTATTTATACCTAAACCTTAATCTGATATTAAACATTCTATAGTAATTTACGATATAAGTAACGCTGTGAAGCTTTTTACATTACGAGAGAGAAGTTTGAAAAAAGCTTTGAAATTCTCGAGAAAAGTAAAAACAAATAACGTTGCGTATGTCGTAACATGGTTTATTTTAAATCTATTTCAATTGTTTTTTTAATGTGTAATGAAAACCATAGAAAAGCGAAATTTTATGCTATATTGTTAGCATGCCACCAATATCTTCTTATCAACGAGTTACATTTAATATCACTAGCGTTGTTAATAAATTCATAACAGCACTAGTGTTGTTAAATGTATCTTAACGCAACTCGTTGCTAAGGAGTTATTGGCATGCTAACTTCATAGGATAAAATAAAATGAATTAAAAGTGAAGTAATAACTAATTCTGTGAATAATATAATTCTTTTAACACGTTCGCTGCCACCGACGCGATAGTGCGCCGCCCGGCTTTATACTTGCGTATATGCAATTCCAATTGCAGTGGCAGCAAACGTGTTAAATCATGGACTCGTTGTGACCTCCGGAAATCTGCCAACACTGTAGGAGGTAAGAACAAGCTACTCGTTTCTGATAATTGTATAAAAATGGAGGTCAGTTTGTATCTTTTATATAAAAATATATATGCATATATAACATTTTTATAAATAAACAATCATTTCCCCTCAGTTGAAAACCTGGTTCTGTAGGTTCCCCTCAACCCAAATATACAATTTTTTTTTAAAGAAAATTGTTCTATCATATGGAGGCTAGGTCGCCTTCTTCACGTAACGGAGGTGACTACTTAAGACATACCACTATATATATATATATATATATCAAATAATTAATTGTGTGCTTTATACACAAGTTCAATTTTCTTCGCCGCGCAAGCATATAAATCGCCCCAAAATGGTAACCAATATCGACGATTTCGATAAAGGGGTTCTAAAACGAATCATTTTAAACACATATACAAGTAATAAAATTTTTCCAACTGTAAAAACAATATTCGAAAAATTTAAAGGGGCTACTGATTTCAAAGGGTCAAGGGAAAGCATGAGGCAATTAATTCACGAAATTGGATTTAAATGAAAAAAAAAATACAAACCAATAGAACGTTATTAATGGAACGTGGCGATATTAGACAATTGCGAGTAAATTATTGGCGTGCCATACAAAATTATCGCAATGGCGCGCAATTGTTTACATGGACGAAACATATATTCATTCGTCACATACGTCAGAGAAGCAATGGACAAATGATTCGAATGAGGGATTATTAAAGCCAATAGGCAAGGATCACCGTCTAATTATAGTTCACGCAGGTAGTGAGGCTGGTTTCGTACCGAATGCCTGCCTTATTTTTAAATCAGGCAGCACCACGGGGGATTATCATGCAGACATGAACTACGAAAATTTCGTAAAGTAGCTTGAAAACAAATTAATTCCCAATTTACCTCCACAATCAGTGTTGGTTATTCATAATGCTCCGTATCATAATAAACAAATAGAAAAGGCACCAACAACCAATTCAAGAAAAGCGGAAATGCAGGAATGGTTCCGAACAAGAAATATACCTGTGGACGGCTATATGCTTAAAAGCGATTTATATGAGCTTATAAAATTAGACAAGCCCAAGTACAAGAGGTTTGCAATAGATGAAATATTATTGAAACACAAACATAATGTGTTACGTTTGCCACCCTACCACCCAGATCTCAACCCTATCGAGTTGGTGTGGGCTTCGTTAAAACAATATGTGTCCCAGCGAAACACCACATTCGTCATGAAAGACGTGTACAATCTGTGCGATGAATTCTTCGCCCAGTTTGATGCAGAGGAATGGAAATCCCGCTGTGCACATACCCTCAAGTGCGAAGCCGAATTTCTTACGAGGGAAGGAAACATCGATGATGTAATCGATAGCTTCATCATAAATTTAGGGGATTCATTTGCAACGAAACGGGATTTCGTATTGACTGGTCAAGCACAAAAGTCGTATCTCCTGTTGGGAAACCTGTTAAACGTGTCACTTTTGGACCAGGGCGAGAAACAACAACGGTGCTGATGACTGTGAATGCTAAGGGAGAAAAGTTCCCTCCATTAATTGTTCACAAAGGTAAACGATTGTGGGACAGTATGTTCGGCAATCCAGGAAGTGAATACGAAAATACATCATATTTTGTTAGTGAAAATGGCTGGATGACGGAGGAAGTATTTGAATCATGGTTCATCAATAAATTTTTGAAATTCTTAAATACCCAACCAGTTTTTCTGTTGTACGATGGACATCTCTCCCACATCAATTTGAATATTGTTAGAAGTGCAATTGAAGCAAATGTAGTGATTTTGAAGCTTCCGCCACATACTTCCCATGTGTTGCAGCCACTCGATGTGTGCGTATTTCGAGGATTAAAGAGTAAATGGGATGGCCTATTGGGAAAAAACTTGAATGTAATGCGTAAACTACAAAGGTCAGAATTCTCCAGCAGTCTAGGAGAAGTCTGGAGATCTACGGAAGCATCTAGCATTAAAAGTGGATTTCGTAAAACGGGTATATTTGATCCAAGTATTCCTGATCGAGTGAACCGGTTTGTCGTTCCAGAAAACAAATTTGATCCTGTGAAACTTAGGAGGTACAAAGAGATGCAAGAAGAGAATGCGGCCAGATTGAATGAAGTTGTTGTACCAATTATGCCGAATCCAACCACTACCAATGTTGTTGACGTGAACACACCAGCACATCCTTCAACAGAAGCACATATTCCTACTGATGTACAAATTAGAATTGAAGAGGATGTAGCTTCAATAAGTACAAATATGCCTACCCCTAACAACACTGATTCAGTTCTCCAAACCCCTGCTGATATTGCATCTCCAAGCACTTCCGCCAATGGTAATTCACAAAGGAGTTTCCAAGAATTGCTGCTTGCCAGGGTGACTCCCGAAGTTCCAGAACATGCAAGAAAGAAAAAGAGAATTGACTTTGCTGAAGTTATAACACATCGTGAATATTATCAGCAGATGATAGATGACGCACAGGAAAAAGAAGAAGAAAATAAGAGGAAGATGGCTGAAAAAGAGCAGAAAATCGCTGAACGAGAACAGAAAAAGATTGAAATGGCAGAGAAAAGGAAATTGACTGCAGCAAAAAAGCAATTGAAAACTAAAAAAACTGGATATCAACCTGAACCAGTAAGTAAAGGAGAAGGTTCCACTACATCAGAAGAAATTGTTTCTGCAGAAGAGCTGAATCAGTCTGATGAATATGATGTAGAGTGTCTGACAGCTGTTGATCCTGTAGAAATGAGTGAACCAACATTACAGAACATTGCAAATGGAGCATTTATCCTGGCTAAGTTTAAGGGTGTAAGAGTGGAAGAAGAGGGTCAACTTATTATCGTTCACTGTGTATGGTCTTATAGGAGCCAGATCTTGACGATGGGAAGGTTAGGGTTATGGGTATGAAATGTGTGGATGATAACAAAACTGTTTTGAAAACAAATGAAGAAGACGTTTCGTTTGTCGAATTTGACAATGTTTTAGGAGTGCTGCCTTAACCCGACCTTAATCTTCAAGGGTTGCGAGTTCGTTACGAGTTTTCTGGAAGAGTCGATATATTTGAGTAATTGTTATGCTACATATTTTACATAGCATAGCCTATAAAAATCTAACATCCTTGTTTAGGCTTTTTTTATTTGTGTTTTGCTACCTGTGTGTTTTACTTTGATTTGTGCCATTGGTTTACTTTGTCTATAATGTGTGAATTAGATCTGCATTATAGCCTAAGCTCGCTTAAAATCGTCTGCATTGTAAAAGCCTAAGCTTTATTATAGTCCAGTAAGATTTTGGTTGTAGGCTACACTATGGTTTAAAAGTTAATCATATTTGCGCTTAATAAAACATTAAAATTGTTAAAATTGTTCGTTACTTGTTTTAGACGTATTTTTGTACTACCACATAAAGCCTTTCCATACTAGGCAGAAGTGCTAAAAAAAACTGTGTGAAAGTACAAATTCTATACTTTAATATCACATTTACCCCAGAGCTGAAAAACTTAGAGTAATGCAACACTAAGCCAATAAATGGTGATGAAACTAAGCGTTTTGTTATTTTTGAAAATTACAGAAAATTTATTAAAAATTTTGCAGAAATAGCAGGCCCATTAAACAATTTGTCGAAAAAAGGGGTAGAATTCATTAGCTCTAAAGAGTGTCAACATTCATTTGATAACCTTAAATATACACTATAGAATCCACCCATATTACAATATCTTAGGCCTGGAGATTGGGTACAATGTGCCCGGTACACAAAGGAGGGGATGAGAAGGAGGCCGGGAACTATAGGGGAATTACAGTGATGTCCACGAGATACAAAATTGCAATTTTGGTGGTGAAGAATCGGCTGGAAGAAGAGGGGGAAGAAAAGGGATTAATACCTGAGACGCATGGGGGATTAAGGCGGGGGTGGGGGACAAGGGTGCAGATCATTACCCTGACAAGAATGGCTGAGCGAGTGACCGAAGAGAAGGGAAGCATGTATGCGGTGTTTGTGGACTTTAAGGCGGCGTACGAGTCAGTGCCAAGAGAGAAGTTGTTAGAATGTATGAGGAGATGCTACAGAAATTGGGGAGGGAAAAAGAATGTAGGAGAGAGAGCATGAGAATTATAAGGATATAGTATTGTATTTTTGGTCGATTAAAGTGTAAATATTGTTGGATATGCCAATAAAGGTCAATTTTTTTTACAATATCCCGAAATGATAAACCAGTCGCCAATGCCAGTAGAACATTATCAACCAGAGAAAAACTATTATACTATTGAGAAAGAGCTACTTGCTATAGTGTGGGCAATTACTAAATTTAGACCTTATCATTTTGGCAGAAAGTTGTAAATATTTATGGACAATAGGCCTCTAGTTTATCTATTTGATATAGATAATCCGTCTAGTAAACTTACAAAATTTAGCATACATTAAGGGTAGAAATAATGTTATCGCGGATGCTTTATCCAGGATAAAATAGATTCAGATAGTTTAAAAAATATGTCTAGTAATAAAAGCGAACAAGTAAATATTACAACGAGAGCACAAGCCAGAAAAGTTACTAATGAATCGTCAATTGAGGAAAAGATAGACGCCTAGACTGATCACCCTGGTGAGGTCGAACTGTTAAAACATTTAATTGATTGTACTGAAATTAGAGTAATAAATGAGAAAAATGTACAAACTGCATATGTTAGGGAAATTGACTGTTTTTCATGATATTGAAATGAATGTAATTTTATTATTGAACAAGCTACTCGATCGGCGCTAAACTTAGGTAAAACATTGAGAGAACTTGTTAATATTTGCGCAAATAATAGAAATAATAAATTAACAATATTGGGAAATAATGAAAATAAAGAATGTATTGAAGGAATATTCCAACAATCAAAACTTCTTAAAACTAATGGCATAACTGTCTATATTATTAAAAACAAAATTAAAATTGATAATAAAGCAACAAGAGATAATGTACAATTAATTATTACTGATTACCATATACTTCGAACGGGAAGACACGCAAGTATAAAACAAAGTTTTACAACATTTCAAGGTCCTACTATTGGCATGAGTTAAGACAAGACATTGAAAATGTCAACGCTATAAATACTCAAATATAAAGAAACAACCTCTTACAATAACTACCACTGCACCCAAAGATTTCCAAAAAGTTTTTCTTGATCTGGTACGCCCTTTGAATCCTGACATTAATGAAAATAGTTATATTTTGACAATACAATGCGAGCTTAGTAAATTTGTTGAATGTTATCCAATTGCAAATAAAGAAGCAAATACAGTAGCAAAAGCATTTGTAGATAATTTTATTCTTAAATTGCCATACCTCCTTTTTTAGTTACCGATAAAGGTACAATGTATTTAAAGAAGCATGCAACCTGTTGAATAGGAAACATTTAAATTCAACTGCATGTCATCATGAAACACTGGGAGCATTAGAAAATACTCATAAGCATATAACGGCAAATCTTAGAATACATACATCTTAAAATTCTGGAGATTGGGGTGCTTGGGTAACGTTTTGGACTTTTTCTTATAATAATACAGTGCACACAGTAACTAGATATACGCCACATGAACACGTTTTCGGTAAATTAAATAATATACCATCAAATATGACAGAGAAATTAGAACCCATGTATGCATTTGATCATTATCCAAACGAATTAAATTATCGGTTACAGGTAGCACGGCAGGAAGCACAACAAAATTTGATACGCTCGAAAAGTTGTGACGCCAATATTTGCACTTATAATAGGAAAAAGATTATGTATAGTGTAGATGATAAGGTGTTAGTGCGCAATCCTTCCAAGGACAAAAGTGAACCAATTTTTCTCGGACGTTACAGAGTTATACAAGACAAAGAACCAAATGTGCGTTTACTAAAAAGGAACGGTACCATTTTAGTGCAAAAGACATAGTAAAGCTATATAACGAGTGAGATAATGTATTGCATGTAGGTCAAGTCTTTTTAATGTTTTTTTTTTGCTCAGTAAGAGGGGTGGTGTAGTGAATGAAGTAACATAAAGTCATTATGTCTAATAAGCAATCGAATGAGTTGAATAAACTAGTGCGATTGATGCAATCAATACCTGAGACAGCACTCTACATTCAATGCATTATCGATTTGTTAGCAAGAATTCACTTGGTAATAGTCACCTGAATGTAACATACTTTCGAATGTTGTAAAATAGTGTATTTTAGTTAGTGTTAAGTTGAACATCAAATAGAAAGGATGAACCAAGTAGAGTGTGTTCCAGTTTCATTCTTATGCCTGTCGGTCTAAGACTACCCCAAACCCCCGGCATTTCACTAGTCAATAAATTTATATATTTTTCGAAAGTGTCCGAAATGTGCGAACTTTCCATGAGAATAATAATAATTTATAGAAACTAATATTGTAAAGCAAATATATTTCACTCTCACTAAAGAACAATACCTCCTGCCCCTACGTTATTGAATGTGACATGCCAGTTAGTAAATGGACAATTGCCCAATGCTTTTGTGTTTCATCCCACCAGTGCAATGGGAAGCACCATATATGATGCGTGGATAATCAAGTCAGTGACAATTGATAGTATCATTCTATATATTCAATGTATAATCTAATTTATAATGTTTTTCACTTTACATTTATTCATTGAATCGTGCCGTATATTATATTTACATAACATTGTAATAGAAATTCAAATTCTGTTATTAATTAGTAAATATTGTCTACCATCTTCAAGACGTCAATAACAATGTTCATGAAATAGTAAACATATTCACTACAACTTCTTTATATTCAAAATTCAAGAAGCTCCATCGAAATACTTTTCACATGAATCGGTACTGGACCCACCCAAAAACTAGCTTTAGTTCGTTTTTACTGTAACTGCTAACCATTTCGTGTAACATCTACTTGTTAAATGTTGCTTTACGGTCTGTTTTCTATTATGTAAATAAACAACCTCATAACCGATGGCCCGTTAAGAGTGGAAGTTATAACACGGGCAGTTTCAGTAGGTTTTAAGGGGGTGAGGAGCACTTGATACAAATATCCAAAAGAATTTATTGAAAACTTCAATAACACATTATAAACATTTATGTTTTAAATGAAACCATTGACATTTTAGTAAAGTTCAAGACAAACTTAATAAATCTAGGCTCAAGAGGGGGCGATTGCCCCCATTGCTTGATACGCCATCGACAGAATGAATTCACATATGTTGAGAGATAAATTTACCAAACATGTGCTTTGTCGTACATTTTACAGGATTTTACAGATAACAATGAGGAGCTAGCCTGCTCTGCAGTTATTCTGATGTCATTGTTTTTTCGATGAAAATGTTTTAAATATCGTAGAGATGGTACGAAAACGATTATATAGTGCTATTCTATTACGGCCTTTACAGCCTTGCCAGTTTTATTCCACTCGGTCTCACAAACTTTCTGGATGCAGTCGTAACATTCATTGTAATTACCAAACAAACAAGGTCAATCGCCAAGTCCCACCACTGAGATGTTGCACTTAGAGATTAAGAGACATTATAAACGGTTGGGTTTTACGACAGGATTCTACCAGCACCGTTGCAAACTGATGGTACACTTCGTAGAATTCTTGCAACACATTACACTCAGACCCACATCAGTTTAAAATCTAAATGGCAATAATTATACCAATTTGTAAACTACAAGTTAATGTAGTATATTATTGAAACAGAGTAATCTTTAAATCAAAATGATAAAGTGTACACCATTACATATTTATACTTGTAATGTCATGTAATGTCACCTTTAACCAAATTGATAAAGCGTAAACCACTGTATGTATTTGTATATTACTGCACAAAATTATGTAGCAACCTATTATTAGAATTATTAGAAAGAAAACGTGCTTTAACGCGTAGAATAGCAAGCTTGGCTCGTCTGACGTACAACTGATTAGTGCATGACGCGCACCCTAACAAAAGCCGCATTTACATTGCCGAAAAACATCAACTCCATCAATTTTAAAATAATATTAACAGCGACAAGGCATATTAAACCATTATATTAACAAATACTTATTCAGACAGCACAAATGGTGACTAATATTTTGAAATAACCTGGAATAGCTTATTGTAATATATAAATTGTAACGAAAATGCATACTATGTAAACAGATCTTTTGATTTTAATTTCGGCTTGGACCGCCAGATGGCACCAGCTGGTTCTTTCAATTATATTAAATTAAATAAATCCAACGTCATTTCAATTCTAATTAAACCATAATTTACATTAATTTTGTTTGAATTTATAGCAAACTCATAGCACTACCCATGCAATTTGATTTAGTTGACCCGCTCATGCGTCCCATTTTCAGAAGCTTGGGCATTGGGGGGCGGGGGGCGCTGGGGCTTTTCCCCCTAAATATGGGTAAATTAAGATTTTTTAATGTGTTTTGGGGCACTGCGATCAATCGGGTATATTCTGGAGTACATATTTTGTACAACGGATATTCTTGGGGAAAATCCCAATATAGGTGCCCGCCTCACGTCGCTACACTTTGTTAATTAGAAACATTACCCCAAATCACGAAGGCCGGATTAGAAGATCTGAGAAATTTTACATTTTAGTGAGGACAATAATGCAGCCGGAGAATAGCAACTTGGTCAAACGCAAAATTGGCTCTAGGGATTCTATTGTTGCTCTTTTCCAATACAGAAAGAGCATTATCTATTGTAAATATTGTTAAAAACAAACTAAGAAATAAACTAGAAGCTATCACACGATTAAGGTATCTTTCAAATTGGAAGCACTCACTTATTGCAGAGGCTTTGGGCTTTAAGAATGACGAAAAGTAGCTTAAACATTTAAATATTTAACCTGTTTATACTCAAGGTACAAATAACCTTTAAAAAGAACTACTTAACGTTAGTGTATCCCTCAGAAGTACGTAAAACCATTGTATATACATATCTAGTAGTGCAACGCTTATGGGAGAAAACGAGGCAAGTATTGGAAGCCTCTGAGATCCCTACTTTGGAAGCCTCCGTATGAGGCGCTGCCGCTGCGATATAAAATAGCTATTAAATTGATTTTACTATGCCCTCATAGATGGCTATGAATATAATATGCCTACTGAGTTGCCTGAATGCAATATGAAATTATTTGTTTTTGTGGAGAATGACTAATACCACGCGTACGTATTTACATTTTCGGTTGTAGCGCATTGACAGATTTATAGCTTTGATAAATGCTCTCGGTTTGTTTAATTTTTTTATACCTAATCGGCGATTTACGATACTTCGTTATATTTGGAGTTCCACTGCACTCGCTGATCATTCATACATTTTCTGATGCATCAATTCTTTCTAACTAAAATTAAATAGACTAATTTTCTTAATAAATAAATTTAAAATAATCTTTAACATATTTAATGTGGTTCTTTTTAAAATAATAGACTATTTCAGGGCCGAAAGACCGCAGGTCGATAGCCCATTCGGACTCAGTTAATTACACTTTTATATGTTATATAGTTGTGTAATAAGAAACTGAATAAAGATGTATGTAGACTATTTCTGAAATACGATATAATAATTTAAAAGCGTGCTTTATATGCGCATTTCAGATTTGCAGTATAAAAGAACATGTTTTAAAACAAATGGAATTTCTGTTTAAGAAAACTATTGAGGCGTATATACGCTAAAAAGTCATTATTTTTTTATATGCGTTAAAAAAGGCATTATATTTTTTTTATATGCGCTTAAAATTGTCCAATATATGCGACAAAATGATTAAAATATGGATTTTATATGCGGTTTAATTAAAAATAATGTTGCAAAATAAAAAAAAATACGAATAGCAGCTGATGATAATTTATTTATTGGAATTACAATGTAGAACCAAAATTTGATTTTGATTTTCATTTTAGGTAAAGTTAAATGACATGGGGTTCATGTTAAAATGTATTATGTCCTCCTCAGTCTCGCCTTTCAAAATTCCACAAATCATTTTAATATTTTCGTATCCCGGATTTCGATATAACACGCATCAAATTTTCGCAAAAGTTAGGGAACTAATTTTAAATTTTCGTGCAGTTCTTCAATAACTTTAAAAGCCTCAATTAAATGCATTTGAGCTGTTTCTAAATTCTTGATTGCAGTTATTAAGATGCAAAAATGAGCAATAAAAGCTAATAACAACAACATCAATTACAATTAATGTAAATATTAACTTTGTATGTTGTTATATGTGGATATATGCTCAAATAAGTTTAATGTCACAAAACCTCGAAATATTCAGTTATATGCTAAATAAAACTTGATACTTTGATTTATTTCCGAGAGAAACGTAAAGATACAATTCGCCAGTTCCATACGAAAGAGCAAATAAAACATGTAAAAAAATATAAATCTGGACTCTAATTATAACGCTGAACAGTAATCAGTTAAAAAATTCGCGAAAGGAAATTTTCTATTTTTTATTTTATTTTTTATACAAAAACTATTAATACTATGCAAATTGAACTTTATTAGAGCACTGTTGTATGAAGAATCTAAATATGATATTAGAATTATTATAGCTTTCGCGATGGAGGAGAATCAATCGACAACTTTTCATTTTCTTGTGGCTGCCATATTAGATTTTTAGATTTTTTAATGCAACATTATTTTTTCTGTTTATGACCACATTATGGTTTAATTTTACATTTGAGTCAAAATTTTCAATTTATGATGTTTATAATGCACTCTTCATAAACAGCATAAATTGAATATTCAGTTCAGTAAGTTTGGATAAAGATGCATTTTTTAGTGAATAACAATGTTACGAATTTATTACTACTACAAAATATCATGCTATATATAAGAAGTGTTCTAATTATTGACCTTCCAGTTCCAAGCATAATTGTGGCCTCTTTTTGAAATGATAAATTACCCACCGTTATTTCATAGTTACGTAGTTCATTAATATATGGAACCCTTCCATAAATCTTATTTCTATTAATTCCCCATAAAATTTACGTTTTGCGATTTTGCGGTGTAATCAACCAGACATGTAAATCTTAAAATCGTGCATAATTGCAAGGAAGGCACTGAGCTTAATCTCCTGAACTTGGTGGAAATTTACAAACAGAGCCGTAATACATCAGTTATCTCCTTAACGAGCAAAGCGACTTAATTATTCTCTTATTCTAAATCCACAACTAACTAGGTATATTTTCTTACCCCAAAATATTTAGTATAAATTAAATAATTCTTCTATTTGTAAATCACTTGGTAATGGCGGTAACTCGTTGAAATTCGATTGAAATTTCCGTTTTTTTTTATATAACTGTCTTCTCATAATCTATAATATGTTTTACAATCATAAGTTATGGGAAAAGTTTAATTTTATTTGTATTAAATCTAGCTACAAAAATACAAAATATACAACATAAAAACATTTCTAATTTGCTTTTCGGTGTTTTCCTGTTTTCGCCCGCAACTGTTATCTAACCATGTGAATGCACTTATATATATACATATTTTGGATTTCGGGGAATGAATGTTTACATTCTAAAGAATGGTTAGAGAATGAACTGGAATTTTGATTTAATCTAAAGGCGCGGAAATGTTCAGAATATCTTTTTTCGAAACTACTACCGGTTTGTCCTACAATACACTATTGCATTCGGAACAAGAAATTTCATAAACACCTGATTTCTTTAAGGGATTGATTTTATCTTTTGAATTGAATAGTATATTTGATAATTTACAGCTAGGTTTAAACGCGATTTGATGGTTTCGTTTGCGGAGAATGTGAGCTATTTTTTCGCGCCTTTAGATTAAATCAAAATTCCAGTTCATTCTCTAACCATTCTTTAGAATGTAAACATTCATTCCCCGAAATCCAAAATATGAAAATTTTGCACAACTGTACAAAAGGTACAAAGCTTAACTTCCTTGAATCCGCCGAAATTTTCAGACTAAGCAATAATCCCCTCGCTAATCTGTTGAACGAGCAGACCGATTTAATGTACTCACCGCTTTTCAAAATTCTTTAATCTCTTAATTATGTTTAAATCTTTGCACCTGTTTACTGTAAACCATTTTGTTACATTCGCCCTATTCTCGTACTGATATAAATGTAACTTCTTCCATTAATTGTTTCACTTGATAATGACAGTAAAACGTCGAAATTTAAGTCGTGATATGTATGTATGTGTAAAATTTGTACATACATCAAATAAATTGTGGTAAAAAACATAGTAAGTTTTTTATTCAGTGATTAGATAATGAATTACCACGTAGTAACGGTCGCAACCATCACCATGATTTTTATAGAACTTAATAGTTACAGTAGTTACATTACATATTTTAGTATTGTTACAAATAAAATGTTTGTGTTTATTTTCTGTCTTGATTGTTTATATTAAATACATATTTTTAATTTATATTATATATTATAATATAACAAAAAATATATTTGTTTGAAAAATATTAAAAACACCTCGGCACCCCACAAGGCATGTAAAGATTTAGAACACGTATAAAAAAAAAAGAAACCGCTGGAACCACAATAAAAAAAGTGGTCATTATTTTACTTTCTTTTCATATAATGATAATAGGGTTTTTCTTGTGATATTTTTTACATTCATTATTTTTTCAAAAACGCGTTATATTAAGAAAAATTTATTATTTATAAATCGTCCATTTTCGCATTCCCTACATATATTGTTTTGAAAATTTGATGTAAAGTTTATGATTTAATAATTATTGACAAAAACCTGAAAAATTTTAATTTGTATTTATTTAATATATCAAAGTAATAGTTGTGTATTTATATTTACAATATTTCTCAAAATAAAAGTTGAAAATATTTTCACGATCACATTACTTTTCCGAACTTTAATTAATTTCATCTACCCCAATTTCAATTTTGCAGTAGTTCATTTCCATGAAGAATATTTTCTGTATTACTGCCGCTATGGATTTTATGTTAAAATATATTATGCGGTGCGGTGTTTATTTATGTTCCTCGATTTTTGTTTACATTACAACGGAAGAGTTTCGGGACAGACGGCGGCCTTGAATTTCCTATACGGATCGAATAATTCAAAAATTCATTCTAAAACGAGTAATAATTTTCAAGTATGCAACACATATCACTTGAGTAGCGAGTTTTTCAATGTGTGAATGCTTACGCGCTCTCTTGGTGTATTCGGAAACCCAATTTTTAGCCACAAAAATTTACATTGCGTTGGCATACTAGATATATAAATACAATGGTAAAACTGTCGCATAAAGGGGGATTAAATCAATTTAGTACAACTGTAGGCAACACACACAGCTTACTTTTTAGGGCAATATTTCGGGTCTATTCGCTTTTAAAGATTTTCGCTTCTAAATGATGAACTCCACACAATGTAAAATAACATTTTCGTATGTGATTTCTTTCATCTTCATATGATTCACACACCGTCAAACAAGATCCATACGATATCCATTCGAAAGTCTTCGATAGTTCCGTTGCACCATTTATATAATTACTGCCAATTGGTTGTTCCCCTCGCGCCGCCAGTGACGCATGAATCATGCATTGAAAGATTGCCATGATGTACTTCTCAACTGACGTCATATGCTAATGATGCGGTTGGTGAATCCGCGCCAAATCCGTGGGAAAGAATTTCGCATTGCTTTTTATCTCCGAAATACTGATCATAGAAATCTCCCGGAAATGTGTTATATTAGAGTGAAATATATACATTACACAAATAAGACAACAGTTGCAATAACATTAAATTAGATAAATATTTTAATAAAATAATAAGTTAAATTTTGATAAATGTTTATTATAGCATCTATAGCATGTAATTACTCGAATCCCGGTGTTATATACATTTATAATTTATATTACTTTAAGTTTTGTTGTGTAGTAATCCTATTAGTTTGTTGTTAGTGTGTGCCGTGTCTACATTTCCTGTAGGGCAAAGAAAAAGACTGGGAAAAAGTACAAAAAAAATAAAAGAAGAGGATGAGTCTAATGATCAGTTAATTATCATTTTATTCTTATTCAAATGTGATTCACAAACAGTTTTACAGATTTTATCAAATGCAAATATGTATTTCCCATTTACATAATTTATCGCTGGGGCCAGGAAACGTGTGCATTCGAATTAATTTGTTATTACTCAAAAAAGAGCGTGTGGATGGAAACACAAGCCAAAGTGTGGGCGACTCTACCAGTCCACTTCTTTTTTAAACATCAATTTGTTTCTTACCCATAGTAGGACTAGCCAATGTTGTAAGATGGTCATCTAACTATGATTCTTGGACCGCCTAGAGTTTTCTATCGTTCTGGATAGTCGTTTAGAGAATAATTGTGAGCTATTCTTACAATATAGCTTAGATAATTTCAGGGGCCCCAACCACGCCCCTGAGCGTGAGTGACAACCACCTCTAGCGGAATATATCTCACTCCCCGAAAGAACAAATTCTGATTTATCTCCGACTTAGTTTTGTACTCTTCTGCTCTATAGGAGTTAGAAATAAGAGGGTGCTGTGGCAAAATAGAGTAATAATCTAATCTATTTCTGAAATCTAACGCTAAGCAAATTTTTTATACACTTACATCATATTTTCAAATAAACTGAGAGGATATCGAACAAAAACTTATTCTTTAATCATTATTTATCGTTGTTTATATTCACTTGATATAACTATTATTTCGTAATTGCAGCCAATAAATTGGTTTTACATTTTTTTGAAAGTCGTTTACTATAAATATTTATATTCAAAATGGGAAAAAGCCATTTACTTGTTGCAGATAAATTAAACATTGAATTGAAATTTTACAAGTATTTATATTTTAGTTAAATATGTTCAATTTTTATTAAAACAGTTTTGTAGTATTTTTCAATTATCAAAACTACGAAAAACTCGTGAAATTACAATCCATTCTAAGCGATCATAGACAGCATCTTTTATAATTTTAAGAAATGAAAATTCAGGATCGGATACGATACAATTGTCAATTTGGTTACAATAATAAACTCTGTTTTTTTGTAAAAATTTAATTAGAAAACATGAAAATTACATACATTTTCTTGTTTTCATTCCCCTCTGAATTCTAGAATCCACTAGGTCTGGAACGCAATGTCTATCCCAAAAATGTATTAATTTTTCCAACATTGTCTCACAAAATATTTCGTCTTTACTAATCTTTATAATTTCCAAATCTATGTCAGTATAGATAATCAAATAACAAGTAAATATTTGGCAAATCATTAGTTGCCCTTGAATTTGGTACATATCGGGTGTGTATAAATTGGCGGATAATCTACACGTGACGATATTTTTTCAAAGATTCTAAGCAGCTTATCTTAATTCTAAAATGTTGTACCATGCTTCCTGGGTCTTCACGAGGTCCTCAAAGTTTGAATATCTAGTCGTTAATTATGCGTTATTATTCCTTATTAATTTACAGAAAACCCTGCAATTTCGATAGTATAACTAGTTTGAAAATTATTTGTCAGTGGGTGCTATCTTTCCATCTCAAACTTGTATTTTCAACACTTCTTAATTAGCTTATTTTTATAAAAAATACGTTCGGCAACGTGACACCCGCTTATATCACTTTGACACAAATAATTCAATCAAACTTGCTAGTTCCAAGTTTGTGCCAATTCTGCTTTTTTTATTATTATCAGTTTGTATTAGTGCCCGCGCTTCAGAGTATTTGTGATTTGTGTTATTTTCGTTTTGTTTTGTTCAATTAGAATGGATTTTACTATTTACTAATAATCTGTTTTACCTTGCATCTGTAAATAAACCCCGCTCTATCTATCTATTACCTTCTACTCTGAACCATAAGATTATTGATAAACAGGGCAGCTCGTGAATGCTATGTTGCCAAATGTACATTTCTTTTAAATGGCTCCTGATGGCCTATGAGGCATGACACAACATTTTTTCATCGACGTTTTCTATTCAGAATTTTAGGAAGAACATCGCCACGTGTAGATTATCCGCCAATTAATACACACCCTATATATGCATGATTACTTCTTAAATAAATATTTCCAATATCGTCAATGGCTAAATCCAATGTTTTTTTTTCAGTAATAGCTTCCTTAATTTTTCTGTTTCTAATAGAAAATAAACACTTCACTTCAACAATGGTATTGCTATCAATTATTCCATCTGGACTAGCATCTAAAAATCTATGGGTATTTTTATTAAACAGTCCACATTCTTTTACCTTGAAATTCATTTTTTGTTCGAATAGTTCTATTGCTCTTTTTTCGTTATCAAGCCCATATAATATTGCGGGACTTTGTAAAGCACAGTTTTTAAAAAATATTTCTTTTAATACATTATCTGTGGGGGTGTCTGATCTCCGCTTGCAAATTTTACCAAATACCGATGCTGTAATTCTGTCTCTCCGCCATCTAAACCAATTAATGTTTTCTCTCTGTCCAACTGTTTCATTCTGAATACTAACTATGTCAACGTTATTCATGGATTTCAAAAATAATTCTTTAGCTATATTAAATTTATCTATCTGGTTGTGCTGCCTTGGGACCATAATCAGCATCGTCACATTGTGCATACCTTTTTGTTATATATTTCTTTGCATTAGATTTTTTCAGGAGTTCGGGTTAGGGAATTGAGGATGATGGGGACTTGGCTTAGCCAGCTAGGGCATTCAGCCACAACCAATTTATATTAATAATATTCATATTTAAATGAAATGGGGACAAACACTAGACACCCAGGGACCCGTACGGCCATTTTTCGTGTTGAAAAAGTGACCGTCCGGACGGGACTCGAACCCGCACCAACGGGGTCCAGAGGCCGGACCTCTACCCACTAGACCACCGCGGCCCCCGCATTAGATTTTCTTTTTGTTTTTTTCAAACAATATTTATTTAAATATGATTTATTTTCCCCAGAATGTTTGTGAAATTGTGGTCCTGCATTGTAGGCTAAACCTGCACCATAACACCTACCCTCGTACGTACCCCTCTGAATTAAATTTGTTCTTTTACCTCCGGTGAATTTGGCAACTACTGACTTGTATCTTTCAGCAAAATTGGTAGTTATATTTCCAATTAACCTATCCGCTTTTCCCTTGATTCTTTCAATTATATTTACAATATCTTGCCACGTATTGCCATTTCTCATCAAATTAAAATCAGAAGAATCTTTTGGATCAAAACATGGTTTATCAATACATTTGCTATGATTGCCGAAAATATGATAAGGTGCATTGGTTAAATTAAGTTTAAGACTATCTGCACTCTTACAAAGAACTAAAATTGACCTAACGTGATTCTTAAAATGTATCATTTTGTCTTTTAACATTTTTCAAACAATTAAAACATATGTGCATTTTTTTGTAAGTTTATATAAGCTGGACGTAAATGCACGTGTTGTGTGATTAGCGCATTCTAATTTAACACATCTTCGTGCTCTCCGAAAATATAATTGGCGCAGTCGGTAGGATTGTTCCAGAGGTACATTGAATGAATATTAGTGGCCGTTCGTTTCAATGATTTACTGGAAACACCTAATCATCTTCCACGTCGCTTCCGATCCAAAGAGTTCTCCAAATTTCGAGAAACCAGCTCCAAGGACAGCAGCACGCAGAGGATAACATCACCCGCTTCATAATCTCCCTGGATGAACACCAATGACCAAATGGGCAGAGTGATTTTTTGGTGAGCATTATTTTTTAGAGGCTTTTCTTTTTCTTTTATTACGCGAATAATTTATGTATGAAAATAACACGGATTCTGATTTAGACTCTCCACCTAAAATTAATTCTCCTTTCCGTTCGCGTTCCCCTGTTCAATTTATAGTTGACGAGTTATTAGATATAACCATGGAAAACGTAGATTATCAACTTCTAAAATTAAACGTAGACACTATTCCTTTGTTTGATGGAAATAATGAGTTGACGGAAATTTTTATTTCACGTTGTGAGGCTGTGTTGGGTCAGTTCAGAGCTTTAAATAATGACAGAATAGATAATTATTTAATAAATGCAATTATTGGTAAATTAAGAGATAAAGCTTTGATTGCTATAGGTTCGAGAATAGAATTAAATACGTGGCCGCAAATTAGAGATCATATTAGACAACGGTTCGGTGATCTTAGAAATTATGATTGTATTGTATAACAATTTATTAATTTGAAACCTGTAAAAAATGAAAGTTTTCTAGATTTTGGTGAAAAGTTACAGATTTTGCGTAGTAAACTTTCGAGTAAAATTAATTCTTTATCAGCAGCAGAAATGTCTGATGCCGCTAAATGTATACACCAACGCAGTTATGATGAGTTAGCACTAAAAACTTATCTGCGTGGTTTAAAAGGAAATATGCAAAGTATTGTTCACTTACGTGAACCTGACACACTCGAGGAGACGATAAATTATGTTATTGAAGAAAATAACTTCCAGAGTACATTGGATGTACCAAATAATGCTAATTTCAATTTTAATAATAAAAATCAAAATCCAGTTTTTAATTCGAATTTTTCTAATCGTCAATTCCCTAGTCAACCGATTAATTTGCAATTTCGGCAACAGTATCCCCGTCAATTTCCAACTAACAGGCAGGTATTTGGGAGACCTCCAAATCAATTTAATCAGTTTAATAACAGGCCTTTTAATAATAATAATAATTACCAGTCAAATAAGCGACCTCGTGATAATAATTATAATAATAATAACTCAAATCAAAATTCAAATTATAATAATCGAAATAATTTTAATCCAAATTATAAAAGAAATTTTAATCAGTTTCCTCAACAAAGTGCAGTTCCATTACCAAACCCCACGCCAATGTCAATCTCAACAACGCATAATACAAGGCCAATGTTATATAATCTTGACGAGTCAGGATCGCCAAGTAATATAAATGACAATAATAATATTAATGATAATGATAGGGAAACTTTTTTAGATTAAATGGCCTCGTGAAATCATCTGTTGATTTTTTAGGAATAGTAAATAATGCTAGTACTTTACCATTTATCGTAGATCCTAAAACTAAATTAAAAATTATAATGGATTCGGGAAGTCCCCGTTCTTTTATAAGTCCTCGATTGGCGAGGAAATTAAATAAAAACTTAATTAAAATTGATCCATTTGAAGTCACCAGTGCATATGGTACTTCTCGCGGAATGCATAGTATTGATATTTCACTTCAAGATTTATTTAAAGATAAATTAGCATCGAAATTGAAATGCTATATTTTTGATTTTCATTCGTTTGACATTCTTTTAGGTGTAGATAATATGAATAAAATTAAAGCTTGTGTGAATTTTGAAAGAAATTCAATAGTAACCCCAAATAATGAAATCCCACTTAAAATTCGTGAGGATTTAAATATGTTAAATATAAATAATAATAATAATAATGAAATAAATAATAAAAATGAAATTAATAATAATAATTGTAATAAAAATGCAAACCCAGCTTCTTTGCCGGTCATTAAGAGAATATTAGTGCCCGCTCAAAGTCAGCAAATTATAGAGGTAGAAATTAATAATATTAAGAATGGTGAAGTTGTCGTCCCTAGAATGGACGTTACGAATTTCTTAGTACCAGAATGTATTACGACCGTAAGAAACGGTAGGGCTTTTTGTGTTGTTATAAATAAGACAGACATAGACAGGGAAGTAACCCTTAAGAAACCTTTTGTAGTAACACCCATCAGCGGATATGATGTGGTGCCACACCAACAAAATTCAAATAAAAAATTAATTAAGAAATGCCCTAATAATAATAATAATAAGTATAATAATTTTAATATGTTTAATACAGATAAACTTAAATTTGATTTTTCTAAGATCCGGATGGATCATATGAATGATGAAGAAAAAACAGTTGTAAAGAACTAAATTTAAAATATTCAGATATTTTTCATTTAAAAGAAAATAATTTAACATTCACTAATAAAATAAAGCATACGATAATTACAACTGATGAGATTCCAGTTTTTACTAAAACATATCGATACCCAGAAGTGCATAAAAATGAGGTAAATCACCAAATTAGTGAAATGTTAGAGCAGAATATTATTAGACCATCCTTTATTTTAGTCCATGGTCTTCTCCAATTTGGATAGTCCCGAAAAAATTGGACGCATCAGGCCAGAGGAAATGGCGTGTCGTCTTTGACTATCGAAAATTAAACGATAAAACTGTAGGCGATCGTTACCCACTTCCCAATATCACTGACCTTTTAGATAAATTAGGCAAAGTTCAGTACTTTACGACATTAGATTTAGCTTCGGGATTTCATCAAATTGAAATTGACGAACGCGATATCCCCAAAACAGCATTTAATACCGAATACGGACATTATTAATTCTTGAGAATGCAGTTTGGACTTAAAAACGCACCCGCTACTTTCCAACGAGTTATGGACAATATTTTACGGGGCATTCAGAATGACTATTGTTTAGTTTACATGGACGACATAATTATTTTTTCAACCAGCTTGCAAGAACACATAATTAGACTAACGGAAGTATTCAAAATCAAATAAAATTTGGCTATAGTATTAATACTAAACTTATTAAAAAGTCAACACCAACTTCCTTATTTTAAATAGAATGCTATATTTTTTATTGCAAATTTGGATTACACATAAAATTCTGTAAAAAAATCATTTATTAACATAACCCCAAAATTTAAGCGTTTTCGAAATAATTGTCATTTTAAAAAAATTTGTGCTTTTTCACAATTCACTTTAAAAATACATATCTCCGAAAAATACACAATTGAACGGATGTAACGTTGGTCATAAAAAGCCAATACCCGAAGGTACCCAGTGGTTATTTATTTTTGGAAAAATAAAATTAAGAGTGTTCAAAATTTCATACCACATTTAGTCAACTTTAAAGCATTAAATCTTGATTTTTCTAGTAATGGAACACCCTGTATATTTTTACATATTCCGACGCAGAATTCAATTCCGCATTGTTCTATACTAGTATTCCCAATGCCTATCTTCTATAGTTTCCAAGATATTAACATATTTGTAAAAATACGTCAATTTTCTGTACAATAGAAAAACAATGGGAATGTAATAGACAATAAACTTGCTTATTTAAATATTTCACATAAATTTGAGGATTAATCGCTTGACTTTAACAAATAAATATGATCGTGTTATTCCAAGATCGTCGCACGGAGATCTTTTTGAAGCATGTAGATTTACATGAAAATATGCTAGCAAACTTACTTCGTTGGCTTCCTCATCAATTACAAATCTATTTCTTGTTAAGGCCTGCTTAACATTACCAGTTCGAAGAAAGTTCGCTTAGATTCTACATGTCGATATTTCTGACAAAAAAATAATACATTGGCATAAATACATTGAATGGTTCCATGTTCCATTTTCGTCTCTTTTTCCAGAATGAAAATACGTTTCCAAGAGGAATGTATCTTGCTCAAGTGAAAAGACCATTTTCAATTGCCGTGAAACGTAACCTAGAAATTACCAAAACAGAATCATACGAAATTCCGATAGCAGAAAAAAAAATACAAATGTTATGGGGTCTACGGGGTAAGTGTGATTCGGGGTAACTGTGATATGATTAAATAAAAAAATTAATAATAAAATTTGTGACCTGAAACAATTCAGAGTGTTTTCTTGCATACTAATGAGCAACATATTAAATTTATAACAACATTGTACACCTTAAACCAACATTGCTCAACTCTCCAAAAAAGGTACGAAGATAATTCATTGTACAAATTGTACATATGTGTTCCAATTTGCATATATTTAGTCCTACAAGCTTTTTTATAAAAATTCTTTTTCAGTGTAGTAAGGTACAGTACTGGGCATGTGTAAGAGAATTTTTTAGTTGTTGCTTGCTTACATTGACCATAAACAACAATTCAGAGTATGCAAGAAGTGGAGAAGTTCAACTTGAAATCGATCCAAACATGAATATCATCTTGGAAGGGACACTGCAACTTCTTGAAGTGAAATTCCCAAAATAGTCCCGGTTTTGTTTCAACGACGACGTTGTCTGCAAATCATCTAAACTTCTGCATTATTTCAGCTTCAAGAGAATGGTAAAAAACAGGCTTTACTTTTTCAAAGAGAACTTCAACACAGTTATTAAGAACATCTCAAAAGGCATGTTTGAATGGGAAAACGACTGTGTGAATACGTACTTGGGAAACAAAGGAAGGGAGCTTTCACTGTCGTGTCGTAGAATTCTCAAGTCAATGGTCCAAGATGGAAAATGGGAAAAGGTTTATTGCCCGTTCTTATATGTATTTGCTGCGAAAGAACCATCTGAAGTTGATGTGCCCATAATGAAGCTCACAATAATGAGAGGATACAACATTGATCTAACTACAAATGCAGGTATCTTAACTTATGACAATGACACGAAGAAGTATAGGCTCTTTTGGACAATTGTTGATGAAGAATCAACTCGAATCGAAACGGAGGACATGTTTAAAGGGTGCCTGAAAGAATTGAGCCATGTGGCGACGAAGAGCCGGCTATCGAGAGCGTACGGCATTTGGAAACCAGTTACAAGAAAATAAAAGATGGTGAGAAATAAAAGATTTTTATAAATGGAGATCCTTACACAGCCACCAAGGATTCCTCTTTGCTATTTTACCCTGGTGGTGCTCTGATCACTCTTACCCCGCTTTTTATTTTGTGGGGAGGGGGGGGGGGGGGGGGCAAGTGTGATGTGGCATGTGGGGAAAGTGTCACCACCGTTATAAATGGTTTTTCTTCTTCCAGGTAATCGTTGTTGCTAACCTATAAAAGCAAACATGGTGAGGAACTATAAAAGGAAGAGTGGCAGAGGGTTGAACAAAGCATGGGCTAATGAAAATTTGCTTAGTGTGGTTGACTCAGTGAAATCTGGTTATCAAACAGTTCGCGATGCTGGTGCACACTTTGGAATTCCGTATTTTACATTATACCTACAGCCGGACGGATTTCTCGTGGACTGGAAGGTCGGGTGCGCACTGGCAAAGTGGAGGGGACCAATCGTCCTGTGAGGTGATAGCAATGTTACGCAATGTACCCAAGAGCTGTTGTTACCAACTCATCCATAATTCTGTCTAGAATGTTTTCTGGCCAAGCACCCCCTACAACTCATTTTGTAAGTTTTTTATTTATCAATAATTTTTAATAATATAATTCACATTTAAAATTGTTCACTTATTTAGTATCTCAATAATTTTAATTATGTCTAATTTCCTTTTTTGTCATTAATATTTTAGTTGTGTCTGAGGAAGTAATAAAATTATTACGAAATATTACACTTAAAGAAAGAGTTTACCAGTTTGTATTCAAGCCTCCGCCGTAAATACCCGCTACTCTCTACAACTTTATAATTATTCTCCCTGCATTGTTATATATATATATATATATATATATATATATATATATATATATGTATATATATATATATATATATATATATATATATACATCCTTTCGATAACCGAGCGTCCGTACATTAACGATTTCTCATCAATCGAACTTCCGACTCCAATGAAGCGTCCGTATGTGGACGCTCTATTGAACTCAATGCTAAACTTACTCTACTGGATCCATAGTACCATCTAGCGTTAAGATCCAAAAATTGAACTTGACGCCCGATTGATGTCCAGATTTTATTTTCCGCGTATTAGTTGTATATTTTTAAGTTCAGCCGTCTGCTCACACGCGGAGCTGCTGCGCTTTGCGTATATTTCTCGTGCGTATAATTTCTTTATAAGCAATCGCGTACAAAGCGTCCTAAAATGGGCAACGTCGCAACTAGCGAGAGTAAAGTATTTCATGTTATTGCGTAGTCTACTGAGGATTGCAGAATGCGGCGCAACGATAACGGACGTATTTTTCCTGCCGAATACGTAAGTTTCTGTGTTTATGTGTATCTGGATTTAAGTTTACAACATATTTTATTGTTGTATTTAGTATAGTTGCGTGATGGATAACTCCATACAGAAAAAAAACCAGTGGTTTACTAATAAACCATTGCCACAATTGACATCGATTCACACAGAAAATGTCACTAATATTTCATCAGATGGCACCATTAACTCCACCACTAGGACAGAAAATCAAAATTTGGCTGAAGACTTTAACGCTCCGGACGAAGACCCATTCGATAATTCTTTTGAAGATCCATTCGATGATTCAATCAGGGACCCAGACTATACTAACAATTCTGTATGTGAAGATACTTCTGAGGTAAGTTTAACGTTTAGGGTCTTACATTTATCCACACTTGTAATACTGGTTTTGCTAGACATTGCAACATATATAATCACATATTTAACTCATTAGATTGTAAATAATTATATTCAAGTAAAAAATATTAATTACTCAATTATCGGGAAGGCTTAGAAAGCTACGAAAGCATATATGATATTGATAATGAGTTTCCCTAGTACAGGGACGTTCGACGTTTCTATGGGGGATCTCGATAACTATGGTAAAAAACGGATGGCGCATCCCCGATCTCTATTTTCGAGAAAAACTCAATGGTGAAAACTAAATTTATTTATCTTCTTTTGTTTTCGAGGTATAGCCAAAAAGACATTTTTTTTTCATTTTCGATCAATTGCAATATCTCAGTTGTTTATCATTTGACAATAATGAAAGTTATATGTTCTTCAGGCACTTTTTTGAAAAGAAAAAATAAGCTTAACAGCATTCCAATATCTTCATTAATATGATAGTTATAACATTAAGTTGTGTTTTTTAAATATAACCTATAGTTGGCTTTGGCCTATTTTATTCGGTTATTTTTTTTTCTGTTTTCAACGATATATATAGCATATAGGGGTTGTATTTCTAATTTCATTAAAATCTAGTTAATATTATTATTTTTCAAGCATTAAATATATTTTCTCACGTTCATCCTAGTTGGCTGTGTTTCTGGGGTAATATTAGATGTTTTATTTATTATAATACTTTAGTTAAAAACATGCAATAAATCAACAGTAAATTAAACTGATAATTTTCTCAATAAATGTGCTCATTATCCAAAATGCAAAGGTTACAACTATTTATAACACTTTTGCATGCTTTATGTATATGAACATTTGAAATTAGATTTATACACTCAATACAATTTTCTCTTAAATTATATTATATTGTCGTTTCTCATTTTATACAATTTGTCTTTTATAAGTCCTCAAAAAAAGAAATCTAGCGGCGTCAAATCGGGTGATCGTGGTGGCCACTTTACAGGTCCATCTGTTTCTATCCAGTTATTCCCAAAATTAATATTTAATAGGTTTGACACTATTCTTGCATTATAGGCTGGTGCACATTCTTGTTGAAAGAATATAGTTCTTCGTTGAATTAATGGTAATGTATCCAAAAAGTTTTCAATAACGTGTTGGTCTGAAATTTTATAATAACGCCGTCTTAGGTTTTATTCATAAATTTCGTATGGTAAAATTTTGCCTATTATGCTTTGCGCGTCCAAATAACTCGAAAACAAAAGATGATAAATAAATTTAGTTTTCACCACTGAGTTTTTCTCGAAAAAAGAGATCGAGGATGCGCCGTCGGTTTTTTTCTATCTATTATAGTTATCGAGATCCCCTATACAAACATCGAGCACTGTATACCATGTATGTCTAGACAAGCAAACAGTGAAACTATTATTATTTTCAACATCAGCACTTGTGTACGTATTTCCTACTTATTTAATCAAGGGTGTCTTCTTTTCAGGATGAATCCCTTTCTGCAGAATCTTCAGTTTCAGGGATAATTTCAATTGCAAGTAATGATATTCTCAGCAGCAATTTAAAAGATACCTTATCCGACATAAACTCAATTTCTTTAACTGACAATAATATAAATCGTCAATCTATATCATGTGAATTGAACCCAGAAGATAACAGCGCAAATGTAGGCAAGTATAAGAATAGTGGTGAAGCACGAAAAGGAAAGAAAGGAAAAGATTTCTGTTATTTTTGTGAAAGTCTTGTTCTTAATTTTGCAAGACATATCCAGCGAAATCATTCGGTCGAGATTGAAGTTCAAAAAATTCTTTCGCTATCTGTAGGAAGTAAAGAAAGGAAAGAATGCCTATCATTATTGAGAAAAAAAGGAAACTTCTTAAATAAAAATAATACTATGAAGTCGGTAAGGCAACCAACTGTATGTGACACTATTTTACCATGTACTGATTGTTTAGGGTTTTACTCAGCTAAACAACTTTGGCGTCATAGAAAGTACTGCGCTAAAAACAATGACAGACGCCATCAATCAAATGCTCAAAATTATCTCGTAAAAGATTTAAGAATTGATCCAAAATTACGGGAAAGTGTTTTCCCACGAATGAGACCAGACAGAGTGTCTTTGATAGCTAAGAGAGATCATTTAATTTGCGCATTTGGCGCTAGATATATAAATCAAAATCGAGAAAATCATTTAATTAATGTGGCTTCACGCAAAATGAGAGAATTAGCGAAGTTGCATATAGAGATGAATAAAAGGGATCCATCCATTAAAAACCTATTCGAGGCTCTAAAACCAAAACATTTCGACTTAATTATTACTGCAACTAAAACGGTGGCAAAGTATGATGTGGAAAATAATCTATATAAATCTCCCACATATGCTTTAAATATAAGAACATCATTGAAGCAATGTTGTGAAATCGCTATTGTATTTGTACTCAAAAGAAAAGAAGTATACGCAACAGTATCTGCAGCAGAAGCAGAAGCCGATTTAAAGACAACAATTCAACTCATAGATTCCCAATGGAGATATGAAATTTCAACGCAAGCAGGGAATGACCTTAATATGAATAAATGGAATAAAGTTACATTGGTTCCATTAGCTAGTGATTTGAAAATATTAAAAACATTTCTTATTTCAAGAGCTAATTCTGCGGTAGTAGAACTAACAAAAGATGATAAAAATAGAGAATCGTACATGATCTTATTAGAAACCGTATTTTGTCGTGTTATACTGCTTAATAGAAAAAGACCCGGAAAATTAGAAAGGCTGTTATTACATACATATGAAGAATTACAAAATAGAGTTCAGAATTATGAGGAATTTTCATCAGTTTTAAACCCGTCTGAAGAAATTTTAATGAAAAAATTTAAGAGAATTGTTATAAGAGGAAAACGAGGACGAGGTGTTCCTGTTCTTTTCAGCCCAGACGTGCAAGATCATATTAATGTTTTATTAAAATATCGACAAAATTTCGTCATCAAAAATAATAATTTCTTATTTGGTAATCCAACTACCCTAAAACCAATATCTGGTTACAAAACTTTAAAGAAATATGCTGCCTTGTGTGGAGCAAAAAATCCGAGTGCTATCACGGCTACCAGACTTAGGAAACATTTGGCAACATTGACTCAAATATTTAGTATGTCCGACAGTGATATCGAGCAACTAGCCACATTTATGGGTCACACTGTGGGTGTACATAGAGGTTCGTACAGATTACCTGATGATGTATATCAGACGGCAAAAATAACAAAACTCTTATTATTAAAGGAAAAAGGAGCTGCAGCTGAATTCAAGGGAAAAGCGCTTAATGAAATTGATCTTGATTTGAGTGAAGATTTATTAAATAATGATATTATTGATGATGATGAAGAAAATGATCTCGATATCCCTGATATGCCGGATAATCCTAATACCAATTTAAGAAATTCGCCTCCAAAAGTTCCTCAAAAACAGGCAAGAATTTTGACTCCCTGGACTGAAGAGCAGAAAAAAGCAACAAAATTATTCTTTGCAGATCACATCAAAAAGAAACTTCCACCAAAAAAACATGAATGTTTGGAATTAATAGCGCAAAATCCAATATTACTGAAAAATAAAAACTGGCTAAAAATAAAGGTTTTTATCCAAAACGAGTATATGAAAAAATCTAAAAATTGATCATCTAATGTGATTTTAATATTATTATCTTGTCAATAAAGTTCTGTTTAAAATAATATTTACACATAAACGTTTAAATTTGTTTTCTTAGAATTCGAAATATTTTGTGTTATAAATAATAAATATAATAAATATTATGTTTCAATTACGAAGTTTATATTTAATCCTTTCACATTATGTAAAAACAAGCAGTGGCCTGCACAGGACTTTCCCAATCGAAATTTACAGTTTTTGTTAACTAAAAAAAAAATATATATGGGCCAGCACATCACCTGCCGACCATATCTTATTACATATCTGAATTTATCAAAACTGGTTAGGATTTTATAACTCTTCGTACATTCTATTAGATCTCATAATGGTATTGGTGAGTCATGTACACAAATATTTTGTTGTAAAACTAAAACATAAATTAATTCTCACATGTGGTTACAAAATCGTCAGTTAATACGTAAGACTTGCGAAAACGGCGGAGTGAAAATATTGGGGTTAATATAAAATCTGTGATAAGTAACGCATATGTTACAGAATCTTATCCTATACAACGGAGAGAATTATAACACGTATGAAATAGATGACATTTTATATTTCGACTAATTTTTATTTTTGTTTCGATAGATCATCAGATGCAACCGAAATAGTTGTATATTGATTTATTTCTTTTTAAATCATTCTAGATACACAAATTCAAGAAATGTTCTAAATTTTCTAAAATAACTTTGCTTATAATATTTTTTTTTATAAACATTACCGATTACGAAATAAGCGGAAACGTTGAAAAATACCTATCAATAAAGTTATGGTACCGCTGATTTAATATGGCCCATTATCGAACTCGGCCTCAATTTTTGGCTCAAACGCGTAAATATAAAAAATTAATTACAAATTCCAACGCGTTTCTAAGTTATCTGACTTCCAGGCCGACTATTCTTTTTACGATGATGTTTTTTAGGCTCAGTAGGGCTTAAATCTAAAACATGAAGATTAATCAAAATCTCGAGCTGTCAAAATATAACGATTATATTACTTCCCTATTATAGGATTAGGGAAATAACAATACCACTGTGCCCAGCACCCAATCCATAGTTTCCATTTTTTGTCAAATTTTAAGGAAAATACAATTCAAATTATACTTTTCTGTTTCGGTGTTGTACCGAAATTATTCCCGTTCTTTCCAAAAATCCAAAACGTTTTTAAGATATCCGACTTATAAACTTATTTATTAAAGATTGGGTTTCTTAGAATCAATAAGGACTAGAACGTCAAGTTTTATCAAAATATCGAACAGTTAGAAAATAGGGCAGTACAAAAAAATGGATAAATCTTTTTGAGATATTGAACGAGCTCCAGATCTTGCATTAATAGCCGAGTGTTGTCTAACAGACTGCGTTCTCGTTACACACGGCAACATTGGCGGACGCCTTAAAATCGTTACTGTAAAAAATGATATATCTTAAGGACGCCTTAATATAGATATTTTAAAAAAATTGTGTATATTGAGGACGCTTCAAAGATTATAGCATCAGAGGACGCTACAATAATTATAAAATGTAAATATACACCAACCGGACGCTTTATTCAGCAATCATGAAAGGATGTTCTAATGTTAGTGCGATGTATATATATATATATATATATATATATATATATATATATATATATATATAGTTTAGGGAAGTAACGCCATCAAATGTAAATGTAGGGAGAAGATATCGGGTGTGGTCACGGCCTGGGCTAGTTTTTATCTAGTTCCAATATTTCGCCATTTATTTTTATGGCTTCATCAGGGATGACTAAAAATGAATACAATTTTGTGCTTGAATGAGGTTATGTATAAAATGAACTTACGATATGTGTTCCAAACTTAATAATAAACATAGCAAATGACCCAAACAAAAAATGATTGTTTTTAAGGGGGCCATAATAACATAATTTTGTTTTTTTCATCGATGGCGCTGTTGTCGCTAAATCGAGGTCAACTTAGTTTTTTTAAATGGAAACCCCTACTTTTTATTACAGAATCAGAGTCCTTGTTAAAAAATGAGAAGAATTCACTCAGCTAACTTTTTCGTCAGAGTGATAGATGGCGCTGTAATCGCGAAAAGAAGTTGTTGCATTTGGACGCTTGCGTATTAGAACTTCGCGCGCATGTGTGTGTGTGTGCGCGTGTGTGCGCGTGTGTGCGCGTGTGTCTGTATGTGCGCACCCGCGAACATGCCCGTCTAAAATCACCAATAATGTTCGTTACATTATTTTGTTATTATTTTTGTAAAGGATATGAATGTGACGTAAACTTAACTAGTATTTTATTCAAGAGTGTAATTGTATGATCGACTGACTTGGAAATGCAAAATAAATAATTTTGATCCATTTCCAAGTTGATATTTCAAAATTTATAATAATTTCAAATTAAACAAATAACTTCAATTTTGCTTTTTATATTCTGGGCTCAGCGTGAGCGCTGCTGGCAGCTTTAACAGCCCCATGTCGCTCTGCAGGTTGATGTTGTCGATGTCCGGCTGGAGCGTAATTTGTAGGAAGTTGAAAAGAAATGGCAGGTTAGAAGAAGTCGATTGGGTCGAAGTGTGTGTAGACGCGCACTTGTGTTTAACTTACTTGAAATCATCTCTAGAGCAGGTGCTCAAAATGATGGCCGCGAGACATTTTGCGATCCTTGTTTGAAACGATCTCTGAACTTCTCGTAGGGTGTCTCTGTTGATGTTCACACAAGCATTGCGAATACGCTCCTTCATGTTATCAGGCGTCGTCGGTATGTCGGCATAGCATTTGTCCTTCAGCAATCCCCACAGGAAAAAGTCCGGCGCTGTCAAGTCCGGCGAACGTGCCGGCCAAGGCACCAGACCTCCACGACCAATCCACTTGAAATTGGCGGTTCAAAATATCTCGGACGACACGGGCAAAATGTGCAGGGCAGCCATCGTGCTGATACCACAGTCTCAATCGGGTCAGTAGAGGGACGTCTTCCAGGAAGATGAGCCGTCAGAATTTCACCGTATTTTTCAGCATTTAGATTTCCGTCGATGAAGTACGGGCCAATGACGTGATCTCCCAGAACTCCGCACCAAACGTTGACGCTCCATGGTCGTTGATGCAGATCCAATGTGGATTCTCCTCCGCCCAATAATGCATGTTATGCCGGTTGATTTGGCCACGATTCGTGAAACTTGCTTCATCCGAGAATAGAATCATGGAAACGAAGTTCCGGTTGTTGCGTATTTGCTGCTGAGCCCAATTGCAGAACTACACTCGATGTTGGAAGTCGTCGCCATGAAGTTCTTGATGCAACGATACGTGGTAAGGATGAAATTTATGCCGATGAAGAACTCGCAGAACACTCGTTTTGGAAATGCCTGAACTCCGCGCCAGTTGACGAGAACTTATGTTGGGTTTGACTGCAACTGCAGCTAAAATATCAACTTCGGCATTCTCCTGGGTTACGGTGCGTCTTCGATGTCTGGTTCGTTTTAGGCTGCCAGTGTCCACAAATGAGTTGACGATCCGAAGAAAAGTCATGTGACTCGGATGATCTCGATCAGGATACCTCTCCGCGTACAAGCCACACGCATCAAGTGCATTGCGTCTAGCTTCACCATACACGAAAATCATGTCGACCTTTTCCGCGATAGTATACCGCACCATTGTAATTTTCTTTTATTCAGTCAAAGAAAGCATGAAAATCCAGCTATTTCCAGCTATTTTTCAATTTAAAATTGTAATTCATGGAAATAAGGCCGACGTCATGTTTTGACACACACACACACATGCGCGCGAAGTTCGAATACGCAAGCGTCCAAATGCAACAACTTCTTTTCGTGATTACAGCGCCATCTATCACTCTGACGAAAAAGTTAGCTGAGTGAATTCTTCTCATTTTTTAACAAGGACTCTGATTCTGTAATAAAAAGTAGGGGTTTCCATTTAAAAAAACTAAGTTCACCTAGATTTAGCGACAACAGCGCCAGCTATGAAAAAAACAAAATTATGTTCTTATGGCCTCCTTCAATACAATAATTTTGTGTTTGGGTCATTTTTTTTTTAAGTTTCGTGTTTCGAAGATATTTCCTGAAAACACTTTAAATGGTCCACCCGGTATATATATATATATATATATATATATATTAGTGGGGATAGTGACCGTAAATAATGATTGAATATAAATCGAAAGAAACATTGCTTAGTGGGCACGTCGGTCGGTGATAAGATGTTGAAAAATGTGTGAAAACGTATGGAAGGGCGGAAGACTAGGACGGACCGTTTCGTCCTTATTAGGGACTCATCAGCTAGCCCCATCCGCGCGCTCCGCACACATCTTCACACATATTGAAATTGGTATATATATATATATATATATAAAACGGCAAGAAGTAACGGACGCTGCTATGTAGTGAAGTGTGAGGTGTAACGGGAGAAAGGTCCAGAATTTCGATATAGTCCGCAGGGAGCAATAAACCAGATGTAGAGCACACACTACATCTGGTTTATTGCTCCCTGCGGACTATATCGAAATTCTGGACCTTTCTCCCGTTACACCTCACACTTCACTATATATATATATATATATATATATATATATATATATATATATATATATATTAGGGGGGATAATGACCGTAAATATTGATTGAATATAAATCGAAAGAAGCATTGCTTAATGGGCACGTCGGTCGGTGATAAGATGTTAAGATGTGTGAAAACGTATGGAAGGGCGGAAGACTAGGACGGACCGTTTCGTCCTTATTAGGGACTCATCATAAATACCAATTCCAAAATGTGTGAAGATGTGTGCGGAGTGCGCGGATGGGGCTAGCTGATGAGTCCCTAATAAGGACGAAACGGTCCGTCCTAGTCTTCCGCCCTTCCATACGTTTTCACACATCTTAACATCTTATCACCGACCGACGTGCCCATTAAGCAATGCTTCTTTCGATTTATATACCGGGTGTGGCACTTAAGACGCCTCGGACCATAACTCCTTTACGATAAAAGCTATCGACAAAAATCTAAGAACAAAGTGGTGCATAGTTACCGTCGCTATGTTTCAAAAATATTTCTAATCATCAGTGGCGTGCCGTACTCCAGTGGCGTACCAAACTTATGTTTTTTTAAATGGAATGCCCTATTTTTCATTGCAGATTTGGAAAGTACTCGACGAGTACTTATTTTTTTATCTAACATGTTATACCCTTCACTTTAGCGGTTTCGCTGTTATAACCCCTTCTTTCAAAATTGCGCCCCATTTTTGAGATTTTTTTGTAGAGAAACTAATTGACGTCGGCGCCTAAATTTTGGATTGAGGTACAGGTTAAGACCTCGTATACCTTCACATAATTTTTTTTCTGGTAATTTATGGAAAAAAAATAATTTTTGATTGATCTTCGCATGTTGTCATTTTTTCCGAAAATTTCCAATGGCACCCCCCTAAAAAAATTACGGCGTTGTACAGCCAAAACTCTAAATTTTTCATTAGTGTAAAAAAAATTACACATTGCATAACAAAATTTCGGAGAAAAAAGGAATTTCATCGCAAATGTCGGGAAACATTTTCCGTTCCCAAGTGTGCCATGAGAAAACAAATACACAAATACGGTCAACATAATAGTATGTACCTATTTATTCAACATGATATGAAAAATGCAGATAAACAAAATTTAACAACTTAAACTAAATGTTCGAAATGACGACCTTCCTGCTGGAGGCATAACCGCAACTTCGACTCACAGGCTCTAGACACTGCCCTAAGGACTTCTGGTGATATACCGCGGATATGCCGCGCGGATTCTCTCCCTCATATCCTCGACAGTAGTTGGTACCGTCCTGTAAACCTCGTCTTTGATATGGCCCCAAAGGAAGAAGTCAAGGGGAGTGAGGTCTGGTGATCTTGGCGGCCACCTCACAGGACCCCCACGACCAATCCAGGAGTCCGGAAACGTTTCATCGAGAAATTCCCGAACGACACAGCTATTATGTGCAGGAGCTCCATCGTGCTGGAAAACTATCTGTCGAAGAGCGGCTAGAGGGACATTTTCCAAGAGATCATCCAAGTCGTCGCGAAGGAACCTCAAATAACTGTTGCCGTTCAGGTGCCCCTCGATGAAATAAGGACCCAAAAGGTGTTCTCCAAGTATGCCTCCCAAACATTCAGCGACCATCTTTGCTGGTGGTTTATCATTCGCATGGCTTGTGGGTTTTCATCGGCGTAATAATGGTAGTTGTGGCGATTGACATGCCCATTTCTATGGAACGTTGCTTCATCAGAAAATAATACGCGCATAAGAAATGATTCCTCCTGCTCAATTTTGTTGATAGCCCACATGCAGAAATCTTGCCTCGCATGAAAATCTTGAGGTTGCAATTCTTGGTGCAGTTGAATCTTAAATGGATGGAATTTGTACTTTTTAAGAACATGATGTACGGATCGCGTTGAAATATCGTGATTCCTACTAATAACACGGATACTGGTATGAGGATCCTCAATAACTGCCTCCAGAACCTGCAGTTTATTATTTTCGGTAATAACTGCCTTCTTTCTAACTCTCCTTCCGTTTCACACTTCCCGTAGTAGTAAATCTCTCCAACACTTTTTGAAACGCACGTTCATTTGGATGTGCCCTGTGCGGATATCTCGCAGCGTACACTCGTGATGCCAAGAAACAATTCTTGTTACATTCTCCAAGAATAAATATCATGTCAACCATTTCCTCTTGAGTTCGGAACATTTTTAGAACGTTTATCAAAAATGTCTTATGGCTGCTACTGACGTCTAATAATTTACTTTGACAATTACCAATCTTTTGTTTTCTCATGGCACACTTGGGAACGGAAAACGTTTCCCGACATTTGCGATGAAATTCCTTTTTTTTCCGAAATTTTGTTATGCAATGTGTAATTTTTTTTACACCATTGAAAAATTTAGAGTTTTGGCTGTACAACGCCGTAATTTTTTTAGGGGGGTGCCATTTGAAATTTTTGGAAAAAATGACAACATGCGAAGATCAATCAAAAATTATTTTTTTTCCATAAATTACCCGAAAAAAAATTATGTGAAGGTATACGAGGTCTTAACCTGTACCTCAATTCAAAATTTAGGCGCCGGCGTCAATTAGTTTCTCTACAAAAAAATCTCAAAAATGGGGCGCAATTTTGAAAGAAGGGGTTATAACAGCGAAACCGCTAAAGTGAAGGGTATAACATGTTAGATAAAAAAATAAGTACTCGTCGAGCACTTTCCAAATCTGCAATAAAAAATAGGGCATTCCATTTAAAAAAACATAAGTTTGGTACGCCACTGGAGTACGGCACGCCACTGATGATTAGAAATATTTTTGAAACATAGCGACGGTAACTATGCACCACTTTGTTCTCAGATTTTTTTCGATAGCTTTTATCGTAAAGGAGCTATGGCCCGAGGCGTCTTAAGTGCCACACCCGGTATATATATATATATATATATATATATATATATATATATATATATATATGTAGATAAAGTGCTAACGAGATTCTCGGTCAGATGATGATAAAAATTTGCAAATGTGTGAGGCGAAAGACAGAGACAGCTGTTTCATCTTTGTTAAGAATCATCAGTCTGCCATATTCAACCCAACACACATCTGCAAATTTTTCGGAAGTAATATTTATAGTGTAGATACATGCCGGTAACGGTAGACGAGAACCGAAATGTATCTTGATATTATTCACCACTGGGTGGAGCACAAGTCACTTTTGCTACTACATTCCGCTTCGCTTATATGGTTGTAAGCTTCCACAGAAATTGCGGCGGTGGACAGCCAACCAGTGGATAGATTTAATTATTTTTCTCATTTAATTGAACATAGGAGAATTTTTAACGACCGTACACGTGTTGGGTTGAATATGGCAGACTGATGATTCTTAACAAAGATGAAACAGCTGTCTCTGTCTTTCGCCTCACACATTTGCAAATTTTTATCATCATCTGACCGAGAATCTCGTTAGCACTTTATCTACAGTTATTCACATGTACGGTCGTTAAAAATTCTCATATATATAAGTTAACTTTTGATTTTGCACTTTAGAGTTTTTAAAAACAATTTTATTTATTAATTATTACATTAAAAGTGAATGATTATATAAAGACGAATATTAATATTGAAATAACTACTACATAGTTTGAATGCTAAGATATGACTGACTTATAATAATAAAATAAAACCTATTTATACAAACTAAATCTACAAGCTAAGCTAATTAACATCTGGCACATGATGTCACCTAATCTGCGCATTAATAATAAATATACATTTCTTATAAATAAAACCTATTATAATTAAACAATCAAATGTCTATTGTGGCCGCCAGGTTACACCTTCCCCCTCAGATTCGACTTATCCCAGAAGGCGAATTATTATCTTGAAGGAGGATTACTGCTCTTCTTCTTCTTCTTAATTGTTTATATATTAAAATCACTATAACTATTATCACGAAAACATAAAGTAGAAGTGTCCATGCACTAGGTTTGAAGGGTACGAATGTTTCTGGCACAATTGGAATTGGGGAGAACACTGGAACATCCTCTAGTTTAAGTCTTTTAAATTGAATAGTAAAATTGTTTATCTTATCATTGTCTACTTTGAGTTCGGTTGCACTCACTAACACCGGAGTTCCGTTCATTGTTTCTATTTTGGGCACTTTGTAGTTTTTGTAGATAAGATCACACTTATCTGGTTGAATGAGGAAGACTCCTTCTAGATCCTTCGTTTCTTCTTTTCCAGGACATATAATTCTTATTCTTTCTTTCTTGATAAAAACAGCTAAGAATTGGTTTGTAAATGGTACTTTTTCCAAATGATTTTGTTGAATGTCTAATTTTGTATATTTACAATTTTTAGTGGTTCCGTTAATTAGTATCTCCGTTTCACAATCCGCTTTATAGTTCAATATTAAATTATCACTGCATTGAAACTGTTTATTATTACTTAAGCACATTTCTCTTAGAGGCCATGTTTTTGAATCAAATTTTGATTTAAGTAAAATTTTTATATTTGGAATTATCGTTACGTATTTTGATTCAAATTTAAAAGGTATTGGATATATAGAATATAAATCAAATGAATGTTCATAATTAATAGGGAGAGACAAGAAGTAATAAACTTTCGACTCCTTAATTTTACAATTAACTGTTATTACAGATTCAAAATCTAAAATGTTTTCTAATTTCAATTCGAAAGGTAGTTCTTCATAATAGTGAACAGAAATTCTTTGTATTTCCTCAAATAAATCTTGAGGTCTAATTATATCAGGACTCAATGTTTTTAATTTACAAAAAGTTAATGAGTTAATAATTTCTTGTAGTATATTTCCTATTACACCTAAAAGTAGTATAAGTTAATTATATAAGTCTTTTACAACCAGAACATGTTGATGGTCGACCTCTGTCTTATATATTGCTTGTAATTGCATAATTCTGGCTTTTAATAAGTTTTGGTTATGTGCGATATCTTGAACTGTATTATTAAAATTTTGAATAATCTTATTATTAGTGCTATAGCCAAATTTTAATTGATTCTGAAAATTATTTTGATTGTTAGCTAAGTGTTTCAGAATTTCATTAATTCTCTTTTCATCTTGAGCATCCATATTACCACTAATTGTTTTAATAATAGTACCCAAACCATCAATCAAACCTCTCTTTACACGTTTTGATTTAGAATTTAATTGTATTGTTTTAATTTTATTACTTATATCTTTCCAAGAATAATTTAATAATTTTTCGTAATTCTGGAAGTCATTTTTAAATTTAGATATATTACTCGTAGTATCTTTCAAAAACTCATATTGGTAATTTAATTTTTTAATTTCTTCGTAAACAGGACTTAAATCATAATGATGTACCAATACATGTTTTGTTCTTTCCAATTTTGCTAAACCTAATTTTATAGGTAACAGTCCCGTATTTTCCGTAACATTCCTTATTTCAAAAGCGATCACTGGAGTGATGAGTAGTAACCTGGAATTGATTAATTAATTTATTAAAATGACTCAAATGAAGTACCAGGTTCTGAATTATCAAATTTAATTGCACCAAGATAAATAATTATTTGTAAATGAGAGTTTTGGAATATATAGTTCAACATAGCTTTTACTGTTTTATAATTTAGTTTGTCCAAGCCACATCCTAATTTGGGAATTGCCAATTTAGTTATTTGTTTATCTAAACAAAACTGTCTTAAATTGATTAAAGTTTTAAATAAACATTCTAAGGTAGGTTTATCGTCAAAATTTTCTTTTGTTATCAAATATAAAATATATCTATTATCTTCTTTAATATGACAAAGAGAATATAGTTGAGGATTTTGTTTAAACAATTCTCTTACTCTACCAAATCTGATTTTAAATTCTCTCGCTATACCGGCACCCATTTTTAAATCTTTGCTAACACAATGAGCAAGTGAATAATCCAATGGAGCATGGAATAAATCTTCATTAATTTCTGTTACGTTTTCATTTTCAATAATTTCCTTTTTATTATAATTATTCATAAAAATTCTAAAATCTAAGATATTTCCAAAATTTACTTTCTTTACCCTTGGTCTTTTTATATTAGATAAATGAATTTTACCTACTTGGTTACGATGACTAATATCAATTTCTGCTGTTTTATGATCAACTCTTATACTCTTAACTTTTTCTTTTTTATATTTATTTTTTGTTTTGGCCTGCTTCTGTTTATTTTGAATAAATATATTTTCAGGTATTTGAGGAATTTCCTCTCGAGTTACATTTTGTCTATCAATAGCTCTAGTTTTATTTTCACTTATTGTTTCATTAATTTTCCCGTATAATAATTTTACTTTTTCTTTATGCATTTGAACATAATTATTAGTAAGAAGAGTTTCCAAATCAATATCTAAAAGAGAATTAGAGTCAATATGACCAGAAATAATTTCACAAGGTTTTAATTTAGTAGTGGAATGTATTGAGTTATTGTAGGCTAATATGGCATAAAGAATCTTAATTTCAACTGGTTCATTTTTATACAAATCTTGATTATTTAATAATCTCATATGTTCAATTATTGTAGAATGTACTCTTTCTACTATTCCATTTGACTCAGGGTGCTGTGAACTGATAAAATGAATTTTAATTTTATGCAATGCCAAAAGTTCTCTAATTACAGTATTTTTAAATTCTAGATGGTTATCCGAAATAATTAAATCTGGTGTTCCATGATGACAAAAGAACTTAATTAAATTAGTTGCTATTTCTACAGCTTGATAAGAGTTTAATTTATATACTTGTGTGTATTTTGAGAATGCATCAATTATACTAAGAAATTTTACATTTTCCAAAGCTATACAATCTATATGCACAATTTCAAACGGTTTCATTGCTGTCGGTGTATGACTAAATTTTAACTTTAAAGGTTTTCTTTCATATTTAGACACAAGACAAATTTCACAATCATTAATATATTCTTGTATTGTTCTTCTCATGTTTGGCCAATAATAAATTCTTTTCAGTTTTGCTTCCGTTTCATCTATACCACGATGATTAGTTTTTCCTTCATGGTAGTTCTGAATTATTTCTAAAACATCATTTTTATCTTCCACATCATTTAATAAATTTGTACATTTAACCATTTTAATTTTTGAATTTTGAAAATATTTTTGTAAAATACTACTAAACTTTTCATACACTGGATCTTTAAAATAAAGATAATAACTTACATTAGGAACAATATATTCTTTAATAAAGTCAACTACTTCTTGACTAAAATTAGATTTTGAAAATTGAACATGGATACGCATTTTATTTTGATTAAATAGCTTACTTATTTTTGGTTTAGAAGGGGAATAATCTACTTCTGAAATTATCAATTGATTGTCACCAAGATTAACTGGTTTATCTGAAATGGGAATTCCTACAATAGGGTGTTCTACACTCGAATGAATGGTTGCACCATCATTTGCTATATCATTTATATGTGTATTTTCTGCTGGTTCAACTATTAACGATGAAGGATTATTTGTAACATTTTCAAAATTCTTTAAATATCCTTCTAAATTTGGTCCATACTCTTCATTAATATTTAATTCGATTCTAGAGAGTGCGTCAGCATTTTTATTTAAAGTACCTTTCTTATAAACAATATCATAATCATATTCAGACAATTTTAGTCTCCATCTGACTAATTTTGAATTGGGTTCCTTAATCGACATCAACCATTGGAGAGGCCTATGATCAGTGACTATCTGAAATTTCCGTCCAAATAAATAAGGTCTAAAATATTTAACTGCCCATACTATGGCAAGAAGTTCTTTCTCAATTGTTGAATATTTTGTTTCTGAGTCGTTCAAAGTACGACTAGCATAAGCAATTGGTAAATCAGAACCTATTTTTCCCTGTGATAAAACAGCGCCTAAAGCCTGATTACTAGCATCTGTTGTCAAAATAAAAGGTCTCGAAAAATCAGGATACTGAAGTAAAGGTTGATTTATTAACACGTTCTTACATAAATTAAAACAACTTTGATAATCAATATCATTAATATTAATAGAAGAATTTTTCTTTAAACATTTCGTCATTGGTTTAGTCAAGTCTGCAAAATTTTTAATAAACTTCCTATAGTAACCTAACAGTCCTAAAAATCCTTTAATTTGTTTTGTCGTTTTAGGAATAGGATAATTTTGTATTGCGATAATTTTGTCCGGATTCGGTCTGACACCTTCAGGTGTTACAACATGTCCCAAATAAGCTACTTCTTTTTTTAAAAATTCGGATTTATCTAATTGAATCTTAAAATTAGATTCTCTTAATCTATTAAAAACTTCTGTCAGTCTATTGATATGTTCTTGTAAACTTGTCGAAAAAATAATTATATCATCCATATATACTAAGCAATATTCATTTTGTATACCCCTTAAAATATCGTCCATAACTCTTTGAAATGTAGCAGGAGCATTTTTTAATCCAAATGGCATCCTTAAAAATTCGTAATGTCCTCTCTCAGTATTAAAAGCTGTTTTCTGCATGTCACGTTCATCAATCTCAATCTGATGAAAACCCGATGCTAAGTCTAAAGTAGTAAAATATTGAGCTTTGCCTAATTTATCTAACAAGTCCGTAATATTTGGAAGTGGATACCTATCACCTACAGTTTTGTCATTTAGTTTCCTATAGTCAAAGACGACACGCCATTTCCTCTGGCCTGATGCGTCTAACTTTTTTGCCACTATCCAAATAGGAGAAGACCATGGACTAAAAGATGGCCTAATAATGTTTTGTTCCAACATCTCATTAATTTGTTTATTTACCTCGGCTTTATGTACTTCCGGGTAACGATAAGTTTTAGTAAAAACAGGAACTTCATCTGTTGTGATTATTCTATGTTTAATTCGATTGGTGAAAGTTAAATCATTTTCTTTTATATGAAAAATATCTGAATATTTAAGTACTAAATTTTTTATAACGGCTTTCTCTTCATCATTCATGTGTTCAGATCTTATTTTAGAAAAATCAAATTTAAATTCTTCTGCATTATAAATATTTATATTATTATTATTATTATTTTTAGGACATTTTTTATTTAATTTATTATTTGCATTTTGTTGATGGGGCACCACATCATATCCATTGATGGGTGTTACAACAAAAGGTTTTTTCAGGGTTACATCCCTATCTATATCTGTTTTGTTTACAACAGTACAAAAAGCCCTACCATTTTTTACAACAGTGACACATTCTGGCACTAAAAAGTTTAAAACATTTAATCTGGGAATTACTACTTCACCATTTTTAATATTTTCAATTTCTACTTGTATGACTTGTTGACTTCTAGCCGGAATTAATATTCGCTTAATTACCGGTGAATCATTTAAATTATTATTAATTTCATTATTAAAATTATTATCATTATTACTATTAAAATTATTATTAATACTATTATGATCTATATTTAACACGCCTTGGTCATCCCGAAATTTAAGCGGGATTTCGTTATGAGGAGTTATTATTAATTTATTTTTAAAATCTACACACGCATTAATTTTTATCATATTATCGACTCCTAATAAAGTATCAAAAGCAGAATGAAAGTCAAATATGTAACATTTCAATTTGGCTGCGAAATTAGTTTTAAATAATGTTTGAAGATTAATGACCACACTATGAGTTCCTTGCGAGGTACCATGAGCACTTGTGACCTCAAACGGATCAATTTTAAATAAATTTTTATTTAATTTCCTCGTCAATCGAGGACTAATAAACGATCTTGTACTTCCAGAATCCATTAATATTTTTAATTTAGTTTCAGGGTCAATTATAAAAGGTAGATTACTAAAATTATTACTTATACCTAAAATTTCAACTGGGGTTTTCCCAAGGCGATTTATCCCAAAAAAATATCTTCAGATTCCTCATTATGACTACTGGCTCTACTAATATTTACAGATGATCTGGGCTCATCCAAATTATGCAAATTAGGACGATTTGTATAAGTTGTAGAGGTCGACATTGGTGTCGGACTTGGTAATCTTATTGAATTTTGTCGTGGTGGTTGATTATTAGCATTTGAATTAAAATTAAAATTTGAATTATTATTGAAATTAGGATTTGGATTATTACCAAAATTTGGGTTAAAATTTGTACGATTTTGATTATAAGAATAATTATTATATGGTCTAAAATTTTGATTTTGAGAATTCATTGGTCTCCCAAATACTTGTCTGTTTGTGGGAAATCTTTGTGGTGGTTGCTGCCTAAATTGAAGATTTATAGGTCGACTCGTAAAATTTTGTTGAACAGGTTGTCTTATAAAATTTTGTTGATTTTGTTGTCTAGGAAATTGATTATTAGATCTATTATTACTTTGAAATTGATTTTGATTATTAAATCTATTATTTTGATTATAATTCGATGAATTAGAATTTCTGTAATTAAACCCATTATTAAAATTATTAAAATTAGACTGATTAAAATTTGATACATTCGGTGTATCTAATGTACTTTGAAAATTATTTTCCTCAATTAAATAATTAATTGCCTCTTCTAATGTGTCAGGCTCTCTTAATCTTATAATACTTTGTATATTACCACGAATTCCTCGTAGGAATGTTTTCAATGCCAATTCATCGTAACTACGCTGATGTATACGTTTTTCCGCATCTGGCATTTCAACTGCAGATAACGAATTAATTTTACTCGACAATTTACTTCTTAATACCTGAATACGCTCGCCAAAATCCAAATACTTTTCATTTTTCGTTGGTCTTAAATTAATTAATTCTTGAACTATACAGTCATAGTTTCGCAAATCACCAAACCTTTGCCTCAAATGGTTTCTAATTTCAGGCCAATTATCCAGTTCTGCTCGCGAACCTATTGTAATCAACGCCCTATCTTTTAGTTTACTTATTATCGCATTAATTAAATAACTATTGACTAAATTATCATTCAAAGGTCTAAACTGAGCCAACACGGCCTCACACCGTGAGATAAAAATTTCAGTGAGTTCATTACTTCCGTCGAAGGAAGGGATTGTATCGACATTTAATTTTAATAATTGATAATTTACGTTTTCCATTTTTAAATTTGAATTTATTTCTAAATGATCTAAACTATTAATTAATTCTTCAAGTACGAAGTTAATAGGAGAATGAATACGAATTGGGGAATTATTAATTATTAAAGGTGAATCTGAATCAGAAGACGTATCACTCGCGTACATAAAAATATTTCACGAACAATTAAAATATATAAAAAACCTCTAAAAAACTCTGTGCTTACCACTTAACAAAAATCACGCTGTCCATGTCCTGATGTTCCCTCAGGGTTGTAGAACTGGTGAAATGATGTCCCTCGTTGTAATGCTGCCCTCGGAGCTTGATTTCTCGATAGTTGGAGAACTCTCTGGTGCTGCGACGTGGAACTATTCGAATCTCCAATAAACCATTAAAATGGACGAAGCACTATCTGATATCCTCTCAGGTGTAACTTCTTAGGAGATCCTACCGACTGCGCCAGTTAACTTTTGATTTTGCACTTTAGAGTTTTTAAAAACAATTTTATTTATTAATTATTACATTAAAAGTGAATGATTATATAAAGACGAATATTAATATTGAAATAACTACTACATAGTTTGAATGCTAAGATATGACTGACTTATAATAATAAAATAAAACCTATTTATACAAACTAAATCTACAAGCTAAGCTAATTAACATCTGGCACATGATGTCACCTAATCTGCGCATTAATAATAAATATACATTTCTTATAAATAAAACCTATTATAATTAAACAATCAAATGTCTATTGTGGCCGCCAGGTTACATATATATATATATATATATATATATATATATATATATATATATATATATATATATATATCTCAAATAATTAATTGTGTGCTTTATACACAGGTTCAACTTAAAAATTTTCTTCGCCGCGCAAGCATATAAATCGCCCCAAAATGGTAACCAATATCGACGATTTCGATAAAGGGGTTCTAAAACGAATCATTTTAAACACATATACAAGTAATAAAATTTTTCCAACTGTAAAAACCATATTCGAGAAATTTATAGAGGCTACTGATTTCAAAGGGTCAAGGGAAAGCATGAGGCAATTAATTCACGAAATTGGATTTAAATGGAAAAAAAAACAAAAACCAATAGAACGTTATTAATGGAACGTGGCGATATTAGACAATTGCGAGTAAATTATTTGCGTGCCGTACAAAATTATCGCAATGAAGGGCGCGCAATTGTTTACATGGACGAAACATATATTCATTCGTCACATACGTCAGAGAAGCAATAGACAAATGATTCGAATGAGGGATTATTAAAGCCAATAGGCAAGGGTCACCGTCTAATTATAGTTCACGCAGGTAGTGAGGCTGGTTTCGTACCGAATGCCTGCCTTATTTTTAAATCAGACAGCACCACGGGGGATTATCATGCAGACATTAACTACGAAATTTCGTAAAGTAGCTTGGGGAGGTAAATCCCCAATTTACCTCCACAATCAGTGTTGGTTATTGATAATGCTGCGTATCATAATAAACAAATAGAAAAGGCACCAACAACCAATTCAAAAAAAGCGGAAATGCAGGAATGGTTCCGAGCAAGAAATATACCTGTGGACGGCTCTATGCTTAAAAGCGATTTATATGAGCTTATAAAATTACACAAGCCCAAGTACAAAAGGTTTGCAACAGATGAAATATTATTGAAACACAAACATAATGTGTTACGTTTGCCACCCTACCACCCAGATCTCAACCCTATCGAGTTGGTGTGGGCTTCGTTAAAACAATATGTGTCCCAGCGAAACACCACATTCGTCATGAAAGACGTGCACAATCTGTGCGATGAATTCTTCGCCCAGTTTGATGCAGAGGAATGGAAATCCCGCTGTGCACATACCAATATCAGTATTGCATTCGCATAGAGGCGATGATTTGATTCCAATACGGAGTAAATATTTATTATTTGCACAATGTCCAAATTTTATTCTTGCAATTGTTGTGATTAGTTTTCGCTTGGTATTAATAGTTTTGAACCAAGGAATTTTTTTAAAGCCGGTATAGAAATATATATATATATATATATATATATATATATATATATATATATATATATATATATATATAATGCTTTCCCTTTTGATGGAAGGAATGAGTTAATTCATCGTTCCACTTTAAACCATTTTGGTATTTAAGAAAATTACTAAGATCTCTGGCTAGTAAAATTTTTTCTTTATTTTCCACGAAAAGTGAATCCTTAGCAAGTCGATCTGCTACTTCGTTTCCATAGACGCCTGTATGACCTTTAACCCAAATGAATGATATATTTTTGCGTCTATTAGTATTAATTTCATGAATGTCTTTTAGTAATAAGAGAAGACTTGTATCGGATATGTCTTCTCTTTGAAGTTCTTGTAATATTGATTTACAATCGGACACGATTATATACTTTCCACTAACTTCTTTTTGTTTAATATATTTAACTGCACATTTAATGGCAAATAACTCAGCGCAATATATGCCATATCAGAGAGTCTGTATTTCTCGACGTGTTGATCATTTTCATTATATATTGCACATCAACACAAACCTGCTTCATTCTTGGATCCACTAGTGTAAATTACTTCCTTTTCGGAGAACGAATTTATAATATTTTGGAAATGAGCTTTTGCAAGGATTGGGTTTTCCGGATGGTTCGGAAGTAAGATTTTGGGCTTTGAAATATAGTATGGAACGTTGAATACAGGGGATACATCTGAGGAATCTACGAGTTGATCAAATTCTTTAAGGTCAATGTATGATAAGCCAAGTATCGGAGCCTTTCTCTTTTCCCAGTATTTATGGGTTAATAGTTTAATAGAGAAATTATGAATATCTTTGATACGGGCGGAATCTGTTGTTAATTTCTTAATTATATATCTATCACTAAATTCCTTCTTTCTTGATTGAAGACTCTGTTCCGAAGTCTCTGCTAATAAGGCATTTGTGGGTTTAGATCGCATAGCACCGATGACCAGCCGCAAGGCTTTGTACTGGAGGCAGTCCAATAACTTTAATAGTTTGTTTGAAGCAGAATTATATAAAAAGCAGCCGTACTCAATTCGCGATCTTATTAGATTTTTATATAGGGTTAGCGTGATTTCCGGATGACCCCCATGAAAAATGTGCTATGCTGCGAATTATGTTTAATGAGTTTTCACTTGACGTAATAATGTTATTTATATGTAAATTCCATGTTAGCTTCCTGTCCAAAATGTATCCTAAGAATCTAACGTTGTCATGGATTGAAAATTGAACATTAGTAAGGGTAATATGTTGGAGTGAAAATCGTTTATGGGTAAAGACAACCATTTTTGATTTTTGTACTGATACACTAAGACCCAAGGACAAAAGCCATGCATTCAAACGCTCAATTGCCTGTTCCATGGTTGAGGCACAGGCATTGAAATTTTTAGATGAGGTATATAAGACTATGTCATCAGCGTATTCTAAAGTTTTGATATATGGTGGAAAATTATTTTGGATATCTTATATGTAAATCGCAAAAAGAATAGGACTCAATATAGCACCCTGCGATAGCCCAACAAAAGTAGTACGTTTAATAATTATATCTGAAAACTTGATTGTAAGGTTTCTTTTGTAGACACAATTATATATGAGTTTTGAAAACGTATTAGGTATATGAAATTTGAAATTAAGGAGGTCTAATAATATATTAATTCGTACATTATCAAAAGCAGACTCTATATCTGCAAAAAAGGATAACATAAATTCTTTTTCAGAAAATGTATTGAAGATGTTCATAATTAACTCGACTGCATTATCTGTTGTTGATCTAGTTTTCCTAAAGCCTGATTGTGAGTTTGGTAAAAACCTGTTAGATTCAATCCACCACACCAGTCTTGCTTTAGCAATGCGTTCTAACGTTTTGAAAATACAAGAAGCGAGAGCATTAGGCCTGTATAAATTACCATTATTAGGATCTTTGCCATATTCTAAGATTGGTATAATGTTGACATTATTCCATTCATGCATCCACGCATCACCTTTTAATACTGCATTAAAAAAAGTTAACAAGATTTCTTTAGCATTTATAGGTAAGTGTATTAACATAGAATATGTAATATTATCTTCGCCTGGTGCTGTATCACTTGATTTTGACTTTATAGCAGTATCAAGTTCGTGCATTGTAATTGGTTTACACAGAAAATGGTTATTATCGTTTCCATAGCAAGTAATTTCATAGGGGTACGATGCAAGTGCAGGAGCAAGTCTGTGGCTAAATTCTGTTGCACATTTTTCTACATTATCGCAGCAGTTGTTTCCTTTCCTGTATTCTTTTGGTAATTTTATAGCATTAACTTTATTCCAGATTTCCTGAATAGGCATATCTTTGGAAAGAGGATTACAGAAGTTTTGATAATTTGAAGTTTTGGTTCTCTTTAGGATCTTTTTAGTTTTGCACATTGTTTTTTTTTAATTTAAGAGCTACAGCTCTCATACATTCATCGTTCCACCAAGTAAACCCCGTATATGAGGTGGTAAATGGTTTTTTACTTTTTATAGATTCATTGGCGCTATCCTCAATTACCTTGATTAAAAAAGAATACAGCGATTCTGCATTAAAATCATGTATACATGCATCTAAAACTGCCTTGTCTATAAGCTGGTTATATAATTTCCAATCAGCAATTTTCGTGTTCCATTTGCTTTTAGGATAGATTGTTATGTTCGGTGAGATTGCTTCATTGAAAGTAATAATCAGAGGAAAATGATCGGATCCAAGTGAGTCGTTGTGAACATGCCATGATATTTCAGAAAATATGTTTGCAGAGCAAACAGACAAATCGACTGTTGAAGGGACCTGATTTGGTTTTGGGATTATATTTGGACTGCAGTCGTTTAATAAAATCAAATTATGGTCATCGAAAAGGCGCCGAATAGACCTACCGGCCGTATCAGTATTTGAACAACCCCATGCCGGGGACTGTTGAAGGGACCTGATTTGGTTTTGGGATTATATTTGGACTGCAGTCGTTTAATAAAATCAAATTATGGTCATCGAAAAGGCGCCGAATAGACCTACCGGCCGTATCAGTATTTGAACAACCCCATGCCGGGGAGTGCGCATTAAAATCTCCGCCTATAAATAATGAAGCCTGACATTTACCTATGATATTACCCCAAGTGACATCCTGAAGGTAATTAGATGGTTTAACATAGATAGTTAGAACAGTTATCAATTTGTTATTAAATTTAGCATCTATAGCTGAAATTTGAATAGCATCATTATTAAATTGATCCATATTTATTACTGAAAATTTTATATTTTTCTTTATCATAATACAGGAGCCTCCTGACCCATCGGATCTATCGGCCCTTATAAGTTCGTAATGTTTGAAGTGATAATGGTGGTTTCGTTTAAAGCAACTTTCGGAAATTAGAAGTAAATCACAATTCAAAGATTTATTTAGTATATCTAAGGATGTTCTGTTCGCGTTTAACGAACGCGCATTCCATTGTAATACGCTAATCGGTGCCATTTTTATGAAAGTTTAAGTTTGCATATACTTTATTGCAGAGTACATTGTTAACCAGAGTTTCAATTTGATCATTGTTAATTTCTTTACTGCCATTCAAAATATCAGTTACAATTTTATATTTTTATTTTTATTTATATTTGTATTATGATAATTTGGAGGATATGGGTTTCTTATAGGTTGAGAGGGGTTTAAAGTCGTCGAAAACATAAGTTTTATTTTAACAGGAGGGAGTGAAATACTATCTACGTCTTGTTTCCTTTTAGGAACGCGAATATTAGATAATACCTGAATTTTGTTTTCCCTACGGGGATATTTAGGAGCGAGGCTAGGGAACTCATTTTGATTCGGCAGTGTAAGAGGAAAATACCTATTTTTTTGCAACATCCGCAAATGATGTATTTGTAGCAGAAGTATATCTATTTTTATTGTAAGCTTGCTCAACTTTTTTTGCTCTAAATTGTTCATATAGTGGACATAGTTTTGATAAACTGTAGTGATTTCCAAAACAGTTTAGGCAGTAATCAATTCGTTTGTTATTATTACAATCTTTGGTTATATGCGGTTCACTGCAATGACTGCATCTGGGTTGAGGTTGTGATTTACAATTCTTACTTAAATGACCAAGTCTTAAACAATTGTAACAATTCACGACCGGCGAAATGTAGGAATCAACTTTACACGCACAGCGGAAAATCTTAACATAATGAGGTAAATTTTGTCCATCAAAAGTAGCTAAACATGTAGGTAGCTCCTCTATAGAACTATCCTCACCCTTCCTAATCTTTTTTGTAAACCTTTTAATTTCAATTACTTTAACGGGCGATTCTATATTTAATAATAGTTCATCTTTCGTAAATGATTTATCCACGTGTCTAATAACCCCTCTACAGTGCACATAGAAACTATATATAAATATAAACATCTAGATTTAATTTCGACAGATTAAATTTAGCAAACGTATTGGCTGCTCGGAAATGTTTAAATTCGATGCAAATTTTTGATCTACCTTTGTTAATAATATTTACAACGTCATTTTTGCGGATAATTTGATTATTATATAGCATTTATTTATACCATACGATTTAATTGATTTTTATTAATGTGTTCCAAAATAACGTAGTACGGGCTCTGTTTCTTTGTAAAAATATTTAATTTTTTTGCGATAGACCAGCGATATCAGAACGTATTTCTTGCGCGGTTTGAGCGTTATCGGCGCGAACATTGTTCATACTATCGCAGCGTTCAGCAATATTAATAATGGATCGTTCATTGTCGTTATTAGTTAATTTAGCACTATTTTCAATATTACTCACTATTAATTCATTGTCAGAATCAATCGACATATTAATTAATGCTATCAAGGGCTGTTCTGATTTCATATCCCGTATCTCCCATAGCGGTAGCATTTTTTTGCTTCCCATTGGGGAAGAGGTATATGTTAGGTATTTACACCCTGTTTAGTCTTTATATTACTTATTAATTTAAAATTTTAAATTAAATAAATGGAATTCTCTGACCAGTTTTTATAGATTTCACACAAAAATCACTGTTCGCACGTCCGACGGGATCGAATGCCAACTCGAGACTGTATTCCTGTTAAATAGTCCCGCAGAGTAATGTATGATTCGTGCGTCCAAATAAAAAGAATTGGAATTGAAGCTTTTGTAAATGTTGTTTTCGAATAGTGTACGCCTAAATTTATGTTTTTCAAAATTGATATCCCAGATTCCTTTGAATTTTACGAGTTGACATTGCTGGCTCAGCTCTAATTACGCGTATAGTTGATTTTCTGCGTTTTCACTATCATATCGTGTTGATCTTGAAAGAAAATTGGTTTGTTTAATAAAAAAAAAACAATGAATCTATAAATAACACAATACGACTAAGATGAAAGTTTTCAGGTTGTCCTTCATCACACCTGTGATTGCGTTAGAAATTACAAATATAACCAACGATTCAGGATTATTATCTATAAATGTAGGAAACGCCAGATTAGAAATTTTTATTAAATTAAATCATCAATATGAGTTTTTGATAATAATAATGAACAATGTAAAAACATTTAAAAGAGATTTCCAAAATTACGTTCAACTTTAATTACTCTTGAAATGATATAATTTCTAAAATTAAAATAATTCAAATCAATACTATGACGAAGGGAACAAAAAGAGGATTAATTGATGGACTGGGTACAATAATTAAAACTAGCAAAACTAACATAGACTCTCGCGATGATAAGAGAATTAATACAATATTAGGACACTTGTCACCAAATTAAAATAACCTTCGAAATCAACTGAAACTTGGATATAGCGTTGACACACAACTTCGTTTCCTGGGTGGCTTATATCTATCCACACAATTGTGAAGAACAAACCTACATATGCAGTTGCAAACAGGCAGAAAGATACAAGGATGTATCATAAATAAATAAATTAAAAGTCAGAGAAACAAATAAGAACGCCGCTAAATTCCATGAGGAAAACTATATAAATAATTATTTGTGAGGCTAATTATAAAACTAGAAAACGACAATATTAATTTTGCAAAAAGAAGTTGATTTTGCGAAAAATATGTACAGGAATGCAAATAAGTGCGGTCGCCATAAAAAACGAATTGTAGTTACGTTCATTTTGATTATTTTTTCATAAACTTAATACTGCTATAAACATCAAATATTAAGAGCCAAAGCAAACTCACACAGTTTCAAAAATTCCTCCGTGTGCGCTAATACAGGCAAGCAATCTTTTCTTAAAATTATCTACTGTAAATCGTAACACTTCCTCAGTAATAGCACACCTTAAAGAACATTTTAGGTCTTCAACATTGGCATGACGTTTTCCACAAGCCTCTGCCTCTAGAATAGCCCATATAGCGTAGCCCATTGGATTCAAGTTTGGTAAAAATAAAGGCCAATCTTCAGGCGAAATGAAGTCTGAACAATTTTCTCGAATCCAAGCAATAGTGGCATTCGCTGTATTGCAGAGTCTTGCTGGAAAGTCCACTGGCGGTCTCTAAAGTGTTGATGTACCCATGGTTTTATCATAGATGCCTACCATGATCTTCTATATTACGAGAAATGATTCGAGAATTTTGTTCATTAAACTGTTTATCTTATAAAAGCGGCACGTTGCATTTGGTGATCCGTATCTTACTAATAAACCGACCGAACCTTATTATCACCCTGTATATTGGCTAACTATAACTACCTACCCATTAGAATACAAATAACCATTACATCACAAAAGCCAATTGTCATTATTCATAAATAACTGTAAAATTACTATAGTAATGTATTTCATCATAACATTTATTTAATTTTAATCCTACAAAAAAATAAACAGAGAGAAACCGGGAAGGCAATCGGGGATATTTAGTACATTGTAGAGTACACACCAACCGCTCTAAACCTCGCTCTTCGAATTCACAAGAAGTAAAATACTACGGTCAAATATGTGTTGACCAGAGCATCCGGCAAACGTAGAAGTTAGAACAAATGCGTAATAGCAGTGGACCAATCGGAGGCCTCGCGGCAACTCGCCTCCACGCAGCCACCCTCGCAAAATAATCGCGACTGGACTGATCGATATCAACATTTAGTTTGTAATTGTAAATTTAATTGTAAATGTGTGTTTGTTGTGCAATATATTTTTAATTTAAAAAGTGGACCGAAAAAGAAATTGTTCACATGGTGCTATTGTATCGACTTACTGAAACGTGCGTTGCATTCATAATTACTTATATTCTTAGTTACAGTTTTTCATTTGGAGTTTAATAGTTTTTTTTTTATTATTAGTTTCAGTCCACTTTTTTAAATTAAAAATATATTGCACAACAAACACACATTTACAATTAACTTTACAATTACAAACTAAATGTTGACATTGATCAGTCCAGTTGCGATTATTTTGCGAGGGTGGCTGTGTGGAGGCGAAGTGCCGCGAGGCGACCATAGTAAAATGGCCAAATCGGTAAGAAAAAGGGGTACAATTTGCGGTTGTTTACTATGGGGATTCTATTCTCGACATAATGGTATATAAATTGTAATTTATGACCATATTCGAACCTTTTCTACCTGCTAGAGACGAGGTTTGGACAAACTTCCAAAAAGAAATCCTGGTAAAGTGGGGTAATAAAATGTACAGTTATGAATATGAAATAGGAAAATTAAAGCTGATATCATTAAGAAGGTTGCAATAATTACTTATTCTTAAAAAAAGTGTAGATGTCATAAAATGTACAGTTATGAATAGAAAATAGGAAAATATAAGCTTTAAATAAGATTTAATTTATTAGTGGGCAAATACGGTAGGCTTTGAAGTCATAGAAATAAGTATCGGTTTCATAATTCACTTTTTTTTAACGGGGCATTTGCAATTGATTCAGAATTTTATCCAGTTTTACTATATTCCTAAAATATTTTGTAAAATGTAATAAAATTTAAATTCTATTGATAACTACGGTGTATTTATGTATGAAAATCAAAGGTGCCTTGACTTTTAATTTTAGTAGTACATTCACGCAAAAAAAACAGATGTTTTGGATAATAAATGTTTCCAAAATTTTGGTAACTTACTGCCTCTAAAAGCGGATGGTTATTTTTACGATTACATTACAAACATACATTTTCGAAATTAGAAAACCGAACAAAATTCTTAATTTCGAAAAAAATTGGTGGCACCACAACAATGCCTCAAATTTTTGCGGTCAGTGAAGGGGTTAAGAAGATTACAGTACTTAAAATTAAATGATTACTGTAAGGAAATGAACATTAAATTACTCGCATGTGCGCGTTAATTACTTATTATTAAAAAAGTGTTTCAAATATCATCAAAATTAATTTGCATTATAGAAATCTCTGTGATTTTAATTGAATGATCATGATTAGGAATTTCAAAAAGATAGCTTTTTCTAATTTTTCAACATGTTAGTGCGTTAGTAATTAATAAAAAAAATTAAATATCTAAAAAAATCGGTATTATAATTTTATACATCTTCGAAAAAATACTATACCGATTATTTAAATTATTTTTTCAATACTATACTCTCGAAGTACTTCTCGACAGCTTACCATTGAGTTAATCCGCCATTTTTACAGCACTCTGTAAAATTTATTAATAACATAATTTTGTTTTTTTTCACTTGATATTTTTACTTTCTCCGTTACGAAGTACGAGAAAGTATTGTGATCGTCAAGATTTTTTCAAATTTTGTTCACGGAAATATAGGTCCCTAGAAGCGATTTCAAAAATTTCTGGAAAAAAATTGTGTTTGTGTATATGTGCTATCTGTGCGTGCGGTATCTCAAAAACTAATCGAGATATTGATATGAAACTTTGAACATAAGTCTTATTTGATAATCTGAAGAACTGAAAAGCTTTTGGTAAAATTTCGTACACCGAAAGTGGATATTTACCTTAACTGTTTTTTGTTTTCTTGGAACATTTTTTTAAATATGAAAATATCACAAAAAACATTTAAACAAATATTGTAATAATAGTATTTTATTACGTGACATGAACATTAGTACAAATACATGAAAAAAAATATATAATATGTATTATCAAATTTGTTTCATCTAGTAACACTAGATAAGTTTAGCACTGTGTGTCCTTGTCAAAATGTTTTCTGGTTTTTTCATTTTAATAATAACATTTACAGTTTAAAGTTTCACATTTCATTTTAGAATAATTTTCAAAGTTAGTCTTGTATGTAGAAATAAACGATCTTAAACCAATGTTATTATCTAGTAGTACTAGTAATAACATGCACATTTATTTTGTATCATTCAATATCCGGCGTGGCACCAGCCAGGGAAGTAGTTGTTTCAATAAGTTATTTATTTATAGTCTTAGTAAGACTTAATTTTTTGCTTGCAGATTAACGAACAGGTTGAATATTCATATATTCAGGCTACATTTCGTTTTCTTGTATTTATCTAATGCTTTCTGCAACAAGTAAAGTTGTTTCTAATTTGTTTATTATTTAATCGTGTATTCGGTATCCAACGAAAACAAGATCATTTATTTCTTCACATCTGTACTTTCACTAAGCACCTCAAAATCAGGTATAAAGCCCGTTCAAACCTTTCATAATCTCCTCAGTCGTTTACGACGTCTTCACGTTCACGATCACCTTCACGTAAGTGTATTTTATTATTTAACATTCAATTTAAATGCGAAGCTGCACTGATGAGAGATAAATCTCGAAACGCGTCTGCAGATGGCCAATTACTTAATTTTCATATATTTTTTAATTCAGTGGTATTTGTAGTTATTATCAAATTTGTTTCATCTAGTAACACTAGATAAGTTTAGCACTGTGTGTCGTTGTCAAAATGTTTTCTGGTTTTTTCATTTTAATAATAACATTTACAGTTTAAAGTTTCACATTTCATTTCAGAATAATTTTCTAAGTTTGTCTTGTATGTAGAAACAAACGATCTTAAACCAATGTTATTATCTAGTAGTACTAGTAATAACATGCAAATTTCTTTTGTATCATTCAATATCCGGCGTGGCACTAGCCAGGGAAGTAGTTGTTTCAATAAGTTATTTGTTTATAGTCTTAGTAAGACTTAATTTTTTGCTTGCAGATTAACGAACAGGTTTAATATTCATATATTCAGGCTACATTTCGTTTTCTTGTATTTATCTAATGCTTTCTGCAACAAGTAAAGTTGTTTCTAATTTGTTTATTTTCATATTTCATAATTTTATCGTTTTAAACGTCACTTTCATCCGATTCTACAAAACGCTCGAGGTACATTTCAAATACACTCACTTTCATATGAAATGCACCACCCAGAAAGAATAATACGATTAATGCCAAACTCCATGAAAACAATTATTTATTCGTTGGTGCAAAATAATTAAAGTATCAAAAGAAAAAAAACTTCAATTCGACAGAAAAAAATAATAATAATGAGTTACATCGCCTCGCACAGCAATGCAAGAATTTATCCTTCTAAGCATACTTAGAATCAAATGGTCTATATCTTCTTGAGGCATCTCATTCCAAGCAACTTCTAACTGAAGTCTCAGATCATCTAAGTTGTCAGGCGGTCTGGGCATGTTGCGAACTATTTCACCCATTATGTCTCAGACATGCTCGATGGCTTAAATCCGGAGACCTTGCTGGCCAAGGCAACATTTACAACTCCGCTTCTCCCAATGACACCCTTGTAATGTTTTTCGTGTGGGGTCTAGCGTTATCTTGCTGGAAAATCCCATTAGGTAGCGTCTGCATAAATGGCACCGCGACGGGATCCAAGACATTATCAAGGTATCGAAGAGCGTTTAATGTACCTGAAATAACCACCAAAGGTGATTTTCGTCCCAAACTGATTGCACCCCACACCATGACACTCGGTGTTAAAGCTGTATTACCTCTTTTAAAAAACTCTAAATTTCTTCGTTCTCCTCGATAACGACGCACCCTTCTACGTCCATCATTCTTCCATAAAAAAAAAACCGCCGTTTTTGACACCAAGCCAGACGAGCAGCTTTCTGAGGTGTTGTTAGTGGAAGACGTCTAAACGGATGGTAAGAATGGAGGCCAAAGGACGCAATTCGTCTATAAATGGTCGCCATTGAAATCTGGCGATTTACAGCTCTTACCCAATCTATGCCAATAGATCTAGTTGTTTGGAAACGGGTCTGTGTGGCCATTCGTCTCAGAAGCTGATCTTCACGGGCGTTACTACGTCGGGGAGGTTTTCCAGCCGGACGATGTCGCTGTATACCTTCTTCTGAGCAGGAAGACCATATTCTCGCCACAGTTGTGTGGTCTCGATTCATTCTTCTGCTAATTTCGCGGAACGATAAACCTGCTTCTTTCATGCCGATAATTCGACCCCTATCAAACTCCGGAAAATAAGGGTGTTGTATTACTCTGGGCATTATGAACTGTCAATGTGACAGCTTCATGACAAAACAGCTGATAAATTCTAAGTAAATATTCTTCAATGCCCATATAAAAAGTTCAGGAGTTTTAAGATAACCATGACGGGAAAACCTCAACGGCTCAACTCTTTTTATAGAGAGTTTAATCATTTTGTACCGATGAATAAACAATTGTTTTCACCAAGTTTTGCATCAATCGTATTATTCTTTCTGGGTGGTGCATTTCATATGAAGCTGAGTGTATGATTTAAATTGAAAATAAACCATAGAAGTATAAATATAAATCTGTGATACCATCAAATCGGATAAAGTAGAATGATGGCCAAATTAACTTTTTTTTTAGCATTTTTAACTCAAAAAAATCTTCAAAAACCTAAATAATTTTTATAATAAAACACTTTTACTTTGTTGGTATAACACAAATTTTATTTTATTGTTGACTATAGTTTCGGCAACTCAACTTGCCATTAACAAAACATAAAGTAATTTAAACTACAATTTTACAATATGTATAACGAAGTAGAAGCCTCCTCCATAAACAATAAATAATTTTTGTTGTTTAAGATGTTTGCATAAGTTTATTTCGTTTATTTCGGAATTTAATGTTTATTCTTCGATGTTTTTCCCTCTCCGCTTCCAAAACTCAAATCGAAATGTTTTAAACATTAATAATTTGTTAGGATAAATAAATAACCAAATTCACTTAAAAAAAGATGTATCTTCAAGGCTATAAAGAGCTTTTTAAAGAATATAACGGTGTTTTCTTCAATTTAATTTCATGTTTTTCAGTTTTTTTTCACATTACTTAAAATGTTTTAAACTTTCATAACTCACTTAAAAATGAATGAATGTTCAGAATCCAAAATGATTTTTACAGAATATGGCCTTCTCAGCTGTTAATTTTTGCATGATTCAATTTAGGCGTTTCATATTTTTTTAGATTCTTTTTTCACCTCAACTTCCACAACACAAATATTTTTTTTAAACATTCATAACTCACTTAAAAATTGGAGTATTTTCAAAAATCAAGTTGATTTCTAAAGAATAAAACTTTATCAGTTGTTATTAATTTTTGTACAATTTCATTTCGTCGTTATATATATTTTTTGTTTATTTTCACTAAAATCTTCCATAACAAAAATCCATTTTTTTTAACATTATTAACTCGCCTAAAAATTGGAGTATCTTCAAAAACCAAAATGATTTTTAAAGCATATATCAATTGTTAAAGATAATGTGAGCAAGAAGTTGCGATTATCAAACAAATAACGCGTACACGCACGGTCTCGCAGTCGGAATAACATCGATAACATAAACAAAAACAAACACGTCGAAAAATACGTCTCGGACAAAGAACTCTTTAACTTGTATCATCTAAAATCATGCCGAAAACTTATTCAAGTACTAAAATCGACGATGTAAAATCAACAACACATAAATCCGAACACACCTCTTAGTACCGGGAAGAAAACGTAAACATCCTCTTGACACAGATTAATAAAGAAGCAATTCAGAAAAATCAACGTCGAAAATAAGACCAGAAAAATACTAATAAGAAAATTCACGGGAAAGTTCATGAACTCAAACATACACGAGGCAATTTGGCACGTGTATTTCGGAATGTGGCGGGGGCAAATTAGATGATAAAAGGGACGGGATCACAAAATTCGGAAGGATTTCCGTGATAGAAATAGAGTGGTGAGAATCAGTGAGTGATTCGATAACATACAGGGTGAGTAATTTCTTTAATATGTGAAGTGAACTTGTCTCAATGAATAACTGCATCCGAGTAATCATTCTGCAAGGAAAATGTGAAACAATTAACATTTGAATCATTACTCTACTGCGAAATGCAAAACACAAAAAGATCGCATCCGAGTGATCACTCTGCTACGAAATGTGGTATAATGCACATGGGAGTAACCATTCTATTAGGAAATGCGAAATCATCAGAGAGATTGACTAACAAAAGTTAGAAGGCATTATTAAACGAATTTGTTTTCCTCATAGCTTCCGGACGCTCTAAGCGCTGTGGCATAGTTATGTTGAAAGGGGTGTCTTGCCGGCTGCTTTAAGTTAGCGCTGTTGATATGAAGCTCCCCAAAATTTAGTGTCTAATAGCTTTAACCTGTCTTTATTGAACGTATCGCTTTCCTCATAGCTTCCGGACGCTCTAAGCGCTGTGGCATAGTTATGTTGAAATGGGTGTTCGCCGGCTGCTTTAAGTTAGCGCTGTAGATATCGAGCCCCAAATTTCTGATAGTAATATGCTTCTCTGAACGAATGTGTGTCGTCATGGTCTCCGATTGTTAAAGTTATTCATTGAGATTGAGTGAACATTCATTGACATTAAGCGAGGAAGCCTGTTGCTAAGCCTCCCGTCGTTTTGTTCTGACAAGGCGAGAATCAGATGTGTGACTCACCGATTTTATCCATCTTTGGCACACGTCTAGGTCATAACTAAGAGTGTAACAGGCGCAAGTAATAGGGCGCACTATTCAGCCGTTTTCGAGAAAAAATGGTTTTTAAATTTTTTATTCATTCGTATGTTTATATATCTTTTGCGTTAAGAAACATATACCGACCTTTTGGCGCATCGATAAAACCTCCGATTCGTAGTCGGAAGGTCGAAGGATCGAACCCCATTGTTGAAGTTGGGTTCATTCATTTTCCTTTTATAGTTTTTATAAATCCATGTGTATTTAAATATCTTAATTTTAGAATCAATCAATTTTTTTCTCGAAAACAGCTGAATAGTGCGCCCTATTACTTGCACCTGTTAAACTCCTAGTCATGACCTACACGTGTGCCAAATATGGATAAAATCGGTGAGTCATACATCTGATCCTCTCCTTGTGAGTCATACGTATTCTGGTCTGGTCAAAGAGGAAGTACGACGTCGATGTGTAGTCATAAATCTCAAATTCTTGCAGCGTCATTTTGTAAAATGTTCGACGACAGTTCTGAGACTGGTTTTCCCACAGGGCTTTCCCAGATCTATTGGTACAACAAGGAAATGTGTTCGTAAATCAGATGACATACTCTTTGTTGTATCAATGCAAATGCCAGAACTGATAAATCAAATGAATAAACGTCAATTCATTCAACAAACAAGCATTTCATTTACCTAAACCTAACCAACACGCATCGACACTCCTAACGAATCTGTTAAATAATTAAGGGTTACTACAAAAATTAAACACAACGTATGTAAGTACAAAAAGGTCAGACTTGACGTACTACAGGCGTATTTTATTTTAGATTCTTTTTTACCTCAGTTTCCACAATACAAATCAAAATTTTTAAATATTGAAAATTGTAGTATTTTCAAAAATCAAGTTGATTTTTAAAGTATAAACCCTTATCAGTTGTTTTTAATTTTTATGCAATTTAATTTCGTTGTTTTATATTTCTTTCACTTAACGTTTCCACAACACAAATCAATTTCTTTTAAATATTTTTAACTCCAAAAATTGGAATATCTTAAAAAACCAAAATGATTTTGAAATAATAAAACTTTCTCGGTTGTCTAAAATGTTTCCATAATATTATTTTGGCGTTTAATGTTTATTTTTCGTAGTTTTTAACTCTACGGTCCCAAAACTCAAATCAAATTGCTTTAAACATTCATAAGTAACTTAAAAATAGACGTATTTTTAAAACCCAAAATTTTTGTTCAGAGGTCACTCTGAAAGGAACATCTAAGATCCATCTCATTGAATCAAACCAATTTTACATTCGCAAATCAATCAATAGAAAATACATTCATGTTAATCTATTTTACCGAAAAAAGGCTTTTTTAATACACAAAGCGAAGTATAATCCAGAGTTTCCCATAATTAATAACCAAATTTACTTGGTATTATCCTCATTATTTAATTTGGCAGTCACTATACAATAAACAAGTTTAATTAATTGATTTAGTATTTATTCAGTTATTTTACTATTTCTTTCTTTCTTAAATAATTATTCTAAAATTCAAAAAGGATTTTCAATTAAACGCATAATTTGCATGCCAGTAATTTGTATATAATTGTAGATCGTATTGCTTAGAAATGTTGGGTAGCTTACTATCTGCTAAAAACGGCTAGGGCATAGTCATAAATTTAAATTTCTTCACGGTGAAATCTTGAAAAGGACTACTAATGGTTGGTGGTAAACAAACCTATTGTTAATTTCATGAATAGGACCGAAGCGGGGCAAGCCACACGCCCGGTCCATGAGGCAAAATAATAATAATAATAATAATAATTTATTGCCCAATAGACGAATGTCCAATTACAGAACAAATCTTAATTGTATTGCACGAATACATTAAAATAAAAGATATATAAAAGATGTATAGATCATACATGCTTAAGACAAACATTCTATTACACATTTCGCAATCTTAATAACTGTAGATAAGAACATTATCTACAGTTATTCACATGTACGGTCGTTAAAAATTCTCCTATGTTCAATTAAATGAGAAAATAATTAAATCTGTCCACTGGTTGGCTGTCCACCGCCGCAATTTCTGTGGAAGCTTACAACCATATAAGGGAAACGGAATGTAGTAGCAAAAGTGACTTGTGCTCCACCCAGTGGTGGATAATATCAAGATGCATTTAGGTTCTCGTCTACCGTTACCGGCATGTATCTACACCATAAATATTACTTCCGAAAAATTTGCAGATGTGTGTTGGGTTGAATATGACTGATGATTCTTAACAAAGATGAAACAGCTGTCTCTGTCTTGCGCCTCACACATTTGCGAATTTTTATCATCATCTGACCGAGAATCTCGTTAGCACATTATCTACAGTTATTCACATGTACGGTCGTTAAAAATGAAAACGTTAGAGTGTTGAATGATCATACTCACGAACCCAGTGCGTCAGAAGTTGACCAAATCAAATTTATTTTAAATATAAAAGAGACCAGTACTTCTACTCTTCGTCAATTCAGAGACATTATCTGTAAGTACTTACAGATTTAATATTAATGTTAATATTAATAGTTTAGGGAAGTAACGCCGTCAAATGTAAATGTAGGGAGAAGATATCGGGTGTGGTCACGGCCTGGGCTAGTAAATGAAACGGTTTTTATCTAGTTCCAATATTTCGCCATTTATTTTTATGGCTTCATCAGGGATGACTAAAAATGAATACAATATTTGTGACATGTGCTAGAATGAGGTTATGTATAAATGAACTTACGATATGTGTTCCAAACTTAATAATAAACATAGCAAACGGCGTCTAATTGTTAAAACATTGCACACTGCACAGTAACAACATCTGCGTGGTATAAAAATTACATTTTAAAACGATATATAAAAGTCATGAGATTAAAAATAAAATCCTCGATCAACGAGGACGCGTGTAAATGATAATGGCGGACATCGGTGTGAGCTGAGTGCTGTACGTGTGCGTCCTCGTTGCCGGAAACCACTCTGATTTGCAGGTTGGGAAACCGTAGAACCAGATAGGCTGTCGGCAACGCGGCGCGGCGGCGGGAAATATGAATTTGAAATTTTGAATTATTTAAAGTTAAGGTCACAAGATTGACAATTAACTATGTAAAAAACTAAATGCTATTTACTACTGCACCTTTTATCGCCTGGTTGAGTGAAGCTCCAAAGGTAAAATTACTGAAGGTATTATGTTGAAACAAAATTCAAAGAAAAAAACATAGATACTGAAGGTATATTTACTAACAGGGGAAGGTGGCAGTAGTAATTAATGTAGTGATATGGATATCACAGAGGGAAGAGTTGAAAAAAGCATGTGAGGTGTGAAGTATGAAGGCAAGGGGGCTTGTAGCTGAGGTCAAGGGGACGGAGCATGAAGTGATTTACATAATAAAAACGCATAGCTGGAACTGAGCCCTTCAGTGTCAGACCGGAAGTTCATAGTGTCAGGCTGCTTGGAGATGTGAACCATCTCCAAGAACAGTCTGGCCCTATATTGAAACTCCCGATCCAACACCTCCGTGTTCTCAAGATCCACGTTATGCAAAGTGGTATTTGCGTGAGTAGCAAGCGCACATGAATTTTTATTATGTTTTATATCACTCCTATGCTGCGCAACCCTTGACTTCAGCCACTGCCCCGTCTGTCCGACATACTTCTTATTACAGTCCTTACATGGAATTAGGTAGATGACACCACTAATCTGTGATGGAGGAATTTTGCTTTTGGTAACTGAAAATAATAATCTGATCTGTTTCAGGTTGTATTTAGCAATTCTAATATTGTCTGCTCTGAGGACATTTACTATTTCGTTTGTGAGACCTGGGATGAATGGGATTTTTCTGTATTCAAATGGAACAGGAGGATCAGGGGGTTGTGGGTTTATAATTGGTACATCGGCGGTCTGACCTGGGGAATTGTAAATAATTTTCTTAACTAAATTTTGAGGATAACCATTATTTCTGAATGTAATTTCTAGTTTCCGGAGGTTAGTAAGTAATAGGGAGGGATGACAAATCTTCTTTACTCTGTTTTTAATTCCAATAAGTGTATTCACCTTTTGAGATGTTGGGTGATTGGAATGGAAGTTTATGTAACGGCCAGAGGCTGTTGGTTTCTGGTACCAGTCAAAGAAAATTGTGTTGTCATCCCTCCTTATCACCCTAACGTCCAGGAAGGAAATTGTGTTGTCATCCCAACACAATTGTGTTGTCATAAGGAGGGATGAATTTAGAAAAGAGGTTGACGGTCACGCCGGAAATAGGTACACGTTATCGTGAATTTATGAGAGAATATTTGGCTTTAGGGCACATGACTAAAGTTTTACCATGTGCAACAAATGACCAGTCGTATTATCTTCCTCATCATGGGGTACTAAAAGAAGACAGCATAACGACGAAATTGCGGGTCGTATTTGACGCCTCCGCCAAAACTAACACTAACATGTCTTTAAACGATTGCCTTATGAAAGGGCCTGTCCTTCAAGACGACTTATTTTCTATTTTATTGCGGTTCAGAACTAGCCGCTTTGTATTGTCGGCGGACGTAACTAAAATGTACCGCCAAGTGCTCATTGATGAGGAGCACCGTAAATACCAGCGTATTCTTTTGAGGGAAAATTTGCGAGAACCGCTTAATACTTTCGAGTTAAACACGGTCACTTATGGAACAGCACCCGCGTCCTTTTTAGCCATTCGTTGTCTCGTTGAGTTGGCGAACTTGCATCAGGTTGATTTCCCTGGGGCTGCAGCCCGCATTAAAAGTGATTTCTATGTGGATGACATACTCACTGGGTTCTCAACGGAGTGTGAGGCATTAACCGTTCGAGATCAGATTGTTAATATTTTGAAAGATGGCGGATTCGAATTAAATAAGTGGAACTCCAATAATCCAAATTTATTAAATAACATTACAAGTGGCTCTGATAATTTAATCCTATTGTGTAAGCACGAAAACAACAAGACACTGGGGCTTTTATGGCATTCGGGTACCGACATGCTGCGGTATCACGTACCGAAACTTTCAAGTGATGGCAAAATAACAAAGCGGATTATATTATCGTGTACCGCACAAATTTTTGACCCGTTAGGATTAATAAATCCAATAATAGTTACTGCAAAATTAATTATGCAGAATTTGTGGAAAGAAGGCATAGCTTGGGACGAACCGGTATCGGTCACCATAGCTGAAAGATGGCGAGAATTCGTTTTATCAATCAGCAGCCTAACAACATTAAATATTACTCGCCATATTATTAATGTCGAATGTCCTGTCATAGCAGAAATTCACGGTTTCTGTGATGCAAGCGAAGGTGCCTACGGGGCCTGTGTTTACCTGAGACTTAAAAATGCGCCAGGTGAGGATTATACGACTCAACTATTATGTGCCAAGTCGCGAGTAGCACCAATTAAATTCATTACCTTACCAAGACTTGAGCTTTGTGGTGCACTCCTTCTCACCAATTTAATAAATAAAATTAAAGACAGCCTAAAATTGCATATTGACAGGTACGTGTACTACACTGACTCAACCATAGTATTGGGTTGGTTAAAATGCCCACACGCGGCAGCCTTTAACACCTTCGTTGCAAATAGAGTAAGCCAAATAGCGGAAACAGCTTCTTTTAGCCAATGGTTTCATGTCAAAACGTCGGAAAATCCGGCAGACGTTATTTCAAGGGGCACTTCGGCTAATAATCTAATTAATCTAAAATTGTGGTGGAATGGCCCTGATTGGTTAAGTCAGGAGAATATTGAGTTAACACAACCCTTTATTAATATTCAAAGTTTGCCTGAGACGCGTAATAAAGCTAAATGTTTACTTCTAACGAAGGCTGAGAAGTTTGATATTTTTAACAAATTTTCATCATTCAACAAATTAATTCGCGTTACCGCGTATTGTATACGATTTGCAAACAATTGTAAACGTCGAAATATGGCTGATAGAGAATTCGGTGAATTAAAACCTGCAGAAGTAAAGGAAGCCACCCACGCATTAATTAAAATCGTTCAACATGAATCGTTCCCTGAGGAAGTTCAGTCATTGTGTGAATTGTCATATGTTGACTCACCTAAATCAAAAATCACATCGTTAAATCCGTTCTTAGATTCTGGTATAATGCGAGTCGGTGGACGGTTAGATAATTCAGATTTAGACTGGACTACAAAGCACCCTATTATTTTACCGGAGATCATGCATTTACGACGTTATTAATCAGGCACACCCATATCAGGAACTTACATTCTGGTATACAATCAACAATTGCACTTATTAGGGAAAGTTACTGGCCAATTTCGATTAAAAATAATGTTAAAAGAATTTTAAATAAATGCGTGGTTTGTTTTAAAATTAAGCCTAGAACTCGCGGGCAGTTAATGGGTAATTTACCTGCTCCAAGGGTTTGCGTTTCGCGACCTTTTACCAATTGTGGCGTTGATTTCTGCGGACCATTCTTTATTAAAGAAGGAGCCCGAAAGTTTAAATCAATTAAAATATACGGCGCAGTTTTTGTGTGTTTTGCAACTAAAGCAATACATATCGAAGTCGTTAGTAACCTAACGACTGAGGCCCTTATAGCAGCAATTAGGCGATTTATTGGCAGGCGTGGAAAATGTCAAAATATGTATTCAGATAATGCCACGAATTTTGTTGGAGCTAATAGGGAACTTAAACAAATATACACCTTTTTGGCTCAAAATAAAACACGAGAATGTTTAGTAAGAGAGTTTGCTAGTGAGGCGATTAATTGGCACTTCATACCTGCCAGATCTCCCCATTTCGGCGGTTTGTCGGAGGCCGCTAACAAATCAGTCAAATTTCACTTAAAACGGGTTATGGGTGAAACTATTTTAACGTTTGAGGAAATATACACTTTATTTGTGCAAATTGAATCAATCCTAAATTCAAGACCTTTAACACCCATGTCTCATGACCCCAAAGATCTTTCGTTCTTGACCCCGGGTAATTTTCTGATTGGCGGATCACTCCTTTCCTTGCCAAGTGAAGAACTGCTGGATACAAGGGTTAACCGATTGTCGAGATCGCAACACTTGCAATATATGCAGCAGCATTTTTGGAAGAGATGGTCGCAGGAATACCTCAATTTGTTGCAAACGCGCAATAAATGGAGGAGCAGATCAAAGGATATCATGCAGGTTGGCGCTGTCGTCATACTAAAGGATGAGAATCGACCTCCTATGTGCTGGGTCAGCGGTCGCATCGCAGAACTTCATCCAGGGACTGACGGACTTACACGTGCAGTGACGGTGCGTACAAACAGTGGTTGTGTGAAACGCGCAATTAATCGAATTTGTGTGTTACCTATTGAAGAAGACCCTGCAGAAAATGATACATCCATCGAACAATTATAAATTGCCTTCTGTCACATAAACATGTATATCTCTATGTTTCATTGATACATGTGTAGGTTTATATATCGTCATACTGTAAATTGTCTGATACTATGTCTACCTTCCTTATTTTGTATATGTAATATTTGATAATTATGTTTATATTTAAATATTGTAATGCGTTCAAATGCGAATAATGTTGTGATTGTTTGTTTTGTTTTGAAAGACTTAGTCCTTTCAAGGGGGGCGGCATGTTTAGTCACCAGACTTGCACGCACCCTCGGCCCGAAGTAGGGGGTGGGCCCTGTTAATAAAAGGACTGTCCGTCCCTTGCTCGGCGCATTCTTATACCACCTTTTTGTACGCTAATAGTTGTGTAAACATTTATACGTAATATTGTGTGCAACGACAATAAAGATATCGTTTTTCCACTTCGCTGTTTATAATGATCCAATCCTCGTTCTACGAGTTAAAACACAATTAAAGCTTACAAAATTTACTGAAAATACGTAGTACTTCATGATTCTTCATACGAAATTTTACTAAAAGCTTTTCAATTCTTTGTATTGTTTCATTTGAAAAGTTTTAATAGTTTTTGAGATACAGACATTTTTCAAAAATGGTTGGAATTGTGTCGGAGGACCTCAAAACGGATATTTCCATTTAAATTTCGATTTCAATACTTTCAAGAACTTAAAAATCTTAAGAGTTGGCTTAAAAAAAACATTGAAATAATTTAATGTTAATTTATTAAAATGTCGGCCAGAAAATCAAAAATCCTGGTTTAAAAATAAAAAATACAAACCAATAAATTGAAAATTCATATAAAGGAAAAATAATATACCATTGTTACAGTATTTGCCTATAAAATATTATTTCATGTTTTTGAAACATGTATTCAAATTTTGTATTCTACCATATTTTAAACAAAATCTGAATGCATTATTCCAAGTAAGTTATGCCGTCAATTACTTTTCAATATAAAGAGGGAACTATAGAAAAACTTATAAACCAACTTGAATAACAAAACAATTTAAGCATATAAAAAGAAAAAGAACAATTTACAGAAGTTATACAACAGACAGTTTCTGCGACATTCCCCAAGAATGAGATCACAACTTAAATGGTAAAATCTATTTTTGAGACTAATATAATAATTATTGTCACCTGTCTTTATATTTATTTGAAATGATTGGTACCTAAATTTTAAAACTAATAATAAAAACATGCAAATTACCAACGAATTTTGAAATATTAGAGTAACCATCAACTTCAGATATACAAAACCTTATACTAAATGAAAGGTTACCTAATAGACTTTTAAATTATGTAATAATATATAGGATGTTCCATTTTAAAAATGAAGGAATTGTGCAGTTTGCGAATGGCTATCACCCTGTAGAATACGTTGAGTTATGTCTTGGATGAAAAATTAATTTTGAAGACTAAAGTTCAACTAAACTTTACCACTAAATTAGAATGAACAATTGAACAATTTTGTTCAAATTTTTGTATAAACAACTGAATAACACGAAAACGGTACGGTTTCAATCTCCACAACCTAAATCATTTTAAACCCCAGGTAACAAGGAATAACATAGGTTTGGTCTGTAACTTTATTATGAGACACCTAGTATAAATTTAAATAATTTTAGGACATGCACACTATTCTGCACAATTTTTGTATAAAACATTTTTCGAAATTTTGCCAAATAAACATATGGTTGACCGTTCCCAGAGCTCTGAAACACCCTGTGTGGTACTCCATTAGTGCGTTCTCGGAAGATATCTCAGCTCTCGCTAATGATAGAAAAAAGTTTTTTTATTAAGTTGCTCGACTTTAAGAGCTGCATAACCTAAAAATATGTTCATATTTACTTTAAATTGATTTCGAAGTTTAGGTTGAGTCCATTAAAAAATGTTTTAGCACATAAATCTGATTGCCGCAGTCCAAAACACATAGGATTAAATCTGTACCATTTTAAGTTGAAATTGGCACAAAACAAATTCAAGTTAGCATCCATCAAAATTAGGTTAACATTAACAAATTCAAGATGGCACTAAACAAATCCATGTTGGCGCTAAACAAATTAACTAAAACCATTGATTATAAGTTATGAACATTCAATTTACGGCTGTTGGGAGTAAATCTGCTGATTACATTCTAGAATTTCTGTGTTTATTTAAACCACACTTGCGATGCTAATCCAACCTTTACAATTTACTGATCTTGCGTTGAACAAATATCAACATAACCTATAATTACATCCGCGAGTTCTACCACTCAAACGCCAGAACATGTTTAGAAGAAAAATGTAAATAATTACAATTTAGAACCTAAAAATAGAGTATTTTCGATTGCATAAAAAATGTATTTACCTCGGCACCAAAGTGCCCTTCTATTATTTTAGCTTAAATTAAATCCAAAAGTAATAAAAGGATTAACACCGAAATTCTTAAACGTAATCAGCAGCTTGACTCCCAACAGCCGCAAATTGAAGACAATTGTCTAATTACTTTTACGGCTTCCATTTTATTCTTTAATCGTTTAGAATAATAATAAGTTTCTATTCAGGATCCACGGTACCTTCTTTAAATTTCATCACCAGGACAATGACTTGCATTAATGAGTCACCAATCACCCTTAGTAGGTATTTTATTGCTTAGTACCAGTTATTACTGCTAGTACTAGTGAGTTCCATTTTAGTGCCCACTTCTAATATTTAAAATTCGATTTTAAATCCGATTGCATAAAAAATATTACAAATTTGAGCTCAAATATTTTTGTTACTACGCAAAACAAAGTTACCAAATTTTGTAATGGTGTTACTACCGAATAAAAGCATTGATAGTACAAATTTAAGATTTGTACTGTGTACCCCACTGGAGATGCAGCTTTAGAAAAATATGAATTTTCTTAAAAATACCAATTTTCTCAAGTGAAAAACATTTGGTCACTTGCCTCAAGTAAAATCTATTGTTAATAAATTCAATAAAACTAAATATAGCTTGAATATATGAATATTCAACCTGTTCGTAACTCTGCAAGCAAAATTAAGCCTATAAACAAATAACTTATTGAAACAACTACTTCCATGGCTAGTGCCACGCCGGATATTGAATGATACAAAAGAAATTTGCGTTATTACTAGTACTAAGTATTTAGTGAAATAACATTGGTTTAAGATTCGTTTCATTGAATATAAGAAACTTATACCACTTTGCAGAAATACTTCTAATCACAAAAATGTACATGTTTCATGCTCCATCTGGGGACATTTCTGCCACAAGCTAAGATTTTTTTTTTCTAAAATTAGTTTTGAACTCTAGAAACATGTATAAATATCTGTGCAAAATATACAAAAAAATAAAAATGGTCCAGTACAACCTTTTGTTGAAATAGCATGGAATGACCCTATCTTTAACGATGGCTGCGATATTTTCCGAGGACGCACTAATGGGAGACCCTGTATATTATTAGTCTTTTACGCTAAATACGTTATTAATATTTACATTTCAGATATTCACACATTGCACGAGACGCAAGAGGCGCTAATTTCATGAGAACATATCTCAACAGGAATGTAATGATATGGCTCTCATCGCAAATAATAACCATTCTTACCAATTTTAATTTTAATAATATCGATGTGGCAGTGGACGCTACTTTTAAAATAGTCCCACGGATAAAGGGAGCGACGCAATTTTTTACGATCAACATTATCCAAGAAAAAAGTGTATGTTATATATTAATTAATAATTATAGTGCAGGAATAATTAATAATTATAGTGGGAACGATAATGGCGGATTTTGAGGCCAGCATCCGAATTGCGGCAAGAAAAACCTTCCCTGAAACAAGATTGTTGGGTTGTTGGTTTCATTACGCGAGGGCAGTGTTATTTAAAAGTATGTATTTTGATGTATAGCTTTAGTTATTTAATCTATTTCATTTTTTTCTAGGCAGGAAACTTAAATTATTTGCAAATGAAATGTTGCGGGGGATTGTCAGGCAATTCATGGTTTTGCCATTGTTGCCATTGGATGCTTTGGAGGAGGCCGTTGTATTATTAAGCGCAAATATTGCACCAGCGGCGCCTGACAGAGCACCGCGATTTTGCCAATATTGGAGACGGCAATGGAATAATGCAAAGATATCGCTTGTTGGAGCTCCCCACCGTACTAATAATGCGGTGGAGAGCTTCCACAAGAGATTAAACACGGCCCTTTCAAAGCATCCAAATTTTTGGCACTTTGCAAATCATTTGAAAAAGCACAATTCCTCCGCAATAAAATTAAGAAGAATCTTAAATCAGATTGAGGCCCCATACCAGCCCAAATAAGAATATATTCAATTAAATGCACGTATAGGTAAGCATGCATCTAGAGAATGTTACGTAATAATTTTTGATTGTATAAATTTATTCATCAGCCGAACAACAGGAACAATTTCTGATAAACGAAGATGTTGCCACATTTTTGGCAAGGGCGGGACATTTTATTAGAGGTGTCGTAGATGAATTTGTCCCAGAAGGTAAACAAATTCATACATATTAATTACTTTCAAATTTGAACATAAATTAAATACAATTACTTGTTGTAGACGAAGACATTCCTGTGCAGGGATTTGAATACAACAACAGTGGTAAATATCTTGAAATATATCTAAGTAAATATATTTCATTTAATTTTATTATTTTCAGATGACGAGGACAATCCCGGTGAGGTTGTAATGAGTAAGTTAAAACATTAGTAGTAATATTTTTATTAATAAAAAAAAAATTACAGTTGCCGAGGGTAATCAACAAGGTAATCCCGCCGAACGTCCGATAAGTAAGTATCATAAATATAACATTAGCATTAATTAATGTTTCACAATTGAATGTAGTCTAATTAATATTTTATTTTAATTTTCAGATGTAAATATATGGCGGCTCTTTTAAGAAAATGGATATATTCATATTTTTTACCTGCTATCTATTCATTTGTAAATAAATTCATTAATTATTTCTCACTTTTCTTTTATACTTCCGTTGCCATAATACAGGGTGTTTCAAAAGTCATGCACCAAACGTTTTCTGCGTACTCCTCGTAGATAAAAAGAAAAAAAAACCCTTATGACAAATCTTGATTTTCCAGAAAATAACATGGATTAAACCCCATCGCAGAAATATTAAAGAGACGCCACTGCTCCCTATCAATGAATACTATGTTCGTGTGTAGAAACAGGCGAGAACACCACGTACATGTTCGCGCTCGTCTGGTCTGGGGTATGTACCATCGAGTATGGAATTGGAATTTTTAAAACCGATTTGTGTCTTCCTGGAAACACAGATGTTTTTACGGACTTTCTAAAAATGTGTTATTCCAAATTAGGTCTTGGCCTTGGGTAACAAAGGGATATCATTTTACAGCACCTACCCCCCGCGATTTTAAGTAATAGGACTGCAGGGGATACAATTGCACAGCAATAAGAATGCACAAGTGTAGGAAGCCGCCAGGAACAATAAAAAAATAGTTATTTATGTAACAAGTGAGTAAAGTAATACTTTTTTTCACGAGTAGGAAAGATTGCCACACGAGCCGAAGGCGAGTGCGGCAATTCCTACAAGTGAAAAAAAGTTGCTTTACTCTCGAGTTTCATACAAATTTTTTTCTACGTCCGTAACTTTAAATAAATTCGATAAAACCTTAATCAATCTTTATAAGTAATAATACTTTTTTAAATGAAAAAAATTATAAACATCAAGTTTTCTTGATCGGAAACGAATGTTTGACATTTATCGGCGGAACTCGCGGCGTGCTGCGAAGCGCTTATGACACACTTTGCGCAAACAATTTTATAGTAGCGTTAAAAAATGAACCGCTACGGCACTTTTTTTCACGCAAAAGAGTGAAAAAATGAACCGTTATGGCACTTTTTTTCACGCTATTTGTAGGGTTTAGGAATCACATATTTTATGAACCCAAATTAATGAAAAAAACTGTACATTTTATAACGGACGTAGAAAAAGTATAATAAATAAGGTGAACTTGAAATTTGTGCGTCGGTTTTATCAACCCGCACCAGACTATTTATGTTTAGATAAAAAACTGCGCGCTCGAAATTAGGTCACCATTCATTCATGCGTCAACACTTAAAATCGGCACCGTCTGTTTTTATACAAGCGAACGAACGTATTCATTGATAGGGAACTGTGGCGTCTCATTCATATTTTAGCGAAGGGGTTAAATCCATTTTATTTTGTAGAAAATCGAGATTTGTCATAAGGGTTTTTTTTCTTTCTATCTACGAGGAGTACGCAGAAAATTTTTGGTGCATGAATTTTGAAACACCCTGTATGTAATGGTGTGGCAGGTAGTCGCGTCAGGCCTTACCCCATCCTTCATAAATTTCCCGTTTTTATTGCTTGAAATTCGATATGGGTAAGTGGTAATTAGCACCCTAGGGTTCTCTGGGATGGGCCGCCGTACAGTGGGACGGATGACTTCTAGCGCGACAAGTCAAAAAATTTGTATTCCCAAAAAAAAAAAAAAAGCTGAAAATCTCTTTCTGTAACACTTCTTCAATCAAAATAACCGTTAGAAGTCACCTGTCGCAGATACACTTGCTGTGAAATGCGACAATGAGTATACTCACCTTGCCGAATACTTACGCGTTGATATGAACGAGCGTATTTGTACATGTTCAAATGCAGAAAACAGTTAGTAAATGTGCATATAAATAATTGGGATTTTTTTTGTGCAATTAGTACATGATAACAAGTGTTCTTTCAGTGATAAGTATCTTTTCAGTTGTTCTTATTTGTCGTTATATTTTTTTGATTTCATCGTTAATTTTATTATAGATTTGGATATATTTTGGCTTGTACAACAAAATTGCCGAATTTTGCCGAAAAACGGCTTTCATGTCATTTTTCTTCAGACATTTTCACATGATTCTTAGCATGTTCTAGCTGCGATAACTTACGATAACTTGCAAAGTTATGTACTAGCAAGGGAAGTAACCCATGTGTTCCACTCCGATTTTAATAAAATTTAGTGGATTTGTAGAGGGGCCCAAAATATTTGATACGTATTTTTTTTTCTCCACTAAAAACCATGTTTCACCCCTTAACTCACCCCTTAAAAAATCAGCTATATTTTTGTTTTTCGGCTAAAACTTCTCAACAAATTATGATAGCGTAGTTTCGTAAATTTACAAAATTAACCCCCTTTTGTATGTTCCACCCTCCCTTGAATAGTGTCCTCCTAAATGTCCTCCATTTCGATATTTGGACACTAATCTGTAACTTTCCGTATTCGATCGATGCCGAGGCGATCCTTTGTGAGCTTCCATTTAAAAAAAAAACGATTTAAAACAATGAAAGTAAACACTTTCTAGCTACAGAAGTTAATTTTATTTTTAGAGACTTTAACCTTCAAAATAAATCTAGATTTAAGGAAAAATTTCTTTGTTGAATTATAAAATAAAAATTAAGATTTATAATAAAATAAATAAATTAAATTAAGATGAATAAAATCCGGGCATGACTTAAAAGTTTAAATTTATTATGGTTACATTATTTTGCTGAATAAAATTTAAGTCATTATTATTTGAAAACCTTCATTAAAAAAATGTAAATTTTAAGGTGTATTTTTCGAATTATAGTCTTTAGATGGGCCCAAATTAAAAAAGTACACTCACATTGGAAATCGGCAGCCGAAAAAACATAAGATCTTACTTTTATTTAAAAAAAACGGTCCATTTGACTTTTGTCGCGCTAGAATAGTCATCAGTCCCATTGTGCGCCGGAGGGTTTGGAGACAAATTCTTACGGTCCTCTCCTAGAGTAATAAACAGTGACACAAAACATATGGTGGGTGGGTAGAACATAGCTATTTCCTTTACAAGGTTACATTTGTATCCACCGTATATGGGTATCGGGGAGTAATACACTAATACCAGGGGCGGTTATTTGAATAGGGAGAATTGGAAACACGACATCCACGACATCCACGCCATCTCACAGTCATCTGGCCCAACTAACGGAACGCAACGCTGCCAAATCTATGTAAAAATCTTTGTAAGCAAGCAATATGGTCATATTTTTGTTGGTTAAATTTATTTTAGGTATTTAAGAACTTTTGAATAATTTCACAAATTCATATTGTTTTAAGTCCTCTGTGAGATATGACAACATCTATTTCCCATCATATTGCCGACCTCGTACGTACATAACCTCATTAACGTCAGGAGTTAAATTGTTATTTGGCCAGGTATTTATAATTCAAGTTTAAATTAATATTCTTAAACCTAAAAGATTGTGCAATGGGTAAATTAAGTACTCTTAAGGCACCTTATTGTAGTAACGTTTATACCCGCGAATCAAATATTAAAAATAAAGCTTTCTTTACATTTCCGAAGTGTCCTAATCGCAGAGATGAATGGGTTAATTCCATTGAATGTATTACTCTAAAAAAATTCCACTTTCAAAAGTTATGCACATTTGTGAGGACCACTTTTTAAGTATTTATTAATTCCTGTAGAAAATATTTAAATTGGAATGCAATTCCGACAATTTTTAATATACCTTCTTGTAGTACTTCTTCCAGTACAATTCCTGCAAAATCTTTTTTAAAACGGCCCCTTCAAGAATGTAGCTCACTTCATTTGCCCCAAAAAGAATTCGTTTGGAAAAAATTTCAAGCGAATCCCCTTCAACATCATTTGAGCTTTACTTTTGGTTTGATTAAGTCTAAGCTCTTTATAAAGCAAGTGTCTGCGATTTCCGCTTTTATTTGGATGCGTCGCACTGATGAAAACCAAAAAGTTCGAAACACTTGCAAAAATGAATTGTAAAGTCGCAATTTTAAATTTCCTGGCTCGATGTGTTTGGCCAGATGACTCGCAGACGGCGCTGATGGCGTTTCCAAAAGTTAACATTGAACTGTCCCTCTTTCTCCTTAATGCTCTATGACTAATACCGAGATGGAAATAGTAATGTTCTCGATATCGTCCGATTGAAAACGCAAAACGGCTCGATAAAAAATTACTGTACTCGGAAATTATGATTAACCGTCACGGCTCACACACAAAACAATGACCGTGGCCACAGGTCAGTTTCCACAAACTTAACCTCTATTCCAAACTACTCAATCGCCTGTGATACGGGTAATCATAATAACCGGCACTAAAGAAGCGCTAAATAGTTGACACAAAATTGCACGAACACACAATGAGGTTGTGTGATCTCGCTTAATGATTGACTAAAGCAATTTACGTTAACTGATTAAATTAATGAACAACTACAATATTGCTTGTTAAATTAATGCATAAAATGGCCAGGTTGACACTCTTATTTCACTGAAAATAAATGACTCTAAACACAATACTACAATACCAATAATCGCAATCACAATCTCAATAACAATAACACTCAGAATCCCAATAACAATGACAATCCGTCGTTATCTCAGATGCATACGGGTAACCTCCAGTGGTGCGATCCTCCACAACGGGGGGACACGGTGCACATCTTGATCAGCTGGTGCAGGTAATTCTTCACCGTAAGGCGTATGCATCCGAAACAAACTCCGATAGGAACACGAACAGGTTATGTACACGATTTCCAACCGAAACCAAATTCCAAACAGGGACGAAACATCAAACAGGAACGTACAAAAAGGGTACAAAAAAAAACCTCTGGTGTTCTGAGGTTTCCCAGATAATTAATCACAGTGGTGTGGACTTCAAATCCGTCTGCGACGAAGCAAAGTGGCGGCCCAAAAAGAAACCATCAGCCAAACTAATTCCAACAAAATCCACCGCAATCGCTAATTCGTGGCCAAACTAAATCCTCCCTCGAGAGCACGATATAACTCGTAATCGTTTGGTACGCCTGGTACGACAACGCTAGCGATCAATGCTCTGATTTACACGGATTTTTAAGTGCGATGTCCACGTTGCAATCCAGGAATGTTTCAACTCGTCCGGAAGTAAAAGAAACTGTCCCCAACCTCCGCCTTCATAAATATGCGGTCACTTTTTCGGAACGACTTCGCTTGAACTGGGTTGCCCACCATGAATTCCCACATTTGAATTTAATATTAAATAGATACTGCAAACATTTACAGAGTGTCAATTTTGAACAGTAACAGAGATACAATAAAAAGAAGTATCAACCGTGCTTTCAATAATTCAGCGAACATAGTGAACGCAGGGATGCAGTTGGAGTAACTCGGAATAAGAGTGGGGATCCCACTGAGGTTCGGTTGCTTGGGATTGCACTCTTATTCCAAGTCACTCCGACTGCGTCTTCTGCGTTCCCAATGCTCGGTGAATTATTGAAAGCACGGTATAATGTTATGATGAGTTAAATAGATGAATGAAAGTAATTAAAAGTTGAGTAAGTAAAACAAGCGTGAGTGAAATAGCACCATTATCATGTTATTCAAGGACGCGGGCGATAGAAGATGCAAACGCACTCGTTTTCTCCTGTTCCACATACACTCTGATTATTTGAGAGCCAAGAAAATGAGATATTGTTGCAAATATAACCAAATTGTAGACGTCGAAACAACACACAAATCACATAAAAAAGTACAGCAGTGGCATTTTAAACGACGTATTCGCAATGATTTGTGATCTGCATAAAAAAGAAACTCCTTAAAATTCTTGGGCGAAGCCTTTGTGGGGATACCTTGAGCATAGGAGCAGTAGAAATCCGAGGCAGCAATGGTGCCGTAACTTGGGAAACGAGAAAAATATAGATATTAAAAAAGTATCAGAGACTGAAAGTACCTAATTTAATTTGTACGTGTTTTCTTAGTCATAATAAACCAGAAAAAGAAGGATAAGCAGTTATTTTATATCATACCGTAATTCTAATGTAACGTACTAAGTGGCAGATTCATTAGTTGAGTTTTGTCCTGCCATCCCACAACGTTACATCTGGTGACTGAAGACACTGACGGCTACGTCAGAAAAACCCCCAATCGATCACCTACCGTCTATTCTCCACGCACGAAGGCCGCACGTACTAAGGGCTATGGTTGATCAGGTTGAGTCCACAGTCAATAATTTTCGATATAAATTACCTGTATTTTCAAAATTTGAATCAACAATATGGTTTATCCAAATTGAATCCGTTTTTAAAAACAATCGCATAACAAACTCTCTCCGGAAATTTCATGACGTGGTCGCAGCCCTACCCACCGACGTAGCGATTGATGTTCGCGATATGCTAATCAATCAATGGAATTTCAACCACTCTTAAAATCAAGCACGGTGTACCGCAGGGCTCAATTTTGGGCCCATTATTGTTCATAATTTATGTAAATGATTTCATAAACTATCAGAATACCTGTAAAACAATCTTATATGCGGATGACACATCTTTGCTTAATAACGGAACTAACATAATAGAGCTGACTCAGCAAAATCTTAATGCAAATTAAACTGCGTGCGACTGATTCAAAAGCAATAAACTCATCATAAATGAAAATAAAACTGTTAATATCATTTTTACATTAAGATCATGTGAACACAATTATGATACCTCCGCAAAATTTTTGGGTGTAAAGTTAGACACCACGTTAACTTGGTGTTTACATGGAGATGTACTTGCAAAGAAAATATGTTCTAACATATTTCTGCACAGAATTTTTGGATTGCAGAGACGTGCTGTTAGAATCATAGCCGGTGCTCAATATCAGGAAGACTGCAGATCAGTCATGGCGCTACCGTGCCTTTATATATACAAGTGCCTTCTTCACATCAAAAGGCATATCGACGATTACCAGTATGCTGCTTCTATACATTCACATGACACCCGCCAGAAAAATAATATCTATGTTCAATATTTATGGTTAAGTAAATCACGGGATGGTCCTAGATACTGGGGATTCAAGTTTTATAATAAACTACCCGTCATCGTCAGATGTTTACAGTTTACACAATTTAAAACTTACCTAAAGAGTTATTTGAGTTCTACACCTTACTTTACATGGGAAGAATTTCTTCAAAGTGTGATAGTTATTATAACGGTGACTTTTAAAACAAATGTTTCTTGCAATCTTGTATGTGGCAGATATCTTAATATGTCCATGTGTATTTATTAATTATATTTGCTCTATTTTTAAGGTTACATCTTAGTTTTTATTTAATCTATACAACCAATTTTAATGTGTATATGGATAATGTCCGTTATTTCTTATTGTTTTTTATCTTTACACTTATTTTAACAATCATATCTGTTCTATTATATTTACATTTTTACGTATCCTGTTACCAGGATTCCCTTTTTTGACTTGTGTAAAAAATTTTGTAGTTCCTGGCATCAATAAATTATTATTATTAATATTATAATCCCTCAGAAATTTTTCCTTATGAAACGCTCAAATCAGAAGTTATAAAGCGTTTCCTAAAAGCGTCATATGCAACAACTTTTGTCCAAGAAAACTTTTGGCCAGCAAACCACGTCGCAATTACTGCGAAAGTTATATCAACTTCTCGGGAATACGTTCATGGACGAAAGTTTACTTAAGGAAATATTCCTTAGCCGTTTGCCCACTGACGTGCAACGGATACTAATTTCGACAAACACATCCAGTGTAAATGATTTAGCCGACCTGGCCGACCAGACCCTCGAGATTTCTGGCCCGCATACCATTTGTGCAATGACCTCTGCGCCTCGGGTGATCCAACAACAATGACTGACAATTCCTTACATTTGCAAAACCAGATCACTGCCGTAACGCAACAAGTTGAGAAGTTGTTCAATTCATAAATTTTGCAAGGAATAGGAGCCGTTTAAATCAAGATTTAATAGCAACAATGATAAGTCATCGACGTTTTGTTGGTATCGCTAACCACAGTTACTGGTACTTTTATACCAACTTTTGGTCATTCCAAATTAATAATTAATATCGGCCTGGACGTAAATTTTCTATGGAACTTCATGTTAGCACAAGTTAACCATTCGACTCTGGGTGCTAACTTCCTTCGGCATTTCAACATCACCCACGATCGTCTTGCAAGGAATGCATTCGGCCTTTCAGAACTAAATTCACTCACTTTTCAAAATTCGCCATATTCAAAATTGCTACAACAATTTCATAATTTGTCAACCCCTTTCGATCTGTCACAGCCTGTCAAACATGATGTGTATCATTACATTACAACTTCTGTTTTTGGCCGACCACGGCGATTACCGCCACATAAATTCCAAATTGCGAAGGACGAGTTTGACAAATTGTTACAACTCGGCTTCGTTCGACCTTCCTCCAGCCCTTGGGCGACGCCACTACATCTGGTCGCTAAACCAGATGGTTCTTGGCGCCCATGTGGAAATTATCGAGGTCTTAATCGAATCACGATTCCAGACCGGTATCCCTTGCCACTTCTTCACGATTTCGCGTATAACCGTTGTGGTTGTACGTTATTTTCCAAAATCGATTTAGTCAAGGCATACCACCTAATTCCAATTCATCCTGCAGATATTCCTAAAACGCCAATCACCACCTTTCGGCCTATACGTATACAGGTTGTTTCAAAATTCATGCACCAAAACCCTTATGACTAATCTTAATTTTCCACAAAATAACATGGATCACTGCTCTCTATCAATAAATACTACGTTCGCGTGTAGAAACAGGCGAGAACACCACGTACATGTTCGCGCTCGCGTGGTCTGGGGTCTCTCAAACGTGTATTAGATAAACAAACGGTGCCGATTACATTGACGCAGCACACAAATTAGGTCAATGCACCATCGAGTATGGAATTGGAATTTTTAAAACCGATTTGTGTCTTCCTGGAAACACAGATGTTTTTACGGACTTTCTAAAAATGTGTTATTCCAAATTAGGTCTTGGCCTTGGGTAACAAAGGGATATCATTTTACAGCACCTAGCCACCGCGATTTTAAGTAATAGGACTGCAGCGGATACAATTGCACAGCAATAAAAATGCACAAGTGTAGGAAGCCGCCAGGAACAATAAAAAAAGTATAATAAATAAGGTGAACTTGAAATTTGTGCGTCAGTTTTATCAACGCGCACTGGACTATTTATGTTTAGATAATTTTTTTTCAACTGCGCGCTCGAAATTAGGTCGCCATTTATTCATGCGTCAACACTTAAAATCGGCACCGTTTCTTTTTATACAACCGAACGAACGTATTCATTGATAGGGAACTGTGGCGTCTCATTAATATTTCAGCGAAGGGGTTAAATCCATTTTATTTTGCAGAAAATCGAGATTTGTCATAAGGGTTTTTTTTCTTTCTATCTACGAGGAGTACGCAGAAAATTTTTGGTTCATGAATTTTGTATACTAGGGTGAGTTTTGGTTTAAGAAATGCTGCCCAGACGTTTCAGAGGTTTATGGACTCGGTTTTACGCGGACTACCATTTTGCTTCGCGTACATTGACGACATTCTCGTCTTCAGTAAAGACGAACGCGAACATGTTCGTCACATCTTCCAAATTTTTGAGCGACTCGCTACTTTCGGTATCAAAATTAATCCTGACAAATGTATTTTCGGTGAAACAAAATTGAACTTTTTGGGTCACAGCATCAGTGGTTGGGGCATCAAACCTCAGCAGTCCAAGGTCGATGCGATCTTGTCATTCCCGCAACCTGCTGACCCAAAAGCTCTTCAACGATTTCTCGGCATGGTAAACTTTTATCATCGATTCAGTAAAGCATGCTCGAGCATTTTAGAGCCGCTTTATCATCTCGCTGCTTCAACTCCACGCAACGAACCACTGGTCTGGTCACAACCTGCTCAGCAAGCATTTATAACAGTTAAGGCTGCTCTTGCCGACGGTGCTATGCTTGCACTGCCAGACCCGGTTGCGGAGTTAAGCATAATGGTAGACGCATCAGACTCCGCTGCTGGTGCGGCAGCAGAAGGAGAGTTCTAGCGTTCTTCAGCCGCTCGCTTTCTTTTCTAAATCTCTCTCATCAACAGAACGCAAATACAGCATGTTCGGCCGTGAATTGTTAGCCGTATATTTGGCAATTAAAAAGTTCAAATATTACCTCGAAGGTCGCGAATTTATAGTATTTACAGATCATAAACTTCTGATCGCTGCTATCAATTCTAATTCTGATCGTTTTTCACAGAGCACAGACACTTGACCTTCATCGCGCAATTCACTACTGACATTCGACACGTCCCGGGGAAGGAAAACAACGTGGCTGACACACTGTCGAGAGTCGAAATTAATGCTTTAGACCTCAACCTCCTGGCAAAATTATAATCTGAGGATTTGGAATTACAATCTCTTCTTGGTAGTACTACTACAGCACTCAAACTGGAGAGGTTCATCCCTGACGGCACTAGCACACACATCTACGTAGCCACTTCTCTTGCACAACGGCACCCTTATGTCCCTCCTGCATTAAGACACGAAGTTTTGTGTTCTTTGCATGAGCTCACGCACCCTGGCGTTCGTGCAATGAAACGTCTCGTAACAGCACATTACGTGTGGTCACGGATGAACCACGACATTGCACAATTTATCAAATCTTGTTTGAGCTGCCAGAAGATCAAAATTCATCGACATACAGTGTCACCCGTTGCTAAATTCCGGGACCCGGATGGCCGTTTTACTGACGTTCATATCGACATCATAGGCCCTTTGCCCATTTGCAACAATTTCAGATACCTTCTGGTCTGCATCGATCGCTTTATGCGTTGGCCAGAAGCTTTACCTCTTTCCGAAATTACTGCAGTTTCCATTAACAATGCCTTTTTGAACTGTTGGATTGCACGCTTTGGAACGCCATCGACGGTCATCACTGATCGAGGTCGGCAGTTCCAGTCCAACATCTGGAAGGAATTCTGCAAGACTTTCGGAATTTCACACAAATCAACAACCGCCTACCATTCGCAATGTAACGGTTTGGTAGAGCGACTCAATCGACAAATTAAAGACTCGATCCGAATGAGCAACGATCCAAAGAACTGGGTAACTCACCTCCCACTAATTCTTTTAGGCATTCGGACAACTTTCAAATCATCTCTTTCGGCCACGGCTGCAGAGTTCGTCTACGGTAAGACCTAGCGGGCCCGCACACGGCCAATTATTAGTTGAACGATAATTTAGTCGAGGTCTCTAATGGCATTACCGTAAATGCAAGAGCGCACACATACCAACTATCGTGTAGCCCGATTTTTTAGTCAAAAGCAGTTGGTGAGCCCTTCTGATTAAATAATCGTTCTACTATCGTACAACTGGCATAGTTCCACAGTTCCAATGGTAGTGCGCACACGATCGATAGTTTAGTTCAGTGGTGGGGAAACTTTTTTTAAGACGGGCCATTTGTAATAACTAGACAATCGTAGCGGGCCAAGGAATAATGCTTAATCGTTAACTAATTTATGTGTTCTATAGAAAAGCAAAAGGTAACAAAATTATAAGCACAAAATATAAAATGAATTTAGTGTAGTTCTTGATGTGAAGTATTATCACTTTATTTTCTGGTGTCATTACTGGTTGATGGTGCATGAGAAAAATGAAATTGAGACTGTTTCATCAAAATTTCATTTGTCCGGTTCCATTTGCGAAGCAGAAATTCTTAAAACTGATGAAAGGTGCTCATCTGTAATTCTGTTTCTTAAAGAAGTTGTCCTAAGCTTCATTGTTGAAAAGATTTGTTCGCATATATAAGATGAGCCGAACATTCTCATTATCTTCATTGCATGAGTAATTAGATTTGGGAAATTATCTGGACTTAAATTTTTATAAAATTCTAGTAATGGTACTGTATGAAAAGTTTGTTTCAGGAGAGTATTACAGTTTAGTTCTATTAACTCAAGTTGAAATTTTGCATCAACTTCTTCGTAATTAACATTGAATGGGGTCGGAAAAATACTAAACTCTGCTTCCATTTTTCTAAAGTCCTGAAATCTCCTTTCAAATTCTGTAGATAGTTTTCTCAAATTAATTTCGTATTTTTTAATCTTATTGTTTGATATAGTGAATTTTAAAGATTGTATTCTTGGAAAATGAGAAAAATCAGATTTAGAGATCTGATTAGCAAATAATAATAACTGTAATTTGAAACTTTTCAGGTATTGCCAAATATCGTGAAGAAACTGATTTTTTCCTTGCAATTTGAGATTAAGTTTATTCATGTGTACGAGGAGGTCTGTGAAAAAAGCGAAATCAGAAAGCCACGTTTCGTTTTCTAAGACGTCAAATTGATTATAAATGTCTTTATCAAGAAGAAAATTCACAATATCGTCTTTTAAATCCCAAATTATTTCAAATACTTTTCCAGCACTTAACCAACGAACTTTTGAATAATACAGGATATCGGAATGCTCAGCATGTACGGACTCCAAAAACTGTTGAAACTGGCGATGTAATAATCCTCTGGAACGAATCATATTTACTAGTTTTACAACAATATTAAGTATATGGTCAATATCTAAAGCCGATTTACAAAGAGCATCCTGATGTATAAGGCAATGCAAAAAAACAACATCATTTTCCGGATACTTAGAATTAAATTTCCCAACAAATCCTTGATTGATTCCAACCATATTAGGAGCACCATCTGTAGTTACATTACATAGCTTGTCAATAGGTAAACGAAGTTTATCGATGCAATTTTTAAATTCACAAAATATATCGGCACCAGTCGTTGTTCCTTTCATTGACTGCAGCCCTGCAAGTTCTTCTGTAATTTCAAAGTGGGCGTTGATTCCTCTTACAAATATGAGTAACTGCGCAGTATCGCTGATATCTGTACTTTCATCCATGGTAATTGAATAAAAAATAAATTTTTGAGTTTTTGTAGTCAGTTGTGAAATTAGATTTTTATCAATATTTTCAATTCTTTCGGTGATTGTTCTTCTTGAGAGAGACAGTGACTGAAAATCCTTTTTCTAGTCAGGGCACATAATATCGCACACATCTATCATGCACTGCTTTATAAATTCACCATCTGAAAATGCTTTATTAGATTTAACAATATTATAAGCCAACACATAACTGGCTTTCGTAGCGCATCTTTGAGAATGATTAGCTCTCTGAAATAATTGTTGTTGACTTGATAAATTTTTTATTAAATCTTTCGATTTAATTTTTTTCACCTCTTCACTTAACGATGAGTAGGAGTGGTTTTCATGTTTGCTCTTGAAATGGCGTTGAATGTTATATTCTTTTAAAACTGCAACAGTTGTATTGCAAAGTAAGCACACAGGTTTTTCTTTAAATAAAGTAAAGAAATATTTCCACGTCCATTCTTCTTTAAAAACTCGACATTCTGAATCCATTTTGAATCCTTTTTTTAACATCCATTTTAGACGTTACCTACTACGGAGAACAACACACAGAAACGCAATTGACGAAAGCTTACTGCTAACTAATACTCTTACGCGGGAGTTTGTTGAGGCACTGGGAGTTTGGGGGATTACACAAACAATTACTCGAGTCACAGCGGGTCGTTGCAGATGACTGACTAAGTCGCTAACTAACTGATCTTCGGGCGGCCTCGCTTGTATTTATACCTACCTGCGAGAGTGTCTGGAAGTTTAGAGCGAAGATGAGTCATCTGTTTAGGTCGGATGGATTTGTCCAGAATACTGTTGTGTTTTGAATATCGCCGCAAGTAGTTTTTATGCGAGTCGTCACATTACGAAGTAAGAACGCGTTCAAACATTCTCACGACGGCACTCTTAAACGGGCCGGATTAAACCTTTCCGCGGGCCGGACTTGGCCCGCGGGCCGTAGTTTCCCACTGGTTTCTCACTGGTTTAGTTGGTCATCGATCGTAAAAAGCCCACGATAAGATATATAAATGCATATTCTTAAATATTGATATGCTGGCAATATCCCTTTGGATCTATCCGCATCTAGTAAAATGCAATTAAATGGTGATGATTAAATTTTTCATATTTTGCATATCTTTGACTAAACAGTTTAGTTGGTGGAGAATCGTAACATGTATCCAACTCAACTAAACAGTTTAGTCGTTGATCAATAGTCCGTGTGCGGGGCCCCTTAACGCTTGCCGGGCGATTTTCTTTTTTTAAATTCTGCAATCAAAAATAATCTTTCTGGCTCAAAATTTCTTGATGACTTGAGGGACAATCTACGTGTCCTTAGTCCTGCCACTGTTCGTTACCATAGTCGCAAGTCTTTTATTCACCCTGATTTGTTCACATGTACACATGTTTTCATTCGTCGTGATAGCATTCGCAACATTGCACATCCATCCTACGACGGTCCGTACAAGATTTTAAATCGAAATTCCAAATTTTTTACGATCACTATTGACGGTAAACAAGACACCATCTCCATAGATCGCTTAAAACCCCCATTTATTTCTAATATTTCAGCAACTTCTATTAAAAATACAGCAAATACCTCACATCTTCTCCTTTAAAAAAACGCGTCTCTTTTTCTTGTGTTTCTTCTCGTTTTGTTTTTTTTTTAGACGGGGGGTGCTGTGGGGACACCTTGAGCATAGGAGCAGTAGAAATCCGAGGCAGCAATGGTGCCGTAACTTGGGAAACGAGAAAAATGTAGACATTAAAAAATATCAGAGACTGAAAGTACCTAATTTAATTTCTACGTGTTTCTCTAGTCATAATAAACCAGCAAAAGAAGAATAAGCAGTTATTTTATATCATACCGTAATTCTAATGTAACGTACTAAGTGGCAGAGTCATTAGTTAAGCCACCCACCGAAAAAAACATTTTTGGTCATTATTGTCCAGTTTCTGCGAAAAATAAAGAAGTATTTATTGTATTTTGAATAAAAGAGGGAGTGCGAAAAACTCCAGGTGCTAACATATTTATATCCTTTACGATGAAAGCACTCCATTTAGAATTAAGATACTTTTCTTGCAAAAATGTGTCCGTTTGTTTTACGTCGCCTAGAAGATACACATACAGACATTTTTCAAAAATGGTCGGAATCATTTTGGGGGTATAGATATTTCCGTTGATATTTCGCATTCGAACAAAATCACAATCAAACACTTTCTGTTGCGTTGTACGAAGAAAGTAAAAGTATGTATTAGGGTGGATCGATTTGTTGTTTTTTTTGTTTTTTGTTATTTTAAATAAAAAACGTTTTAATTAAAATCTTTATTCCAAAAATCCAAGTTTCCGATGAGGTTTAAAAATCGATCCACTCCAGTATGTATCTCCAAGCAACGAAAACAGTTTTGTCGAAATAAATATATATTATATTTCACGCACAAAAAAGACAGATTACCTGATCACCAAATTTTGGCAGGCAAAGTCGATAAAAACTCATTCGATTAGCACTATGGGGGAAACTAAATTACATTTTGGAGAGCTTTCGACTTAATTGAGGTTGACTGAGGCAATCTTATATTCCGGCGCTTTAACACCTATTGTTTCTGATACCTTATTGTTAGACAGTTCATTTATAACACTGTACCACCTTTTACTCGGTGACTTGACGCAGATTATTAGACTAGCTAGGTGGCAACATCCTCAATACACGCAGCAGCATTTTTGGAGTAGACGTTTGCTTCAACATCCTGAACAGTACCCGGCCGCCGTAGTCATTCTTAAAGATGCTAATTCACCACTTGCGATTGACTATTTTAAATGAGTATTACCTTAATAACAAATTGATATTCAAATTATGCATTAAAAATGGTGAAACTGATAGACAAATCAAAATTAAACAATGAATGATTTATTTATTAATTATGTTCAATATAATTTTGGCATATAGCTTATACCTATATGATATTCGAGTGATACAACGAAACTAAATGAGAAGTAGGATTTATTTTATTATTATAATAGTTTGACACATTTGATATTACAAAATTGCAATTACAGTTCTTAATATTTTTTTACACCCTGTACATTGGGATTTTGTAACTGGAGAAACAATCCTTTTTAAATAAAAACCAGGTTAAAAAACTACACATTATTATTATATTTAGTCTTCTTTGGACCAGAAGAAATATATTAGGCACTTGGTAGAATGTTGGGAGGGTTAGGAAACCGAGATGGTGAGGCCGAGGATAATTTGACCATGACCATGACCATGAGGTTGGTTTTGGCCGAGGGTGTGGAGCTGCTATAACTGTGGTTGCAGGGCATCGTAAGGAGGCGCTTGGCCATGAATGCGTCGCTCCTGTTGAAGCAGATGATGAGCAGCACGGTCCATTTCTTCTTGGGTCATGTCTAGAGCCTCTTGCATCTCCCGCGATGTGTATCTCACGAACTCCGGATCGCAGTACTTACCTAAACCCTGTTCAGCCAATATTCTTCCCACCAGACTTTCAGCCGAGCCAACTACTTCAAATGAGGTTGGTCTGCGGTCCGCTGGGCTACCCGGCAGAGAATGTGTTAACCTTTCAGAGCCCAAATGTCCGTTCAGTTCGGCCGTTGCTGAAACTAAACAAACTTTATGCAGCACCATATCACACAATTTGATCTACATAAACTTTGAAGCAATAACGGCTTGTCAATATGGATGACAGTACTTGGGGCTACTTCCTCAATCATTTAAATTAATCATTTCAGGCAAAACGGATTGCTTAATGTAACACTGGGTGGATTTAGATATAAAAGTATATAACTGTCACTTAAAGATATTTATTTGAAATGAAGTATTGTAAAATTATCTTACTTGATTGTAGGTAAATTAAATAGTAATTGAAAATTCTAAACTTTTCATAGTTCACGACATGAGTCCTACAAAGACTAACGCTAATACTTAGCTATAACGAAGTATTTACGTGTTCAAATTTGTATATCCATACTAGGTTTAGATTTTTTATTGTTTTTTATTTCTCTGATACACGTTGAGTATATAGAGAGTGCTAAGAACAACTTTACCTGTTCCGTTTATCGGCCAATTAATCTCGCACAAGAAACGAGAGCATATACATAACTTTTAAATAAAAATCGAGGATGGGAACAGAAAAAGTACAAAGACATTAAGGGGAAGCTCAATATATTTTTCTTCGTAGTAGTATATATTTTATAAAACTATCCACTATCTGAGATAGTTTTTCAAAATTTGCTTATTAATGACAAACAACTTACATTCTGCAACCTCATTTTGAACATTGCTTCTTAATAACCCCTTTCGGGAAAAAAATTCAGAGAAACATGATTTTACGTATTTATAACGTGAAGCATCCCCCTACAGAATACATCATAATTTTAACGAGATTTTAAAGCATGAAATACCGTTAATCCGTTTATATACTAGAATATCCATATGGGTTATAGTCCGTATGGAGAATATACCGATGGGTAAGGTAATGACTGTGAAAGCAATTAGAGTAAAGATTACAAAGTATCTTGGATTCTTTAGTTCTTATATAATGGTCCAACCTTTTTTGAAAAGCCGTTATTGTCGCGATGTAAATATAATTATAAAAATACAAGAAAGTATAACAAAACCAAAACCAACTGAAAACATATAGTTGTACTTTGTAGTAGTAGTTTGATAACTGCTATAGCGCATGCGGGAAGGGTAGATGACGAGCGGATCAGCTAGCTGTGAGCTCTAGGGGCTAACCTCTGCCATGGAAGGAAGCCCTGTGATTAAGAAGGGAGCAACGCGCATGCCGGGCGTGGGCGTTCCCTTCAGTGTCCGAGGGCTGGAGCGATGGCCAGGGCGATGGCCAGGGCCAGTCGGAGGGCTCTGGCAAGAAGCCTGCAACTGCCATAGCTTGTGCTTGTGCTAGTTTCAGGCCACTTGCTATGCGACTAAAGCTGGGTGCGTGTTGCACAGGCGATGGCGTAGCCGTCATGCAACCGCCCCCAAGACCAAGTAGAACGCGTCGCGGCGGCGGAGTCGGTGGCATCAGCTCAGTGTGGTCGCCCTGTAGACTGCCACAAACACAACATCACCATCACATCACTTCAAACCAAATCAAACCAAATATCAGGCACACAGTCACACCTCAAACGCTTACCGTTGTAGTGAGGGTGTAGGAAGCCAGATTTACTGAAAGCGAAACCAAATCATCAAGTTACTATGTTACTTCACTGGCCCCTTCAAGTTATCAAATACAACACCCTTGTCTCGTTCATACATGAGTCCAGAGCTAAAGGTCTATAATTATTCTGGACTCACCATCAGTCATCAATAACATTTACATTGAATGAAATAATGTTCATCATAAAATGGATTGGGTTATATCGGCCGATACATATTTTCACCTCCTCATTACAAATAACATAAAACACAAAGTGGAAGTGTAAATGAGTATTGTAATTGTAACGTATATTTCAATAGAAAGCATACCTATCTATAATAGATAAGCTATAACATATGAATAATGTGTCGCAAGATGTAGTTAAGGTCTAAATATAGTTTCTACATCTGCTGACAAAAGGTATGCAATTTTAAATAATATCAATAGTTGGAAATTTGTAGTATATCTGGTATTTAAAGATGAATGCAGAGTACCCGATTTTATGCCACATATACAATGATGATAAGTAGTCTGCGATGACCAATTTTATTTATAGTAATATAATTAGTATGGATTTTAAAATTCATTCTTGACTTATTTTATAAGGTAACTTATTTACAGTTATACTACGACAAATTAGACACTAACACTAACAGAATAATTAAATGTAAGTTTCTTTGGGAATCTTTGTTGGACATCTTGGATTTTAGTATCGAATTTCGGGATTTTACTATTTACAATATTAAAATTAGATACAGAAATCGAGAACAGTGGGGCACATTTTTAATTTATTTTGTCTAGGGTCAAAATAATTTCTATGATAGGGTTTTCTCCATTTCTTTCTTTATGATATTTTTAAGGTTTTTCTTGTTTACGTAGTATACTATTTTTGTTAATCTGTTCTCCGGTATCCGGTTTTCATATACTATCTTTGTTAGATTTATACTATTTTGCCATGGATTGGTTTTATTTTTAATTGTTGTCTAATCATATAATTTATGTCATCCATAAATTGCATTTATTCGTGATTTTTTTAGTGAATTTCCATGAATCACTGCTGAATACAATTGTTGATCTGACAGGTATCTTTACGTGCTCTGATATTTATTCTCTTTCTCAGATATGTTATTATCTCTGCATTATGCAGAGCGTTCCATAAATATACCCGCAAACTTTTAGGGCTGGTAGGGGACATTAGAACAAATATATTTTGTTTTATAAAAATGTGTCCGAAAACGCTTCGTTTTCAAGATTCAGGATGTTGAAATTTGTAAAAGAAACATTTTTTTTTTATTAATCTTAAGGTTATTGCATTATTGCAAACATCCACATGCCATGGATTCTAAAAGCCACGAGCAACAATTTTCTGTAAAAATGTGGACTGGTATTGTTGGAGAGAGTTTAATGGTTTACTTGCTGAATGCTCGTTTAAATGCACACTTTTATCAACATTTTCTACAAAATATTTTAACGGGATTATTATGGTTTTAGCATGATGAGGAGGAGGTCTCGTAACCTGGCCTGCGCATTCTCCCCTTGATTTCTTCCTTTTGAGTTCTCCGAAATCTTTAGTCTGCGAGACACCTATTCATGCCATACCGCTTGTGCACAAGTAGAAGCTATCCCTGGAATCTTCCATAGGGTGCGCGAGTCAATTATTTGAGTTGAAGCAAATGGTCAACATTTTGAGCAATTGTAAATAATAATTTCATTAAAATGCAATAAACTTAATAAAGATTAAACAAATATTTTTTAACAAATTTCAACACCATGTATTTCTAAAACGAAGCGCTTTCGGACATACGTTTATATAACAAATTTAGTTTGTTTTCATGTCCCCTACCACCCCTAAAAGTTTTTCGGTATATCTATGAAACACCCTGTATATTTCCCGTGCTTCTCTCATCTTTTCATGTATTTGTTATCTACCTTTATCGTTCCTAAATATTTATAAATAGCTGTTTCTTCAACTTTTTCACCGTTTGGATAAATATTTTATTTTTACACACTTGATATTATGCTTTTCGCATTATTTGTTCATTAATATATTGATTTTCTTTGTTACGGATGTCTAGGTTACTTTGTATGAATTCTTCAGAACCCAGCAGACAATGACAAAGTGTTAGATTGTGAAGTGAAGCAATAGATCATGTATCTGTGTAGAAATAAAAGATCAAGACATAAACTCAGGAGTAATTTCAAAGAAAGTGTAAGTGAAAGTACAAGTATCATAATAGTATATTAAAAACAAGAAAAGTTTTATCGCACTTAATAAATGTTTTATACTCTTTTTAAGCCCCTTTTAACTTAAACATTAAAATCAAGGAAATTTTAGGCTGTCTGATAAAGTCTGGCCGCTCTATGAAGGCATCTGAAGTGATTAACTTGGACCACCCGCATTTGCTAGTTGGGCGGGTGCCTCATGCGTCTCAATAAGCGAACATAAGATGTTGGGTTGCATGCTAATTTATTTACAGTTATCTGTAACCTTTTAAGAACCACCGATTTATAAATAGAAACCGATAGTACACCAATAGCTACCAAGTAAAGTGTAAACATCTGTGAGTATAAAGTAACAAAATATCCAATCACTTCTGATGAGGACGGCCCTTTCAACCCTTCGTTTATCATCTCAGACGCCTTTATAAATCGGCCGGACTATAACCGTAGTTTTGTCTATATTAAATACATTCAAATTGATTCTTATTATTGTTTAATATATTTATTATTATTTTTTATTTTTTAATCTCAAAAGTAAGTTATATGGTAAATAAGACAAAAGAAACCGTTGTATAAGCATTCGATTCTTCTATCTGTGCACCGCTTCAAAAAGGGGAGACGCACGCCTGTGCGCTGCCCGACAAAACGCGTTGTTACATCTTTATTTATTCGAATTTCATAAAACGGTTTTAGGCCAACATTCTTGAAGGGTCAAACTGTCAAAAAATGAAAATAAAAAAATCGATTTTTTAAACTGACAAACGTACAAGCCCCCTTAAATAATCAAGACATAAACTATGGGAAGAATGGTAACTTTAGAAGATGATAGCAACAACAAATGAAGACAGATGGCCCAAGAATTGGCAGAGGTATAAAAATAGGAAATGTGGGAAACGAAAAGAATACAAATAATAAGAACAGGGATGAGTTGATATCGAGAGGAAAGAGAACTTTTGTAATTTGTTAGTTGAAGAAAAAACTAGTTAATGATAATGTTAAAAAATGTATAGTAGGTCAGGATGAAGTAGCAGCACAACAAATAATAGAATCGGAAGTAACAATTCATAAAATAAGAAGAAGTGTAAAAGAACCAGAAAAGATAGAAATAGAGCATTGGAAACATTTGATAAATTATAGTATTAACAAGTGCTTCAATGCACAGTAATATGGAAGAAGAGTTAAAAATAAGTTGAAATATTACGCTATTGTATTACAATTCAAACAACCGCTCAATATTTAATAGTTGTAATTAAGACAAAAAATTGCTTGAATATACGAATATTCAACCTGTTCGTGACTATAAAATTAAGTCTTACTTGTTTATTTAATGGTTGGGTTTCAAATATATCAGGTTTGATTTTCGATATTTTAATGACTGCAATCTTAAAAAATGATTGTAACATTTGGTTTAGACTTTACGTAATTTTTTAGGAATTATTTTCTTTTAAAGTAAAAATTCTCTGACTTCTTATAGATGAGTAAAACTAAAATGAGAAATACGATGCTTTTAGTCTTCTACAATCTGTGTCTTAAAAAGACTCCAATAAACAAATTATTAATGGTATTGGCCAGGAAAGTAGTTGTTTCAGTAAACAATTCGTTTATTGTAGTTCTTTTGAGACTCTTAGATTGTAGAAGACAAAAAGCATGGTATTTATCATTTTGTTTTCATTATTTTTTTATTGTAAATAATTCGATCGGAATAAAGAGTAAATTATATATACAAAATATTTCACCACAGAAAATGAGAATCACATCCAAGAACCATAAATATGAACGTGAGTCATAACGATACGTATATAGTTGCAATTACTATAAACAATTTACAGAAACTTTGCTTGTTTTACATTATTAATAATATTCATTATAAAAATAACTCAGAAATATACTTACTCGATAACTTGGAAGTTATTCTTGTCTGATTCTCCATTGTACATATTCGTTAACGATCTCAAAGGGATTGCTTCTTCATCTTTAGAATCGTCTTGATTCTGTAATGACGTGGCACTAGCTCTATTTTGAACGACAGTTTTGGTCATAGATGTAATATGATTCATGCCTTCAGTTACTGCCCGTTGAATGGAATTATAAGGAAGATAATCTATACTGGAAGCAGGAGTAATTTTTATTTGGGTGGAATTTACTTTTAGAGATTTGGCCCTATTGAAGCTATGTGCTCGTCGCATAGATGACCAAACACTACCGAATAGTGAATGGTTCCGCTAAAAAGACAAAAAATGATTACAATAAACATATAAAAACCATTACTTTAAACATACTCTATGCATTGGTTCTGGATTATCATCTATAAGTTCATCTAAGTTACCAGAAATGGCACGCTTTAGTTCTGGTCCAGCCTCGTGTAGTGTTCGTAGGCCAGCTTGTAACGTGACAGTATTAAGTGCGTCTTTGTCGCCGTCTTTCATCTCCTGTTCTTTCCTTTTCTTGAACCTCCTAAAGTAATCCTGTATAAGAAATGTTGCATAGAATTTGCCAACAGTCACTTCATCATCTACTCCTGGAGGAGGCACAACTTGATCGAGAAGCTTAGGACTGGTTCGCTTCCATATTTTTTTGATTACGGCTCGTAGTTCCGCATTAGCGTCGTCTATATTACCATCAGTTTTGATTTTTAGAGAAGTTCTTACCACAGCAAATAACGTGGCGTTAAACAAAACTGTACCGTCACTGTTCAGAGGCATATTCATCGAAACTAATCGTTTACACGCTACGCGATGGGGACACAGTTTTCCGAAACCAAGAGGGGGTGATATTTTACGCAAAAGGGTCACAACATCCAAGTGTTTGATCCGTCCTTTCGCATCAGGATCGTATTCACTCCACAGCCTTATGAATTCATCTAAGTGATGAGGTCCTAAAATTGACCAGTCTCTTGTTAAGTAGTCGAAGTTATCCATGATTACGGCGACAAATAAATTAATAATCTGGAAATATACAAAAAATCTCTGTAAATAACTAAGTTGCAAGACTATTAAAAACTATGCTTGACAAATTCAAAAGATATGAAACTACATATTGTTATTATCAAATATATCAGGAAATACAAGACATATTTACTTCTGTGTGTCCTTGTTTTGTTTTTTTAGTTTTCTCACTTTAATCATAATTATCAAATTTCAAATTTAAAAATAGTATTTCCAAAACGTTATATTCTAAACTTAATGTAAGATATAATTTGGTGAATTTTGCGATAGTTTCTTGTTTAAAATTTGATGTAGAAATTATTTTGACTCATACTAAACTAATAGAAAGTAATTATCTTTTGGGAAGTCTTTGGCAAATTTTCTTTATAGTGAAAGTGCTCTAAAACTTAAATGAACTATACAACTTGGTTTTTAAGTTACATTTTTAGGTATACAAATATATAAATATGATTTGGAAATTTAAAAGGCCACGAAAATGATTTTTTCTTTTAATGTGTCTCGGCTTATTTGGCTTAATTGTGTGTTTCGGTATTTTAAATTTTACCAGAAAAGGTAGCCCATTTTGTTTCGAAAAAAAAATTGCTAGATTTTTAACCAAACTGCAAGAACATACTAAAATTCGGCAAAAAAGCCCCTCTTGATTTTGAATTTAAAAACATGCGATAAAAAGTTTTGCAGTGCCGAAAATGGCATAAACAAAATAGGTGTTCAATATAAAAGCCCAATCATATCTAAACCTCATCTCAAACCTTAAAAATACTAACTGTTCTTTCGATTTCGGCTGCGTGAAACAAATATAACCTATAACACGTAAATGTAAATTCTTTATTTTTAAAACCTATTTGGGCAGTTTTATTAATCACCCAAAAAAATTAAACATTAAGAGGGTATAATGAAATAAATGAAATCTCATTATCAAAATAAGCTATTGAGTATTTATGCTAAATAAAGAGAATGTTTTACAATTATATCAAATTTAAACTATTCAATGAAACAACATGGATTTATAAAAAAATTACTACTACTGCTATATATTATGAATCCCTTGGAGAGTAGACTAAATCCTCCAATGCTTTTTTGTACCTTTTTAAAGCTTTAAAACTATGAGTCATATCATGAATAAGTGAATAAACTCTAGGTATTTGGTATATCAGGAAGGACATTAAACATTATAAAATCATACTTATGAAACAGATCTGAAAAAATTATCATTATTAGTGAGGTATCGTATGTAACATATAAAAATATTAGGGTACCCCAAGGGAGTATATTAGGCCCAATTATATTTCTAATATATGTAAATGATCACAAGAAACGGGTAAATACATGCCCACGTTTAATTGCAATAAATGATGATGATTTCTTATATGATACATAAAACAAAAACTAAAATTCTTGTATTTTCAGCTATTACACAGAAATCAGTAAATATCCCACTACTATTAAATGGGACAATATTTGCACACTACAGAACTCCTTGGCTTAGAAATTGATTTACAATTGAATTTGAAAGTTCATTTTGTTAATTTAATCAAATATTTAAATAAAGTATACCATACTCTTAGGATTGGTAAAGCAAATATTTGATAAAAAAAAACTGTAATATTGATGTATAAAGCAAATTTTGAAGGTACAGAAAAAGTTATAGGAATCATTTATGGCCTAGGTCCAAAAATAATCGTGTAGGAGATTAGATTCGTTATTTCTACAGTTTATAAGTTAAGTTTACGAAATTGCTATTTTTAATTTTAAATAGTATATGAAAAACACCTAAATATAATGCTCTTCAATAAATATCCAGTCAATAACAAATATTTATTTATGAAAGAATTAAAAACCGATTAAAAAGAATTGTATAGCATTCATGATTTCTAGACCGTCATTTCCAGCTGTCTAAGTTAAGTTTAGATATATAGATACATTTATCTATTAGGAGTGACGTGTTCAATTATTGTATCATTTTATTCCAAAAAAGTTGATTTTATCAACAGTTATAAATCTTAACGAGCTGCCAACATTAGGAGATTCAAATTATAAGACTACCATTTCAATTTTTACTTTATACTTCAATTTCTAAAATCGATAGGCTCATTTCCTCACAAAAATATTTAAAAGGACCTGTTTTGCGTGAACTTTTAACTTTGCACTTTTAAATCCTGTTTTAACAGTTTTCTTGTAATGATAGGAAAACCAAATTAGTAATGGATAAAAGAAAAACCGTTTTGAGCATTTTCGATTTAATTCAACTGGCTGCCATTATTAACACATTGCATGTTCCAAAAAGAAATTATTTCTGTAGTCAAGTAAAAATTGTTGGGTGTCCTATTTAAGGGCACTTCTGAATGTTTAAAAGAATACAGGGTGTATTTGAAATAACGAACAGGCTCGCAACCACAAAGAGATTATATTATTTTTAAACAATATTCGCAATTATTTTGTTTATAACTGTAACAAAAAGCCCGCAATTAATTATTAAAGTTAATGAGTGAAAATACGCAACATGTTTGGGGGCAGTGGTAATGTGACCTAATTTTTAAACGGCATCGGCTTTAAGCTTGAATTACATTATACTTTTTCCGTCTTTTTTCGTCTAGATTCTCGTTCAAGTTTTGCTTTCGATTTCCGTTCGATTTATAGTTCATTGCATTCGATATAGAGGGCGCCGGTAGCGGACGACGTAATTACCAACTCGCTAAATAAAAAGTATTTGTGTTCGCGTGTCCAAGTCCAAATGAGATTAAGAGTTGAGATTGTAAAAATGAATAAAATTGAAAACATCATGAAAATTATTAATATTATAAACATAGTGCCGCTATTTTAGGTAGGATGTCCCGCGGTCACCAGGTTATATAGGTTATGTTGCTTGCACGTCGTTGGCAGTACCGAACTTGGACCAATATCGAACGGAAAACAGGACGGGCTGCATATTTCCATTCAAGAAACTTGAACGGAAATTGGATGGAATTTTCTGAATTACATTCATACTAGATTGTCTCGAAGCAAAATCGAACGAGAATCTAGACGAAAAAAGACGGAAAAAGTATAATGTAATTAAAGCTTTAGATATCGAATTACAACAAGGCGTAGGAAATATCTGAGTGCTCTTTAATGAACTTGAGGACTGTTTATCTTTTACAAAAAAAAAACGTTGCGATAACACTTTTGGAGGCAAGAAATCGGATCTCTCGTTTTAAATAAACAAACACACATTCCATGCAGACATAATTAAATGAGAAAAGCATCGGTTTTTTAAATGTTTAAAAAACCTCGAAAAATTAGGAAAATTCAAAATTTTCTTTTCGAATAAATTTTGACTGAAATGGGTTCATAAATATGTTGTGTATGTGCCCTTAAATGTCTGTTCGTTATTTCAAATACACCCTGTATATAGTTTATTAGTTTCTGGTGACGCCATGGCGTAACTGTAAATTTTCGGTCCCTAAGCAAAGCAAACTTTGCCCTCTCGATTTACAACACTCCAAAAGAAGGGGATGGGAAACGTCTAAGTGCTCTCTAGAGATTCAGTCCCATATGTGACAGCATGCCCCTATTTACACTACTGTGTGTACTACACTCGATTTTTTTATCTCTAGGGCTTAGGTGATGCTGAGACGCGAATGTGGATAAGACATTTACAGTCCTGAGAAGGGTTTTTTCGAGTTTATGCATGGCTGCATTTTAATGTAAATATGTGTTTATTAACAATATAATGATCATTTAATAAAATGCCCCAACCGGCATTTTTCTTCAGGAATAACCAACTCGTGGAATCAAATGTGAAAAATTTTATCTTATACGGTGCAACATTTTTCAAATTATAAAATGTCACCTTTAATAATAAAATGAGCTTATTATAACACAGAGCTTTCAACACGGAAAACGGCTCCAAATCGTAAATTTATTATACCCTTTCATCCGTTCAGGTAATGCATATTATAAATATCAAGCACGATGGCACATCAAAAGTGTATAAAAAAAAGTTCCGATATTTGTCTGAAAAAAATGAGAAAATCAACGTAAAAAACTTTATTCATGTTTTCCAATATCTGAAAAATAAAAAGAAACTGATAAGGTAAAAATTAAAAAAAATACATTCTTTTAGTGTTTTAATGTCTACTGTTATTTTCAGATTATACTTGGAAATCATGAATAAAGTTACAAGATTTGTTTTTGTGTCTTTTCCCCAATCTTCTTCTATTAACATGTTTTTCTTACATTTCAACATTTTTTAAATCTAGTATTCGATATGTCATATTGTTGCTATGTATATTTCAGTCAGTGAAAAAAAAGAGATTCATAGAATTTGTAATATGGTGTCGAATATAAGATAATATTCAGACTTAGCTTGGGGTTAATAGTAATAAACATACCAAAAATGAGCAAAGGACATAAAATGAGATGAAGTATGGATATGCGATATCAGATCCACAACTATCCGTCTGATTTTTGGGTATCCTTGAATCGCACTGTACTTCTGACGTAGCTGCACAATCGAGCATAATATCCTGCCATGCTTCCCCCGTAGCAGATCTAAACAATACCAGAACTGCTTGAGGAAATGATGCAAAGTTATTATTCCTTGTTATTGACGTTGTCGAATTTTGACTTTCAATCTTTCCAAACATCTGCAATGAACAGCAAATTAAATTGTAATTTGCAATTAATTAGTGAATGTACGTACCTGCATACCAATTACAGCATAAATAAAGAACAGCATCACGATCAATAGTGCAACATACGGTAGAGCTTGAAACGACTTGATGAACGTCCAGAGCAACGTTCGGATACCTTCCCCTCGGCTGAGGAGTTTAACGAGACGCATAACTCGGAAAAGTCGAAAGAAGTTAATGGAAATTAAACTTGATGGTCCCCCTGGCTAAAATTTTTCATTTTCATGAGCAACCAATAGACGAAAGTATTGCATATGCCTTACGTTGACTTCGGAGAATACGATATCAATAAAACTTCCTAATACGATTACAAAATCAAATACGTTCCATGCATCCCCGAAGTAATTCTAAAAGTGAATGTTTGTAAGGGAAATACAACATGAGAGAATAACTTACTTTAAATCGAAACGCAGCCAGTTTAAACACAAATTCCAGTGCGAATAGAGCTGTAAATATCATATTGAGTATGTCCAATGCTGCTGTATAGGGTTCTGGTTGTTTGTAGAATTTCATCGCCAATGTTATAGTGTTTATTAGGATTAGTACAAATATAGTGTACTCGAACGGTCTGGATGTAACAAACCACCACACTTTATATTGTATCCGATGCTTTGGAATGTACCTCCGCACAGGTTTCGCTTTGAGTGCAAATTCTATACAATTGCGTTGATTCTTATCCAATTCACAATTTTTGTATTCTTGTTCACCCTCGTTTTGGAATGTAACAATAACGAAACCGACGAATATATTAACCATGAAGAACGCTATTATAATTATGTAAACTATGTAATACGCAGCTACAATGGGGCGGAAGTTGTGTATTGGTCCTCGATCTTCCTCGTTTGAGTCAATAGATACGTAAAGAAGTCCTGGCCATCCTTCAAACGTTGATACTGTAAAGAGGGTTAACATAGCCTTGGCAACATTGTCGAAGTGGAATCTGTTGTTCTCCCACAGCCTGTCCTTCATTTCAGGTTTGCTCGTGTCGCCTCCCTCAAATAACAGATATGTGCCACTGAAAGAATAATTATTGGTTTTGTGTTGTTTGTTTTTTCAACTTTAAAGACCTACTTGCATTCTGATGCGGTTAATTTGGAGCCATCAGAACATTTGGAAAACTTCCCCTAGGGCACAAAATACTATTAATATTCATAACGTAATTAAATCAAATTGTTAATAGGCAAAACGGTGCGATCAACTAACAATACACGTGATTCGGTCAAATGAGTTAGTTGAAATTTCATACAGTTATTAGAAAAATAGAACGTGCAAAAGACATGCTGTTATTAACAGAGTTGCGATCACTTGTAGTCATAACTAGTCATAACATATAATGTAATACAATACACAAATATGTAAAATGTAATGATATAAATAACTATGGTAACGTATCGTTCTGTTTTGTTAGAACTGACGCGCCGACATAAATTGTTAACATCGCCCTGCAAATATACATAAAGCCCGTTCTCCTAAGTGCATATGCACGCACAGGCACATTATTCAGCAACAGTGACAAAATTATTACAATAACAATATTACAAAAGATATCCATTCGACGATATTATATTGTAACAAGAACAGTTGTAGTAACAGTAAAACTATTTTCAGAATAATGGTAATATAGTAATAAAAAAATAAGCCGAGCCGAGCCAGGCTATTCCGACGAAAGCTTACCAGCTACTACAGTGCCGACAGATGCAGACAGACAGACATTGGTGATCTGGAATATCATCGTGAGAGCCGTCGAGGAGCGCTGTTCTGATTGGATGGTTTGTTGGTTTGTTGGTTTGTTGGCGAAAGGCGCATCTCGACGACTCCGATGCTACGACCAGAACATGCAGTTCTACCGTGGGTGCAGCAGAAGCACTAGCATGGAGAATTACCTTGAATAGCTGCACTCCTATCACAGCAAACATGAACTGCAGAAGGTAGGTAACCAGCATGATATTGCCAATCGTCTTAATGGCTACTATCACGCATTTGACTACATACTAGCCATGAGAAGATTCGGCATGATGGAACAAACGAAACAACAGTATCAGTGTCATATTGTAGAATTACAATCAGAACATCGTTGATGGACATATTCGGGCATCGCGCAGCCAGCCGGGACGGTCAAATGCACCCAGGGTCAATTCCGTTGAGGGTTGAGAGCTAGCAGTCATAAAATGACGGCAATTACCTTTATCCCTAGCCTAGATATGACTACAAGTGCAGAAGAGCACACAACACGGCGCAGTTGGAAATACATAGTGGAGCATGCAGGTGGAGTCTGCTACTGTTAATAAGGCTAGAACTGTCAACCACAAGCCTCAGAGAGTGGCCAACTTAAAAAAAAAAACAAAATTTCTTTGACGGATCCGGGTCCCGTTGTTCGATAGGGTTAATACTGTGGAAGGCGCAGTTTAGGGTACCCATAGGTGCATTTGCTCATGAACAACAACGGACTGCTGGTGCCTACCTTAAATAATTGTACTCCGATTACCGCGAACATGAATTGTAGGAGGCAGGTTACCAGTACTATGTTGCCGATGGTCTTTACCGCGACTATCACACACTGGACTACATGCTAGGGACAGACACAGGTAAGAGAGTATTTATGTGGTCCTGCCTCCGCCACTTCGTTACCTAAATGTAATATATTATGTTAGCTGCCCGCTTGGGCTAAGTGTTTACCTTCAATCCTTTTGCTCGATTGATAGCACGCAATGGACGCAACACACGAAGTACCCTGAGAATCTTCACTACCGACATAGCACCGCCTTGACTGTAAAACATCTTAAATCATAATACACACTTCAAATATTGCACATCTAATTACTTGAAAATTGACACTAGTGAAACGCATACAACCACTAGATCCAGAACGTTGAAGGCAGACCGCAGAAAGGCACCATCATGGAGAAATACTCCATAGGAGATCGTCTTTAGTAGCAACTCCGTTGAGAAAATAGTTGTGAAAAAATAATCAAAATAACCTAAAACCTACACACTAAATTTAAAAAAATGCGCTACATAATAATTAACACTCCTTACCTGATTCATGTATGATTTTGAATCAATTGGATCCTCCATTGCCAGTAAAGCAGAAGATATCATGATGCAAACCAAGATGATATTTCCGAAGATGCTGTGATTACATAGCCAGTGACAAAATATGCGAAACCTATCAAAAATATAAAATAGTTTAACATATACAAACAAATGCATAAATCTACTAAAACATCTCGAAGTATCGGGAGTCGCTGAAATGTTTAAATAAAAATAAAGAATGCCTACGCAAGGGATAAAATAAAAAAGTGCTAATCCTACTACGGTATATGGCGAGGGTTATACTACAAGGTGCCGAAAGGAGACAAGCGAATAGCACTCCAACTACTACGGCACCGGACTACCAGTTCACCTGTTTGTGGGGGAGAAAATGAAGAAAGACGACGCCGGTGGTATCGGAATTTTCTTAGAGCTGCTTTTTAATTCTGACATGCGTCTTGGTCTAGCACCGACATCACCATTTGCGCCGTCATCCCCATCTGAAAGTGTGCATATGGACTTAATACTAAATTTTGACGCGACATAGCTGCTAGAAGTGAATGGGCTTCTTACCCGCGCGAGGTCCCATCTTCAGCAGTCATGTCCTTTTATAGGGTACCTACCTGTTGGTGCTAGAAAATATAAAGAAGGCACTCCCTTTTGGTATTGGTTGAACCGTCTTGATGATGTTAACTTCAGATAGCCGCCTTGGCCGCGCAGTTTCTCTAGTTACTTCTACTTCTAATTCCTCTGAAATAGATTGCCAATTCGTTTTCCTAACTACGCACACCTGCTCTTACCAAAGCTCTGTACACCACCAAACAAACACATAAGCATACAAAATTGAAATAACTTACCTTCATCATTATTAAATTGTTCTTCCGATCCATTTTCGCCATTATTTAAGCTAAGTTTTGTTTGTGATTCCGTTTCCTCCTCAAATTCTTCTCCATCGTGCTCTGATCTATGTATATAAAATGTAAATACTAAATGATCAATATGTTAGGGAAATATTACATTCAGATTGTTTGAAAGAATATAAGGGTAATGTGTGTTTATGTCAGTCTAATAAATTCTTGTTTTACAAGGGAATTCGCCAACTTTTCGGTAAACAATGATATTTACTAGTTTAGTAATTTTAGGGATCAAATGTTCATAAAGTAAAATAAGACACAATCCACATTTTTAGGTTCCACTCATTAGAATTTATCGTTGGGTTTAAATTAGAATAAACGAAATTACAAAATGTAAGTATTTGTAGGTGATTTAAAAATTAGACGTAAAATAAATACTCGTAATTACGTAAACAAACAAAGAACAAATTATAGCTATTGTTAATTGTAGCTACTCAAGGTTTAGTATAAAATAATTACAATTGCTATCAAGCCGCTTATATAATATTACCTTTCATCTTCATAAGGACCATCGTCTATCTCCTCTTCCTCGACACTATGGTCTTCTCCCTCACCATCCTCTTGAACTGGTGTTGGACTTTTAGATTTATTTTTTTCTTGCTCAGCTTCCTCTTCTTCTTTTTCAATTGCAGTTAAAGATTCGGCATCTGCCAAATTATCTACAGCGATAGCCAAGAAAACGTTTAACAGAATGTCTACATTCTATTAAGGAAGATGTACAGTAATTTAAAAAAATAATAACAAAAACTTTCTTAAAGACGGAAAAGGATACAGTTACCACAGATGAATAAGATTATGAAGTAGATACAGGCTAAAATACCAGGTGAGGCGACGCCGCCATATGCTTCAATACCTTCATACATTACTGCATTCCAATCCTCACCCGTTAATATCTGTTAAAATTAAAACACACTTTGGTAATATACATTATAAAAATATATGGATAGTATTATGGGGAGTAGGAATATAAGGTGTAGCTTACTTGGAATACTGTGAGCAGGCTCTGCCAAAAGCTATCAAAATTGGACCTCGGCTTATTTTGTGTAGCGTTAAAATTAAATCTTCCACCAAATACTTGCATACCAAGTAACGCAAATATAACAATGAATAAAAACAGTAAAAGCAACAAAGAAGCAATAGATTGTATAGAATTCAACAAAGATGCTACTAGGTTTGAAAGTGATCTCCAATATCTGCAAAATGTGAAATATAATTACATGTTCATTAATTTTAAGTACAAACATAATACGTACTTGGTTACTTTGAAAACCCTAAGCAATCGAACACAACGTAATACAGAAACTCCAAGTGGAGGCATAATCTGAGAACGTGTTAAAACAGTTTCTGTTATGCTTCCAATAACAACAAAACAATCAAAACGATTAAAAAGTGATACAAAATACCCCTAGAATATAAATATTTTTTTAAATTTAAATCATTTAGATAAAATTAAAACTTACTTGAAACCCTAAACTGTACATCTTTAGTAACATTTCCAATGTAAAAAGTGCAATAAAAAACATGTTTGTATATTCTGAAATAGAGGAATGTTTATTATGTCTTTTACGAGTGCATTTGTGTGGAGTTACCTTGAAAGTCATCTAGCCAATAAGGTTGGTCGTAATGTTCAGTCGCTAATACAACGGTATTTAAGAATACTAACACTATAATGAGCCAATAGAAAGCTTGTGATTTGACTGCCTTTCGACAAGAACGTCGCATTCGCCTATTAACGCGTTCAAAATCTTTTTTCTTTTTACTAAACCAAGATTCTTGCTGAATTTCTCCCTCTTCTCCCAACTGATCAGTGGAGTCTTTTTCGTTCGCAACCTTTAGCTTTGTATCCTGCGTAATTTGATCCTCCCCTTCTGGCTCTATATCCTCTGCTTGTGTAATCCAATCTAAGTATCCTCTCAAATCTTCCTCAATTTGCTGTTTCTCCCTTAGTTTATGGAAGTCGCCGCGTGCCTTTGCTTTCTCTCTTTCTTTGGAGAACTCACTGAATATTTAAGGTTGTTATAAATTTATCAAAAGTAATTTGAAAGTTATACTACTGACCCGCTGAGAACACCAAGAATTAGATTCATAACGAAAAATGCTCCAAATATTACCATCGATACGAAATATGACCACTGCCATGTTCTACCCAATGCATCTTGAATCTGTTTAATGCAGAGTTATTAGTGTAACATCTTGGAATTAGCATTAGTCTTACGTTATAAAGCACATCGGTCCAGCCTTCTAAAGTAATGCACTGAAAAACTGTTAACATGGATAATCCAAAATTATCAAAGTTGGTAATACCAAAATTGGGCCCTTCCCAGCCTTCTTTACAAACCATCATCGGATCTATATCGGAACAATTAAATCCAGTTTCACCACACGGATGGGGGTCATCCATAATTTCATCTAAATCAAATGTTTAATAATATTTCAGATGATCTATTATTATAGATATACTTACTTGTTTCATTGTTATAACAAGTTGTATGTAATTTTCCTGAGAATAATTCTAGCCCAATAATCGCGTAAATTATAATAACAAACAATACTAACAGAGCAATGTGTAATAAAGGCACCATGGCACGAAGAATTGAATTCAATACGACTTGTAGACCTAAAATAAAAAAGATGATTAATCTGTATCATTTGAATACATTACTATATGAAGTAAAACTTTATTCTAGAAAAAAATCAGACATGGTGTGTTTTTTACAGAAACGGTCGGAAGTTATAAAATCCAAAGCCCGAGCTATACAAGTACTTAGAGGTTAAAAGATGTTAAAGCATCTTATGTGTATTTGTCTGACTGACTGTTGCACATGTATGTTTGAACACGAACAGATATTAATTATTTGAGTAATTAAAACACTTGGTTTTGTTTCACTGATTAGTGAAACGAAACCAAGTGTTTTAATTAATCAAATATATAATTATGTTTCACCACGGGTTAAGTGAGAAATTATTAATCAGATATTAATTAATTAAGTTCAATGCCAAGTTAATATAAAACTTACTGGGAACACCTGAAACGAGCCTTAAAGGTCGGAGGACTCGAAAAGCTCTTAAAGCCTTTACGTCGAAACTGTCCTTTATGACATGTTGTAGTACTGTACTGATCATACTGTAATAATTTGAAATTTCAAAGTTAATTTTAATTGTATGCAGTTGTTTAGTAGCTTACCCTATCACTACAATTGTAAAATCTAGCAAGTTCCAGCCATTCCTCAAGTAAGCACCAGGATGCATCATAAAACCATATGCTATGATCTTCATTACGCATTCAACCGTAAAAATTACTAAAAATACGTATTCAATCTTTTCCTGTAAGAAAAATTAACTTTTATTATGTCAAATGAAGTACTAAATTATTAACTTACCAGAATTGTGTTGGTGGCATTCGAGTCGCCACAAGGAAAAGGTGTGTAGACAGCTAAGGCAACACAGTTTGCGAAAATTGTCAGTAAAATTAAGTATTCAAATGGCCTGTATGTCAAGTTAAGGAAAATAGTTTTGAAACAAGAATCACAATATTAGTTTAAAATTAATATTACATTGTTAAATATCAATTCATGGTTATGGAATGAAAACAAGTTTGATAAAAGGAGATAATCCAAACTTTAGTAATAGATATAAGAATAATTTAGAGATTAGTAACTTTTAAGTAATTGAAAACATGTATTTAAAAAAATATATATTTAATATACGTTGACGGTTTTATTTGATTATTTTCATTTAGTTTTACCTAAAATTAGATTTTAAATTTAAGAAATGGTAAGGAACGTGCTGGTGGAATTTTTATAAATTCTAATTTATCTAAACCACTTGACGCTTTAAATATAAGAACAGGAACAGCACTACCCGAAACGAATATATCTCTACCTCATGTTATATTGCTAAATTATTTGAAATTATTATTACCAATCAACTACCAACAATTTCTCTATTTCTAACATTATCACAATAGGACAACGTGGTTTAGTTACTTAATTTTTACACATTTCAGGGTTCAGTTTTATTGTTTAAAGTTTTCAAATTCAAATTAGTTTAATTTTCAAGTTAGTCATGTGGGTAGAAATAAACGAACTTAAACCAATGTTATTTAGCTAGTAGTACTAGTAATAACATGCAAATTTCTTTTGTATCATTCAATATCCGGCGTGGCACTAGCCAGGGAAGTAGTTGTTTCAATAAGTTATTTGTTTATAGTCTTAGTAAGACTTAACTCGACTTTTTTCTTATAGATTCAACTGTATAAATGCAATTTTAGAATAAAACTTTTTCTTTATGGATTAATTTTTATTTTAAAAGGCTATCGACCAGTGGTCATTCTGCTATCTTATTTTGGTCTTACAATGGTGGGTTATGGTACAGGGTGAGCGGGTAGTTTTAGGGTGGATAAATATTGATGAAGGGTCTTGTTAGGATTTGGGCGGGATATGTAACATTGATCGACAATTCGTACACTGTGGTCTTTGTTAATGAATCGTTCTACAAGGAATCGAATGCGTTGGTGGATTGGGATTATATTTGTGGTTTCATAGAGGGGGTTGTTGGATGTATTGTGAAGTGGGTTATAGTGGTATCGGAAAATTAATCTTTATTTTAATACATGATTTTTTTAAAAGACTGCTATTTCTTAGAAGTATTTTTTTAACTCACTGTTTCTAGATAATTTTAATATCTAAATTAGAAACAACCTTACTTGTTGCAGAAAGCATTAAATAAATTCAATACAACGAAATGTAGCCTGAATATATGAATATTCAACCTGTTCGTAATTCTGGAAGCAAAATTAAGTCTTACTAAGACTACAAACAAATAACTTACTGAAACAACTACTTCCCTGGTTAGTGCCACGCCGGATATTGAATGATACAAAAGAAATTTGCATGTTATTACTAGTACTACTAGCGAAATAACATTGGTTTAAGATCGTTTATTTCTACCCACAGGACTAACTTGAAAATTAAAATAAATTGAATTTGGAAACTTTAAACTATAAAACTGAACCCTAAAATATTTAAAAATTAAGTAAAAAGCCATCTGCAGACGCGTTTCGAGATTTATCTCTCATCAGTGCAGCTTCGCATTTAAATTGAATGTTAAATAATAAAATACACTCACGTGAAGGTGATCTTGAACGTGAGGGAGTCGTAAACGACTGAGGAGATTATGGAAGATTTGAACGAGTTTTATACCTGAGTTGGACATGCAAATTTCCTTTGTATCATTCAATATCATTTATTTTCGGCGCACGCCTTTCTAAAAAATGTTTTAATGCAATTACTGATGAGATATTTTTCAATTACTTTAATTAATTTTAAATTAAATCTTTTAAATTCAACTTCATCTTGATGGATTAACATTTTTAAATTCAACAAAAGGAATATTAAGAGCAAAATACTTGCTTTAAAAAATCCCCGAATATTTGCCTCTGTTCTGCACCGACTCAAATGTCAGATTTTGAGGTCTCCGGAAATTTGTCGATATACGCATAGTATAGGGTGTAGAGATCAGCGAAATGACTTGTTTTGTGAGTCGACTCGTGGAGAAGAGTAGACTGTAATGAGTAGACTCATGCGTCGACTTTTGACTCTTTTCAAGATGAAAAAAGTCTGTTTGGAAATAAGTGATGAGCAAAAAAAAGATCCTCACAACACATTTATGACTCATGAGTCACTGATTTCAACATGAGTCACTTCACTTGTCTACTCATTCCAATTAATCGTGCAACAATGATGTTGGGCTACACTAAAATAATGTTGGGACTTATCACCTCATGCTTTCAAATCGATCTATTTTGCATTTTTACGATCACATTTAGAATATGTTTCTTGTGTTTGGTTTCCTACTTGGTCAATTTATATAAATTAGTTAGAAAATTTACAAAATATTTTTTTATCGATTGTATTAGAGTGTTCAAATGAAAAGGTACGAAACATCATAAGAAAATAACTGGTAACATATTTGTGTATGCCGCTATCAAAGAATGTAGCGAGACATCTAGGGATGCGATTGGCGTCGCCGGCGTGGATCGGAGCATGCGCAGGCGCCCACATGCACAGGAGAGAGCAGAAGCTCTTATAAAAAGCGCCGTCCAACTGACGCGACGCTGCGTATTGCGACAGCATGGCGTTCACATTGCGAAATTCGACGATTGACGAGCAGTGAGGCGTTATCCGATTTCTGACAGCGGAAGGTATTAAACCGGCCGCTATACATCGGCAGATGGTGACCGTATAGGGAAAAGACTGTGTGTCCGACAAGTCAGTGAAAAAATCGAGTGCTCGTTTTTGTGCGGGCCGTGATAGTTTGGTTGATAACCCGAGACCACGCCAGGCAAACACAGGCATCACGGCCGATCTCAAAGACAAGATGGACGACCTAGTGAGAAGTGACCGCCGTGTCACATTGCGAATGTTGGCAGTGGAGGTGGATGTGGAACAATGTGGACAATTGTTCACGACAGGTTGCGTTATCGGAAGGTGTGAGCCCAGTGGGTTCTGAATCAGCTCACCGGACAGCAAAAGGAACTGCGTATGGGGTTAGTACATCAACCCCGCTTTCCTGAAGCGGGTTGTCACAGGTGAGGAGAGCTGGTGCCATCACTACGAGCCAGAGGCAAAGCAGAGCAGCATGCAGTGGAAGCATGCGCCGTCACCTCCCCCTAAAAAGTTCAAAGCCGTGGCGCCAGCAGGCAAGGTTGGTCACCGTCTTTTTCGACGTCCACGGTCCACTACTTGTTGAATTCCTCCAGCACAGAAGAACCATTAATTCCGATGTGTACTGTGAGACACTCCGAAGCCTAAACAGGTCCATCAAGAACAAAAGACCGGGGCTGCTCATGGAGGGTGTGGTTCTGCTCCATGACAACGCGCGTCCACACGTCTCCAAGGTCACACACGCGGAAATGACCAAGTACAAGTGGAAACAGCTTGACCATCCGCCCCATCCATCCTGTTGCTGTGCAGGACTAGGTCTTGTCACAACTACAGGAATTTTGGAAACAAGGAATTCATGGGCTCGTTAATCAATGGGATCGTTGTGCTACGGCCTATGGTGTATAATTTTAATAAAGTCTTCATTTACACCCACAGTGTTGTTTCGTACATTTTCATTTGAACACTCCTAGTATTTAAATTGGACTATGATTACATTTCAAATAGTTGTATAGTATCATTCGAATTTCATTCGACAAATTATTCTATCTCTATAAACGATTGTCAAATAATATACAGTGTTCAGATCTTTGATTTATTTTGTAGTTCACATGTGCATCTATGACACGTCTTAAGCCAATAAGTTACTTGTAATTATCTATGTATGTAAGTAGGTATTAATTGAGGTGGAATTTATTCGCAAGTATTAACTTTATGTTACTGTAGGTGTTGTAGGTATGGATGTATGTATAAATCTATGTGTGTGTGTGTGTGTGTATGTATCTAAATGTATGTATATTTGTATATAATTATATAGGTTCTTTTGTTTATATGTATACGTAAATTTTGTTTATTTTACAATTTTGCTATTTAATTTTTGTATTCTTATTTCTGTAAAAAAATGTAATTTCCTTCAATAAATATTATTATTATTATCTGACTAATTTTATCCTCAGGTTGGCTCCTAAAAAGATAATATAATTGTTCGGTGTTTACACCTAATTCCGTTGGAGAAACAAGTGTCCCGCTCATTTCCCCCCCCCCCCACCTTGTGTCATCCCCTCCTAATTGCCTGTAGGCACAGTGAGGAGATATGATTCGCAAAATACCGAGTGAAATTAACACACGTGTTCTAAAACCGCTAATGTTAATTACCTTAATTGTTAATATTTACTACAAGTACCGGGCCCGGGACAACTTGCTGACCATCATACTCTACGAGCAGCATCCGCCGCACAGTGTCCGGAAACGCGAGAAATGTGGCCAAGCGGGTCGAAAATCGGGCAAAAATAAAGTCAGTTTAAAAAAAAAATAACGGATTAATGTTCGCAACACTTATAAATCCCCTAAATTTAAATTTTTGAGTCGTAATTCTAAACCATTATGGCGTATTCGGGCATTCAAGTAGACTGTTTTTAACTGATGAGTTTCAAGCAAAAATTGCACCGGAAATAAATATTATTTTTATCGCATTTTGAAATGTTTTCCAAATGAATTTTATACCACGTAAAACTGAATAAAAACACGATTTATTGGTACTAATTACAAAAAGAATGTCGGATAAAGTTTTAAGATAAAACAGTTTGAAATTTGTAGAAATTTAAAACTAATTTTGGATTTTAAAAGCGTAAAAGTTGCTTATATGAAAAATCGTGTCGCCCAATTTACAGTATTTGATAGCCCCAAGTGTCCTCTATCTTTTCATACCGAATTCACCTTCAGTTTGATCCCACCTCGGGTGTTGTGATTTTTTTTCTCTCGCAAGACGCCGAAAAATCGGACAATTCAACGATAATTTGAAGTATATCAGTTATTTATTTTTTATGAAATAAAAGTTATCCGAACGTATTTTATATTACATAAAATAAAACACAAATACAATTTAATGACATCAATTTAAAAAAAAAATATGTCTGAAAAGGTTTAATTCTGTAAAAAAATTAAATCAATTTATTATTTTGAATGGGTCACAATTATTTATAAAAAATATATGGTATATGGCAGTCCCAAGTATCCCCTATCTTGAAACACTAAATTCAGTTTTAGGCTGGTATTAAAATTTGAATTCTGTAAAAAATTTAAATCAATTTATGGTTTTGAATGGGTCACAAACACTTATATGAAATATCAAGTCGCTAAATGTATAGTATATGATAGTCCCAAGTTCAAATTAAAAAAATATAAATATAAAGTACAACATTTTACGTTATATAATTGAAAATAATAAAAATATCACTAAAACACAAAACTAATACCTGAAAAACTCAAAACTATTTAAAAAAATGTAAATCTCAACTTCTAAAAATAATCTGCTCAATATGCTGCTAGTCAATTCAGACCCCCTTATTTCAGCGAAGAGGTCAACTAAAATAATAAACAAAAAGACATAACCATCCGAAGCGCGAAAAATAATTGTTGCCGAATCAAATATTGGTGAAAGCGAAGAACTTTATATGGATGATGATTCGCAATGAAGAATTATAATATTAAACCACAAATTATTAATTTTGAATTTCTCGTGAGCCACCAGAGTTTGTGTTAGCCTATGGGTGCCAACTACGTCCACCAATTCAATAAATTAATTCAAAATGACGCCAAAATACTATTTTAGGTAGTCTCCGACTTAATAAAAATATATATGAGAATATAATTTTAATATTTACTTAATAATGATTAACTTTTAATTTTTCGCCAGATACAGAATTATTCAGGTCCTGTGGGGATTCATCCTGAGCGGTTTACAAGCATTGCCGCGCACTAAGAGTATGGTATTTCAGGTAAAATTCCAGTTATTTCTAGTTTTCCTAAAAAACATTTCATTAATTAATTTTATTAATATTTTTACCTGATATAAAAAAAAAATCCTTCCAGGGTGGGATTCCTTCGAAGTTAAGTGAAACGCTGGAGGTTAGGGATCACGTTAGAGAACAGTATGCCGTGAAATTTTAATCAATTTAAGGGTCTTTTAAAAGTATAATTATATAAAGAAATAGTTACTAATACTACTCACTTTTTATAGCAATAAAAAAAATAGGGGAGTAACAAATATACTAATTGTTTAATTTTATTAATTAAAACACTTGGTTTTGTTTCACTGATTTTATTTGTCTCTCCGACTAGTTTCGACCTTATGTCATTCTCAAGGAGATATGTACAAAATTAACATGGACTGGTATTTATACAGGAATTTAAAATCAGGTAATAAGGGCCGTCGAAATGGGGGAGTTCCAGATATCTTCGATGTTATTAAGCGTGGTTTTTCCACGTTTTATTGCCTCCAAATTATCGTTGAATTGTCCGATTGTTCGGCGTCTTGCGAGAGAAAAAAAATCAATACACCCGAGGTGGGATCAATCTGAAGGTGAATTTGGTATGAAAAGATAGAGGACACTTGGGGCTATCAAATACTGTAAATTTAGCGACACGATTTTTCATATAAGCAACTTTTACTCTTTTAAAATCCGAAATTAGTTTTAAATTTCTACAAATTTCACTGTTATATCTTAAAACTTTATCAGACATTTTTCTCGTAATTAGTATCATTAAATCGTGTTTTTATTCAGTTTTACGTGATATAAAATTTATTCGGAAAACATTTTTCAAAATGCGATAAAAATAATATTTATTTCCGGTGCAATTTTTGCTTGAAACTCATCAGTTAAAATCAGTCTACTTGAATGCTCGAATACGCCACAATGGTTTAGAATTATGACTTAAAAAACTGACTTTATTTTTGCCCGATTTTCGACCCGCTTGGCCACATATCTCGCGTTTCCGGGCACTGTGCGCCGTGTCGGATTTGATTTCTACCTCAACGCATACTGCTAAAATAATCAGTCTAACAATTTTATTAATAACACTCAACCTTCAGTTTCTTTAGTGAATTCATGTAAACCTAATAAGGAATTAACCACCATATTAGGCACCGTACTTAATAGAATTACATCTGATTACCCACAACTCCGATTTCTCAAGAAGTTAGAAATAAATTCTCAATATTAAATTTAGCTCATATCGATTTTCATAAACCCGCCCCCATAGATTTATTGTTAGGGGTAGGAGCGGTTATTGACATAATGCCAACGTGTCCTTCACATGTCAAGAGTACTCCTACTGCCGTTCGCATCACACTTGGATGGGTTATTATGGGTTCAGTTCCCAATTTACAGGCAACTGTGTCATCCGCTATTTCTATGTACACTCACATTGAATTAGATCCGTCGTTAAATCAAACTCTTAGACAATTTTGGGAATCTGAAGAAATTCCTTCCTCGCCTCCCCTCTCGGAAGATGATAACAAATGTCAGCAGTATTTTTCCAAATCCACTACCAGAGATCATACTGGTCGATATATTGTAAAATTACCATTTAAATTGAAAATGATCCGCAAGTAGGTTCGAATAGAGAAATCTCATTAACACGTTTTTTTAAACTCGCTTTAACCGAGATAAACAATTCCATAAACTATACTCAGAGAATATACAAGATTATATTGCACGGGATCTACTTCTCATCCAATGCCCTACATTCTTACACATCACGGTGTTAGTAAACAGACCTCCAATGGTTTAGGTATCCGAGTGGTATTTAATCCGGCTAAAAAAGGTTCAAATGAAATAAGTTTAAACGACACTCTTCTTAGTGGTTCGAAATTACAATCGGATATTGGTTAAATAATCACACGTTTCCGTTTTTCACGCATAGCTATCACATGTGATATTCGATCCATGTTCAGGGAAATTTTAATACATCCCGATGATCGCAAATTCCAACATATTTTCTGGCGTTTTTCTGCTGACGACCCACTCATTAAATACGAGCACACACGTGTTATTTTCGGTGCCACTTGTAGCCTTTTTTTGGCACAAAGAACAATTCTTCAATTGATTCAGGACGAAGGTTTACAATATCCTCGTGCTGCCAATGAATTAAAATATCAAACTTACGTTGATGATATCTTGACAGGGGCCGATACTAGGGTTAAGGCTATTGAATTAGGTGACGAACTTGTTAATTTATTAAAAGCTGGCGTATTCGAGCTTAGCAAATGGGTTGACCTCAATGTAATTTCTCAAAACACGAATTCGCCGGAAATTTTAAATGCAAATTGCTTGACAAAGAAAGTATTAGGGTTATCTTGGAATCCTGAAAGTGATTCTTTCATTTACACAATTCATTCTGTTGATGACATTCCGACTAAAAGAGGTATATTATCCAGTGTCACTCTCGTCTATGATGTAAACGGATACCTCAGCCCAATTGTTTTCTCATTCAAGGTATTATTACAATATCTATGGATAATTTGAAGTGGCTGGGATGATCCTTTACTCCCTACTCATTGGAACTATCTTCGCAATCAGTGCTTCGAATTCCTCGGTGGATTCTAGCGTCGCAATACTGCAGTGCCCGTTTAATTACGTTTTCTGATGCCAGTGCTAAAGGCATGGCTGCCGTTATATACATTCGATTAGAATTACCCGACACTATTATAATTCATTTAGTAACTGCAGAAACATGCGTTGCTCCTCTCAAGTGCTGGACTATCCCTAGACTAGAACTAGGAGCAGCTTGTCTGTTATCTAAACTTCTACGGTTCACTATACCCTCATTATCATCTATCACTCTGAAACCTTCAATTTGTTTCACGGACTCAACTACGGTGCTCTTGTGGACTCGGATTCCACCATATCTTTTGAAAACATTTGTCTCAAATCCGAGCTTTTAAACGAGCTTTTTACAGACCTATCGAGGAATGGCCTTTGGACGACAAAACAATTTCTTCGCTTTCTTCACCTGTCCCAGGAAGTAAAGAAGTTACAATGATTGCAAAGTCTTCCTTTGATTCCACAAATTTCATTGAATTATTTGATCGCGTTAGCTCATTCACAAAGCTTTAACGTATACTCGCATATATTTTCCGATTCGCACAACGTTTAAAGACTTCAATTAAAATCATATCTTCAGATAACTGTTTTTCTGGATCTCTTTGCAGTCAGGAATACTCGAACGCCGCATTATTTGCTGTTACGATCACACGATCACATTACCTTAGCGAAGAAATTAAACTTCTCACAAAGGGTGATTTATTTTCCAAACGATATCGTAGTTTATCTCCTTTTTCTCGCCCCAGGGATTTATCATGGTGGGGGGACGATTGGAGAGATCAAATCTTTCTCACAACACACGTCACCCAAAGTTAGTACCGCATCACAGTCGGCTTGCCACGTTATTGTGCGATAATTTTCATTTATTTTCTGCTCGCGTGGTCCGCAATTAATACAATCACTTTTACACCGCATTTATTGGATTCCATCAGCACGTAGTCTCATCCGAAAAATAATATTTAAATGATTGGTATGTTATCGATTCAAAGCAAATCCAATTCATCCTCCAATGGCTGATCTGTGCAACCTAGTAGATGCTTCACCCACACTGGGGTAGTTTTTGCTGGTCCATTTCAAGTTAAAGCATATATGCTGAGAACTACTCGTACTGTTAAATGATATTTATCTCTTTTCGTTTGCATGGTAACTAAAGCTGTTCATTTAGAGGTAATCACAACTCTCACTACAGAACGGAGCATTGCAGCATTAGATAGATTCATTGCTAGACTGGGTTTGCCTCAGCATTTATATTCGGATCAGGGTCGTGCAGCAAGAAACATTTCCGAAATTAATCAATTTTTAAATTTGGCGCGATATTAATAGAATTTCAATCCTCCCTATGCACCACATTTTGGTGGTTTGTGAGTCAGCCGGAGTAAAATCAGTAAAATTTCATCTCAAACGTGTCATAGGCTCACAAATTTTAACGTTAGTAGAATTTCAGACTGTTATTACTAGCATAGAGGGTATATTAAACTGTCGTCCACTCTGCTCGGTATCAAACTCTCCGGAGGATGATACTGATTATCTCACACCAGGGCATTTTTTTATAGGTGGTCCTATCCTATCTCGTCCTGAAATTCCTATTTTAGACGAACCAATAAATCATCTTACTCGATGGCAACTCACTCGCCAACTTGTCCAATCCTTTTGGAAGCGATGGAGCCGTGAATATCTTCACACTCAGATACACACAAATATATGAAGGCGATCTCGTGTTTTGGTACGTGGCGGGAATGTCATCTACACAATGGCCAAAAGGCATAGTTACTAATTTGATGCCGGGCGAAGACGGGGTTGCGAGGGTTGTAAAATTAGGACCAAAGCAGGTGATGTAACACGGCCGATATCCAAGATCATATCTCTACCCTCTGCCCTTCCAATAAATACCTTGTTTCATCGATGCTTTTTTTTGTTACCGTAATGTCTCACAATGTTTTGTTGATCACTTTAACTAATGTAATAATTTCAATTTTTTTTTATATTTTCCGTTGGAGGCACAAGTGTCCCGCTCATTTTCCCCACTTTTGTCATCCCCTCCTAATTGCCTGTAGGTACAGTGAGGAGACAGGATTCGCAAAATAGCGAGTGAAATCAACACACGTGTTCTAAAACCGCTAATGTTAAGTACCGTAATTGTTAATATTTATTACGAGTACCGGGCCCGGGAGCGAGCCAACAGGTAAGTCCTTTTTACCATATTTTCCGACCATCGCTTGTTGTGTCCAACGGAAAACTCCGCGAACATAACACCCTTACGCGGGAGGTCTCTAAAAATTCTACAGTCTACGTTCCTCTCGAAATTCACATCATAACAATAATTAATAACACCTATATAACGACGTAGCGTGGCACCGTCAAATTAATTTAGTTCGACGTAAGACTACGGCACACGGACGTGAATTCACGTCGCGTTTGAGCGGGAAAAAACGCCGAAAAAATACACCACATGGATTTAAGCTTGGCCGGCCAGACGCTGCGTGAATTCCCGCCGGTAGGACGGCTGGCGAGCGCGTCTTCAAGGTTACCGGCCAGAAAATACGCCTGGTTCCATTTGCTTGCGGGATTTCACGCGAAATGAGTGGCCACACGGGCGGAAAATCACGCAGTAAACTATTTGTCCTACCATCTTCTGGTTTTTATTTCGTCATGGAATTTTTTGATTGTGAAACAATAATTATCGAAGTGCAAAAGCACCCTTGTCTTTATCATTTAAAACATAAACTTTATGAAAACAGGGATTTGAAGAGGGATTGCTGGATTTCTGTTACCAATATTGGATAAATCCAATATTTTCTTTGACATCGACAACGTAAACGGCAAATAACAAGAGCAGTACAAAATGAAACAAATGCATTTTTATTTAAAGAAATTCGGTCCATTTTTCACAAACCTTCTAAGGACTCCGACGCTCGTGTGGCCACGTCAGAGGGGGAATTCCGGCCAGCGTGAAAAAACGCGAAATAAACAGCGTGAATTCACGTCCGTGTGGCCGTAGCCTAAAACGCATGACATGAGTCGAAAACTGAAATCAATTTATTCCAAAAATAGTTATTCCTAGCTTTATTCCGTGCATAGCAACCGACCCACGTAGGAGTATTTGCAAGAAAAATCCGGTTAAAACTTAAAATCACAAATCTAGTAATTAGTATTAAGTGGTCCATCAAATACCAGCTAAATAAATGCTCTATGCGTTCATTTGTTCCGTAAATTAGGTCAGAACTCAGTCGTTATACGAAACGCGTGTGCTTGTTTTTGACGCTTTTATTTGTGGGACATATTTATTGTATAATTTGTGTTTGTTGCTGGAACGAGTTTTGAAAAAAAACCTTCTGGATATGGAAGAAGACGGTATGTACTTTACTTTAGAACAGTATTTTATTAATTTCCAGTTTAATCAACAAGTTTAAGAACAATGTTTGTAAGTCGTATAAATGTGTAATAATTTTTGCATTAAACTTTTAGAAAAAAGTGTTTTTAAGTATCTGTCGGGTATTGTCGGGTTTTTTTCTTTGTACACATATAAAATTCAGATCATTCTCGAATATATTTCGCAAAAAAATCGTCCGCTTACTTCCGCCATTTTGTGTACTATTAGTTTAAATTTGAAATGTCAATAAGTGAATTATTAAAAAAAAACTTACATCTGAGAAAATTATGTCAAAAACCCAAAACATTTTTTTTTCAGATTCGTTTTTGGAAGTAGAACGTACTGTATTATATGACATTATGCAAAATTTAAAAAAAAAAGCTGGACGAAATTTCATATTATGGAAGAAGAACTTTTGAAGAAAACGAAATGCCCAAATGATAAAAGAATTGTTTTAAGTCGCGCCTTAAAGAATTTCAAGAGCGAGAAGAAATGGGTGGCCGCCAGTTATGAAAAAGAACGTTTCTTAAAAAATAATCATCATTGGCTCACATCATCTATAAAATTGTCAACCTGGTGTACACTAAAAGGGGGAGGACGGCCATCTAAACCTTTTAGTGAATTAAGTGACCGTACTAGCACCGGAAAACAGAAGAATTACGGGAGCAGGTACCTCCCGAAGAGTTAACCTACTCAGCTGGCGTAAGCCAACGTGCTGCTGGAAATTCAGACTTGCCAAAAGTAATTAAAGTAATTAATTAATTCTTTGAGTCATTACTACACTTATCGTATAAAAAGGTTTAGGGTAATACTGGAGGTAATTTCAAGTGGCTACAACATAGATACTGATAAGTATGCAGTATATGCACATGAAACCGCAAAATTGTACGTAGAATTATATGGGTGGCATCCCATGTCACCCACAATTCATAAAATTTTAATGCATGGTTCTGAAGTCATATCACATGCGATGCTACCTATAGGCCAGTTGTCGGAAGAGGCAGCTGAGGCACGGAACAAACATTTCCGGCAATATAGATTGAATTTCGCCAGAAAATTGTCACGAGTGGAGTGCAATAGAGACGTAATAAATAGACTATTACTAAGTTCGGACCCTTACGTAAGTAGTAATAGACCGAGGCAACATAAAAAAGTAAGCCATTTTCAAAAGAGGCAATGTGCCTGTTGATGGCAAGTACTCCGTCTTTAACTCCAAATGAAAAAAATAACGACGAGGCCACGGAGGAAGACGAAGATGATGACGAAGACAATAATTTTATTAGTGAATAAAATTAAAAGCTTGTGAATATTATAATAGTTGCATATTTTTTTGAAAATACAGAAAATTATGGTAGTTTTCTGTATTTTATTATTTATTATTGTTTTTTGTTATATTATGTTTCAATTAAATCAATTAAATAGTTTTGACCGGTTTTTTCAAACAAATACTCCTATGTGTGACCCTTAGCTTAATATCATCGACTTGAGATTCGCGCTTTCTATTCGCTTTGGCTAGTAACTTCTTTCCCTTAGCTAACAATCCAAAACAAATTATTTTCAGATTCGGTAATCGGATCGTTAGCATGTGGCATACTTTATTCGATTGATTTTGTATATTGACAAACTAATCAAGCAGCAAATTCAACTTTTCAATGCGAGTATATAAATGGAGCACGACTACTGTATTTACGTCGAGGCAGTTAACATGATTATCAAAGCGTATAACGACGTCTGAATGGTACAACGTTTTAATGATTCGAATGAAACTGTCATGATGAAATGTGCAAATCAAAGCGATCTCATAGAAGTGAAAATTGAATACCACCGTGTATACCCTACAAGCTTCAAACGCTGTTTAATTTTATTTTAAATACGTGCAGTTTTTATATACAATTTCATTTTCTGTAGAGCTTTTAAAACGATAGAGCTTCGTATTAGGATCTATTAATATGTAAGTATAATTAGTACCCTTATGTTTTGTTAATAATGTAATGCAGGACTATATTAGCTAGAAAGCTTTCGCATTGAAAACGATAGTTTATTTAGTGAATACGATCAATGTAAAATAAACAAATAATATAGATAGCTCAACGCTCACATACAACTGACGGATGCCGGATGCCCAACGCCTCATTGATATTTTGCATTAAACATTGAATAATAATAACAATAATAATATTTATTTGCATTAGACTAAAATACAGCATGGGAAATGTCAGAAAATGCAATGCAAATACAAACTAAAACTAAAAATAAAATTAAAATACACATAAGTAAAAAATAACTCACATAATAACGACAAATACTAGTACACATAATTTCAAAGTAGCACGCAAAAAACTCAGTGATTGAATAAAATGAATGATGTAACAAAAGGGATTTCTCTTTCTTATTAAACAATTTATAACTTGAAATTAATTTAAATGAGATAGGTAATTTATTATATAGGGCTTTTATTATACCTCTGAACATATGATTGTTAATGCCTATGTTGAATCGTTAAATAATCACATCAACGCATTATAACGTGGGCAATCTTACTTACTCCGTTTTATTTAATTGTCAAAATTGTGTTAATAAAAATGTATTACACCACCGAAGAAAGAATACAAATAATTAATTGGTATAAGAGCGGGAACAGCACTCGAGCTTTTAGAGATTTGTTTTCGGTTGCATACCCAAGCAGGGTTAAAAGAAGTCACACTTTAACGGAAGAGACGAAATGAAACTCATCATTTTATATTACGTAGAACAGAACCCCATATGATCTTTAAGAGTTATTACAGGACAGTTTCAAATAAGTTCGGCTTCCGTTTATATGACATTAAAAGAATTTAAATAGAATACTTACAAGTTTTCAAATCATCAGCAATTACCAAATGAAGACAAAGGCAAACGAACGGAATTCTGCGAAATGGTATTTAACCCTTTGCATTCCAAAGGTACTCGTAAGTACCGGAAAATTAGTAATTCTTAAAATGCCACCCCTATAAGTAATTTTAATTTGTATTATTTCGTGACTTATTTTTGTTTATTTAGGTAAATTTTAATAATCCAATTGAAAAAAAAAATAAAAAAATTACAATTTCATATATTTTTTTGACTGGTACTTATAAGTACCTTTGAGTGTAACTGAGTGGAAAAGAAAAAAATTGGAATGGGTTTATTTCCTGAAAATTTATTACAAACTTACAAACTTTTCTTAGGACTACATTATACAAAATTATGAAATTATTATTATGAAAAACTATATGTTATGATATTGTACAAAACAATTTTTTTTTTCATTCACACATAGAAAAACACCACATAAAGAGCAGGTCGAATGTGGTTTTGATTGGATGCCTTGAGCACTGCACATCTCACATCTTCCTCTCCTATCAACAAATTGGGGCCAATGATTTCCTCTGTTACCCAGCCTAATTTCGTCAGATACGCTGTAGTTGTAACGCCTTCTTTTGGAGGCTGGGCCCGAAGCTACAGATTTTCTTTTTACTTGCTCACGTTTCGGAGATCTGCTGCACAATCCAAGAGTTACTTCTCTTCTGAAGGCTAGTACGGTTATGGGTTCTTATATATACAACAAAAGCATTTATAAAAGCGATTTCCAAACAACCCCAAAATATTCTGTGCCACCATTTTTTTGAGCGCCTATCAATCCCATAGCATTGGCGTAGTTGGTCGTGGTAATCAACCCCTCCCATACATTTATTGTAGTCATAAACAATTTCTGGTCCAGGAATATAAGAAATGGTACCATCACGCAGTTTTCGTTTGATCGGTACACTTTTAGTTCCATGAAAATTGGAGGCTAGTGTCACTACTTTATTGTCTTTCCATTTGAAGAAAGTAATGCCAGTGTTCGATGTTTTGTGATCAAAGTCACCTCTCTTTAAATTTTTGTCAATTATCATTCCTTTTGGAAGCCCTTTTCGGTTTGATCGAATTGTCCCACAAGCTAGAGTGTTTTCTAGTTTTAATTTCTCCAAAAGTCTTACAGTTGTAAAGAAGTTATCAAAATACAAGACTTTGCCCTTATTCTAGTCTTGTTGTGTCAACTCTAGGACAATTCTTTCTCCCAAATTGAAATCTTTAAAATTTTCGTTCACTTTTTCGTTTTTACCTTGGTATATTTCAAACTTTTTAACAAAGCCAGACATATCTGATAACATCAAAAATTTGAAACCTCTTTTCACAGGCTTCATTGGATTATATTGTTTGATTGAAGAACGACCTTTGAATTTCACAATTGATTCATCAACACACATTTTCTGTTCTCCTACATAATTTGAAAATACCACATTGAGTGAGTCAACAAAGGGCCGAACTTTGTAAAGCTTATCTGTGTTATTGTTGGGAATGAGAGCATTGTCGTACGTTCGCAAGTATTGTTTGGAATCTATTTCTAGACATGGTTTCTGGTACAATTTCAAGTTTCAGATCATCTGCGGAAGACCAATAACTTTCTAGATTTGGCAGAACATGATATCCCATAAGGAAATTCAATCCGATGAAAGCTAACATTTCATTCTGTGTAATGTTTAGTGTCTTATTATTTTGAGTACCATACAAATTTGTTTGGAAAGTAATATCTGGAATTACATTACCCAAAAGCTTTACAAAGACATCCGTAGCAGTTATGCAATCTCTAAAATAAGTTTCTTCCCAAGAACCAGGTTGATATTCAGGTAGGATAGTAGTTGATCTTTCAACTTTTTGCCATGTACGTGCAGGCTCCTCTCTAATCGGGTCTTCGGTTTCATTACCTTCTATTTCCTGCGTTGGTTCGGATTCAACCTCTTCACACAAATCCTTTGGTTCTCTTTGTTCAGAGTTATTTGTTTGACTAATAAAAACATGTTCATTTTGATCCTCATTGCCAGATTCAGCATCTGATTCAACATCTGTCTGTACATTATTATCCTCATCCAAATCAAACTCGGCAAAAAATTCGTCATCATCCACTATTTCCAGTAACTCCTTATCGGTCAAAAGCTGTTTACTTTTCCAAGGAAATGGCATTCTGTAAAAATTTGAAAAATAATAAAATTCGATAAATTATACACTAACCGCCAAAGGTACTTATGAGTACCATATAGATAAAGATGTGTATCTTGTTTGAAATGGACTAAACATACAAATATTTTAATAGACAACATAAATAAAGGTCTTACTTACATTAATTGCTTGCTGGATTTCAATTGTAACAACAAATACCACGATATCAATATAATTGAACACGTTGCTTTCTAACCACCAAGCTGTCACAACAAGCATGAAAACAGTGACAAAAATCAGTGTTACCAAATTTACCAAACAAACATTATGTTGTTTCTACAGTCGTTAAAAGTACCCTTGGCGTTTTAAAGGAGTTTGATCAATAATAGTGGAGTATAGGGGGAACAAAACCTGCGAACTTAAAAGTACCGTCGGGAGATAAATAGGCCTACACAAAAAAAACTGCCTGGAAGACAAAGGGTTAATGTAATTAACCTAACTTTATTCGTAATGTGTCACCTTTGAGTACTTGGTTACGTACAATTTTAATTAAACGCCATGCGTTGATGTGATTATTTTACGATTGAACATAGGCGTTAATAATAGTATGTTAAGTGCTAAACTAAAAGCCCTGTATAATTTAATTGCCATAGCATGATTAGGAATCAGTAAATTAAAAAATTTACTAAAATTATAGTTATTAATGGTCTACATTTATCAAATTTATACAAGTTACGCCTGATATAACATACATTAAAAAAAATACAACTGTTAAAATTTTTCATTTTTTGAAGTTCTTGGCAGAAGGCTTTAGGATGTTGAAAAGTCCTTATTATTTTCTGTGGCGATCGCCACTAGGGTGACTCACCACCAGCGCCACTCGCTATGCACGATCCCCCACCAAACGAAAAGGGCCGCCCGCAACCTGAACAGAGGGCGCGCCCTACGCTCGCACGACGGTTGAGGCCGCACGACCCACTTAAATAGGGTATGTGCCCCCTCATCTCGTCACTTCGATCAGCACACTGCAATCGAACAGTCAGTACAGTCGGTAAGTCTGACAAGCGAGCTTACCAAGGCACATATCTAAACACACGAGCTCACCAAGGCACGTGAATCAAAGCAAGCTCACCAAGGCACGTTACGACAAGCTCCCCACGGCATGCGATGCTACGCATTCCGGTCCAGCAGCATCAGACCCGGAGCACATCACGCCGGAGTCGACGCTACGTCAGTAGAAGAGTACGACGCTACTGCGTGGACCACCCGAGGCTATTATCACTAATCCCATCGACATCACGGAGGCGAGGTCCAGAGCGAACCCGAGGACCAGCAAGGACGCACGCCATCCCGAGGCCCGCCACCATCGCCGACGAGGACCCATACGTACAGGACATCACGACGACTGAACCTGACCGAGATCCTGTACACCCGAGTGAACCCGACGACCGTGCACCCACCCACAGGACCCGCGCCGATTTTCAGTCCGCGGAATCCGCGTCGCGATACCGACACCGCGCTAACCTTAATTATCTGTAGCTGTATATATTCGTATTCTGTAAATAAACTGTTATGACCACATCGAATTCTCTTGGATCCAACGAACTACGCAACGCAACCCCCACATTTTCTTTTGTAAAATTAAGATATTATTAACGAGGGCAGAATTTCCCCAGCACGTGACTCAATAGTTAATTGACATAAGCAACATAATACATTTTTAAAACATTAATTGTAATAAATTTTCGCATTTGTCAAATGATAAAAACATGTTAGAGACACTATCAACATGTGTGTTCCAATTCAAATTCGAGTCCATCACAGGAGCTAAAAAATTGACGAAATTACTTTAACGACTTGTTATTTACATGCACAAGTAGATTGTGATCTAAATAAGTTGATGAAAACAAAAGCATATTAGTTTTTAAATCATTCAAAGCCAAACCAGTACGCTGACAATCTCTGATTCAACCAACCTGGTTGATTGAACTATTTCAAAATTACTTTTACCGATTACTGAGGTAGATGCATCAGCAAAAAATAATGTAAAAACACTATTAGATATGGATTCGTATCATTTAATATCATTTAAAAATAAAATCAATAACAGTGGACCTAGAGTACTACCCCGAGGAACCCATTTGCCTCAGATAATAGAGTATCACTGTTTAAAGAAAATGAAACCCTTTGAGATTAGCCAACTAAATATGTGATCAATCAGTTAAATGTTTGGCCTCTTTTGCCTTGATCAAATAATTTGTTCAGGAGAAGCTGGTGTTTAATTGTGTCAAATGCCTGTGTTAGGTCGAAATAGACACATGCGATTTTATTTCTAGCCTCAATGTGTTTGATGATATAATTATATAAGAACAGAATTGCGTCAGATGTTGCAAGTCCTTTACGAAAACCGAATTGGTTGTTTAATAGAATATTTTGTTTAAATATTGTTTCCCCATCAAGCACATACATACCGGTTTCGACCTTTCAGGTCTCATCAGTGTAGTTAGTTGCTGACCCATATCTGTCGGTGGTTAGCCTACTATAATTCGGTTCAGTACAATATTTACCGTTAATATTTTCTTTATTTATAAAATATGTCAATCTGTTAAAGAATGCTTTTTCATAAATTTTCGAAAAAAAAGATAATAGAGCCACTGCCCTATAATTAGTAATACTGCTTTTATCGTCTTTCTTATAAATTGGGACTATTGACCAAATTATCGCTTAACACAAACTGTCTTTATAATTGTGCGATTTCATCAACTGACATTGGGGAAAGAAATAAAGATTTTTGCACATAAAAGGAGATTTAATGTTTAATGTTTGCCATATTATTAGTTAGAATAAATCAACAAATTCGGTGAAGTAATTATTAAAAACCCTTGGAATATCATGCAGATGTTTTTATTATATTACCCTGAGTATCTGTAATTACTGGCTGAGTAATCCATCGAGTTCTTATTTATTTCCTGACCAATGATCGACCAGGCTGATTTTGATTTATTATTTGAGTTAAGCAATACACTATCATAGTAACTTTGTTTGTGTACATTCAACATTTGCAGCGATGGCCCGTGGATGTTCGGCGATGAGGAAACGAAAGAAAATTTGACCGCAAAAGCAACAGAATATTTGTTTCCTGTATTAGAGTAAGTAGTGCAGCACGAACGGCATCTTTAATTTTATATCATTTGTTTGTTTATAAATTGTTTAAATATTCTCGCAGAAAGATCCCTAGATTTCCAATTTCTTCACTTATCCAGCGCTTTCTTGCGGTTTGAGTTCAGTTTATAAACCTCTAGAAGGGAACACGTTTCAAAAATGTCCAAAATTCCAATCTTCATTTTGTATTAAAAAATCCCATCCGGGTGGTCACTTTTTCGGAACGAAGAAGTGGCCGTTCGGGTCTATGGATGTTTAGTGTATGTCCCATTTATTATAAATGATTATATACACACAAATTATCGGTTGTGGCAGAATAGCTTAGTTGCTTACGCCAATTCCCAAATCATCCGCACTTCCTCAACCCGACTTCCCGTCAACCATCCTTCCATAAAAAAAAAACTACAAAATAAATTCTTTGGATCTTATCTGCATCTATTTGATTATTACAACATTATTACAACATGCTGGAAGAATTTGCCAAATTTGGTTATCCATTCAAGAGGTATGCTTAAAAAACAAAAAAAAACAATTGGAAACGAATTAAAGTTTTGGTCCTATTTACATTTATTCGAGTATAACATTTCCCTGGAATATTTTTTAAAATCTGCTATTTTGTTCAAGAGTTATCTTTTCAAAACCACAAAACAGTTGAACGACGCATTGAATTTTCTATTCTACGGGTAGAACACTTTGCAGGATGAATTTTTCTCTACTTATTAATTTTTCGCAGGTATTGTTTAAACATTTAAAATGACGCATCAGTGTTTCTAGAATTAAAAAAAAAATTATGAGCTTGAAATTAAAGGTAGTGCCATGGCTCCTTAGGTCTTCATAACGAGCCGTCCCTGTACATGAGCAAACCTTGAGTGCATGACAAAACAAACACATCCAACGAAAACCCAACATAATAATATATACAACTCAAAATATTTTACAGAATCATTATCGGATGAGTGAATTAGAAAAATTGTTAAAGAGATAATTACAAGATTAGCTATGATAAATAACCTAGAGCTAGGGGAATTGCTGTCAATAATATTATTAATGTACATGAGAAACTCCGCCCTAATACTACTCCTGCTAAAGTTTACAGCAAAGTTTGGCTTACTTATCAGCACAGCGAGAAAAATACGACTAAGTTTAAAATTATATTTTAATCCATTAAAACTAATTACTAAAGTTAACATTTGCTTTTGCAATTATAAATTAATTGGTAATTTAATAAGATTAAGATGAATCTGGCGACGGCAAATAACATTTAGCCACTATAATTTAACTTTTAATGAAGAGGATATTTGCGACCTTAAAACATGGAAAATATTTCAATTCAGTTCAATTTAAATTTTGCTCATTACCGCACATTTAGATTTTAAAGTACTTCGGCAGTATTACTTGTAATTATCTTTCTATCGTTATGTTAAATATATTAATTTATTTCATTATTACAGGTATAGAGTAACTTTTGATTAATCGACAATATTGCCTTGAGGAGCTTTATGCAAACACATAAAACACAGTCTTTCAGATTTGTCCACTATTGATTAATTTTGCATTGAATGTCTATTAATGAGGATCCACATCAAAGTTGCAGAGAGCACGATGAAGAGAGTTACATCCTATGTGAAGTAGTGAAGTGATGAGATAAACGGTTATTTTCCAGTAACTATTATAAAAGTTACTGTTACTACAAAATAGTTACTGTTACTACAAAATAGTTACTGTTACTACAAAATAGTTACTGTTACTACAAAATAACTAGTTATTTAAACGGTTATATAAAGTAGACTTTTTTTTTACTAAATTTTGGCGACGTGATAACCGGAATATCGGCTCGTCACATAGTAGAGATTACAAGAGTGAAATTGTGATATAAAAGATGGAAAGTGTAGGGCGGCTCGCTGATAACTAAAGGCTACTACCAACTTAAGGGTCAGTATTAGCAGTAAGAGGTTTAGCTACAATTTATAACAATAAACAAACACATGAGGTTAAGTGAGAGAAGAATATACGCAGGCGCGCAAATAACGGCACTAGAAGAGATACAATAGCGAGTAACGGTCTCCAAGGGTCGACCCGGGCCGATACACGTTCTAGCGCGGTGCGGAACAGCCGAAAAATTTGAAACGGCGCGGCTTGTTTTGTTCCCGATTAAAAAATACAATAATAAAAAATTGGAGATAGCGAAGAATACTCGACGGACGACGGTAGAAAAAGAAGAAAGGACGAACAAGAAGCATTCATGAAGACAAAAAAAAACATATCGAACACCAACAAAAACAGGATATAAAGAAGATAAATTAGACATGATATTAAATATGATGCAAGAAGTAAAAATAAAACTACAACAAATAAGAAACGACTAGAAAGAACATGGGGATGAAATAAATCAAATAAAACTGGAGAATAGTAAACTCGGGAAGGAGAATGAGAAAATCAAAGGTGAAAACGAGGAAATAAAGAAAGAGTTAATGGAAATCAAAACTAACTTAGAGGCTATGGAAAGAGAAAAAAAAACGTTATAATGAAGGGCATAAAAATAGACACAAACGATGGGGACATATTAAAAACAACAATTAAAAATTTTCTGAAAGAGCATTTAGAGATAGAAGTTAAAGTCAAAGAGGCCTATAAAATCGGCGAAAAAAGCTGCTTAGTGAAGTTGGAAAAATACCACATTTTCTCCTGCGACAGCATCTATGGCGGGGCCAATCTCCGATTGAAGCAGCTCAAGGTATTTTCCCCCGTTTAAGTGCCCATCAATGAAGAAGGGGCCTATAATATTAGATCTGTATATTTCTAACCATACGTTGACTGACTGCGGATATTGGGAATGGTTATCGATCACTAAATGCGGGTTCCCCGTATCCCAATAGCGATAATTTTGCACATTTGGCTCTCCATTTTTGGTAAAGGTCGATTCGTCAGAAAAACAAATGTTGTTAATGAAATATCTGTCCACATTGGCCATTTCCATTAGTGTTTCACAGAAAACCATTCTAGAATACCTGTCTGGCTCAAAAATCTCCTGGTGATTCGAAAACTTGTACGATTTAAACTTGTTCTTCTTTAAAATTTTAAGAGCGGTTGTATTGTGCAAATTTAAATCGTCGCCAATTTGCCGAATTCTAATGCGGGGATTTGCAACGGCCGCAGCAATAACGTTTATTTCGTTTACATTATCTCGCACAATTTCTTCTTCCTCGGCTATATTTGAAGTATGCTTTAAACAGGACTGGCAGGGTTTAAAAACGGATCCATATTTTGCTTGGTTTGCAATCACGTTCTGAATCGTGGAAATAGCGGGTATCGGCCGATCGGGATATAAACCAACAGACAAGTTTCGAACTTCATTTACACTACTACCGGAATAAAACCACTTCAGAAATATGTTTTTTTCAGCAATTGTATAAGACATTATTATGAATTACTTAATTGAGAAGCGCACCTAAATATCGAAACGGAGTGCGATTTTACGAAAAGTCAAAACTTATAGTTGTTGATGACGCAAAATTTTGTTGAAAAACCATGGCTATTGTTATTTTTTTCAAATTATTAATATCTTCGTTTTCTGCTACTATTAGTACTATTTTGAAAATCCCGACCTATCATATAGCATTTTAAATTCTGAGCAACTTTGACCTCTTATGATTTTGCTCTAAAATAATTAGGGGAGCAGGAAACTGCAAAAGTGTGATTTTACATGTAAATTCCTATTACCGAGCGGTCGGATCAGCACCCGGTATAGGCGAAGATTTAAAGCTTCGTGAAAAAAGCAACTTACACTTCGAAAATAAAAAAAAAGGTCCGATTTACTTGAAATCGAATGCAACCATCCATTTTGCTACTCAAGATGTATTGAACTTTGAAACTAAATATTGGAACGCCATTGTTGAAAGGATTTTTTACACTATCCAGTTTGTTATCGGCGTTCTATCGAGAACGCCTCAACTTGTTCAATCAGCGAAATTACGGGCGTTAATATTTTCTTATATCATTTTCGCAACAACGATCCTATTTGAATTAGAACGCGTACCTCCCCTAATTTATTCATATTTTACTGCTTCCTAAATTGCACCTCATTCACGTAGTTTTCCAAATGAGTAAAGTTCGTTCCGTAAATTGAAATGCAAATGATCAACTAGAATAAGTAAGCTTCGTAAAATCGTAACCATAAATATTTTTAGAGACGTGCTTTACACAATAGAACAAGAATCTATTTTTGGGCGGAAAATTTTTCACCCTAAACTAGTCTTAACATGCGTTTACCGGAATCTGGGACGCGCAGGGTTGCTCGGGTAAAACCTAATTTCGCGTGACGGAAATCCCCATAGTGTTTTTCGCGTTTTCTAGTTAAACCATGCGTCGTACAGAAATGCCACATACGCCATCGAAAAGCCTGTACAATTTTACTCAAGAAAACTAAATCCCTAAGCTAGGTGTTTACGGAATTACAGACATACAAGCTAATTAATGTCATAATGCATAAATTTGCCCGTCATTTTCACATTTGCACGCAGTTTCGCGAAATAACAACTATGCATAAACAATCATATTATACCCCTTTATGTCTGGACAATTTTTCACCGTCTAATTCGAACCAGTTATCATGATATTCGCGATTTCATTTCTAAACCAGACATAATGATTTTGAATAAATTAGAAACAACCTTACTTGTTGCAGAAAGCATTAAATAAATTCAATAAAACGAAATATAGCCTGAATATATGAATATTCAACCTGTTCGTAACTCTGCAAGCAAAAATTAAGTCTTACTAAGACAATAAACAAATAACTTATTGAAACAACTACTTCCCTGGCTAGTGCCATGCCGGATATTGAATGATACAAAAGAAATTTACATTATTACTAGTACTAAGTACTTAGTGAAATAACATTGGTTTAAGATCGTTTATTTCTACCCACAGGACTAGCTTGAAAATTAAACTAAATCTCGAAACGCGTCTGCAGATGGCTATTTACTTAATTTTTGCATTTTATAGTTTAAAGTTTTCAAATTCAATTTTTTTTAAGTTTAAGTAATAGGGCGCACTATTCACCGTTTTCGAGAAAGAAATTGATTGATTCTAACATTAGGATATTTAAATACACATGGATTTATAAAAACTATAAAAAGAAAATGAATGAACCCAACTTCAACAATGGGGTTCGATTCTTCGACCTTCCGACTACGAATCGGAGGATTTATCGATGTGCCAAAAGGTCGGTATATGTTTGTTAACACAAAAGGTGTATAAACATACGAATAAATTATAAATTAAAAAAACATTTTTTCTCGAAAACGGCTGAATAGTGCGCCCTATTACTTGCACCTGTTACACTCCTAGTTATGACCTACACGTGTGCCAAAGATGGATGAAATCGGTGAGTCACACATCTGATCCTTTCCTTGTCAGTGGCAACGGTTTTAATTATGGGAAGAACAGAAATCCCAATAGCTATACGAAATTTAGTAGTGAGAATGCGTAAACAAAAAAAATCTTACAGTGAAATAGCAAAAGCAGTAGATTTATCACATAGTACAGTGCAGACAATAATTAAAAATTTCAATAACACTGGCAATATATTCAACAAACCGAGATGCGGCCGTCCGCGAAAATTACATAAAAGAGATGTTAGAGCAATTTTGAAAAAAAATAGATCAGAACCAAAAACTAGTGCTACAAAGCTAGCCATTCAGATTCTGAATGATAGCAGAAAGATTGTAAATGCAGAAACCGTGAGAAGAGTGCTGCGTTCGGAAGGTTATCATAGTTGATATCCACGAAAGAAGCCACTGATTTCTACGACAAACAAACAGAAACGACTAGACTTAATAAGCACCATGATAAAGACTTTGAGTTTTGGAAAACTGTTCTCTTTACTGACAAAAATAAATTCAACATATTTGGTTGCGATGGAAAGGGCAAAGGGTGGTGAAAAGTCGGCGAAGAATTAAAATCCCAAAATTTAACATCCACTGTTAAACATGGTGGAGGCAGCGTCATGGTTTGGGGCTCAATGGAAGCGGCTGGAGTGGGGAAATTGGCTTTTATTGAGACTACGATAGATCATAGGATATACCCAAATATATTGCGAGATAATTTGGCACCGTCAGTGAGGCAATTGCAACTTGGTGATCGTTGGACGTTTCAACAAGACAACGATCCTAATCATACTGCTAAAGTAGTACGGGAATAGATATTATATAACGTGCCTAAGCAATTACATTCCCCTCCCCAGTCGCCTGATTTAAATCCAATTAAGCACCTTTGGGATGAATTAGAAAGAAGAATTCAAAAATTCCACATTACCAGTAAAGAATCGTAAAAAACGCTTTACAACCTACATGGGAACAAATAGCACCAGAAATAACAGAAAAATCTGGTACTATCAATGCCTAGGCGCCTTCAGGCAGTCCTTGAAATAAATGGAGGACCAAGAAAATATTAGGAATAAACAAATATTAATATTGTATGTAGGGATAGGAAATTTACATTTTATTTTACTGTTTTGAAATGTGATATTTTTTTAAATGTTTTATATTTTTATTTATGTATTATTGTTATAGTTTATGACTTGGTTATGTAGAAAATAAAATAATTTCACTGATTTGTGAGTTACAATCAATTTGCAGGGAGTATGTAGACTTTTGTGACTGACTGTATGTAGAAATCCGTCGTTAGACAAACCTTACCAATGCGAACATCAATGATAATTAATTACGCTAAAAAAGATACCCAACCATATGCAGATTTAATTCATGTAATTATGAAGGGCTGTAAATACCCAGAAAAGGAGCTACGTTCTCCTGTTAACTATCTACACCCAAATAACAGAGTAATATTCTACATACAATACAATATTCTCTACGGCCTGTGTATTGTGCTAATTATTTAGTCAACCGCTTCGCAGTGTTGCGATCCGCATCTTCGGAGGAAGTGGGTAGTTTGCCCAAAATTCGTTATGGTGCAACCTGGTCTTTACCGAACCCTATAAAGCCAGTCGCCGCAAAGAAGGGGGGATTCAAGGTGAATTCCAATTCACCCAAGCCGCCAGCCACCACACCTAAACCACCCAGCATCACTCCCACAACAAATACCGCCCCCACACCAATTCCAAAAGGCCCCCTGGACATTGCTCAAATGCTCAAAGACTCCACCTTAATTAGTAATATCGCCAGACTCGAGGCACTAGGTCCGATTCTCGCCGGCATCGGGAAACTTTAAACTTTCACCCTTTCTTCAAATAATAAAGTAATTCCGTCCGAAACGCGCAGAATAGGCACGTGGAATGCTAATGGTCTCACAGATAAATCTTCTGAACTAGAGCAGTTCATCCGTCGTCTCGACATACATATAATGCTTGTCAGTGAAACTAACTCTTCCACGCGACATGGCTTGTATATTAATGGTTATAATCTTCATCTTACCCCTCGTGCGACTGGAAAAGGTGGTGGCACCGCTATCTATGTCAAACGTGGCCTTGATTACTCTGTTCTAGATAATCCAGACACTCAGTCTCTTGAAATCACTTCCATTATAGTTCGCATCAATGGCGAAAAAGTTAAGATCATTAGCGCTTATCAGTCTCCCTCGAGATCTTTTATAGCCCAAGACTATGAGAACGTCCCCTCTGATGATGTTCCAACCATAATCGGGGGCGACTTCAATGTCAAGCACCCCAGCTGGCGGAGTCGCACCACAAATCCTCGCGGTCGTAACCTTTTTGACTTCATTTTGACATTCTTGATTTCTTTATCGTGAATCGTTTAGATTACGACATTGATGTCTCGACAGTTTCCAAACTGCATTCAGATCATAATCCTGTCATCATGGATATTCATACAGAAATTTCTAGATATGAGAAAACAGCTAGATCCACTGACTGGGCTAAATTCAATGACATTGTCCTAAGCCTCGTTCCACCAATTCCGGTGATGCGCAATAAAAACGAAATCGATGAAGGTGTAAAAACCCTTACAGCGGCTATCCATAAAGCCATTGATGAATCCACGACGGAAAAGTCTGTTTCTCAGAGCGATCCGCTCAATATTCCTCGTAATATCCTCGAAAAAATTAGGGGAAAAAATCGTGTCCGTAGAATATGGCAACGCACACGCTGTCGCCAAACGAAGCAAAATCTTAATCAGCTTCAGAACGAAATTCATAATGGTCTTAAAGATCTTCGTAATAATCGCTGAAATCGGCTCATTGACGATGCCACCCAGTATAAACCTCAACTTTGGAAGCTCACTAAGGCTTTCACCAGAGCGACTTCGGCAATCCATGGAAGACAAGGTGTTGTCTACCTTGCGGAAGACAAAGGCGAAGCCTTCGCGGAGAGCCTAGAGTCGCAGTTCTTGCCTAACCCTCTCACTACTAGCGACGAGCTTCTCGATGATATCGAGGAAACACTTGATCGTTTCAATGAAACCCCTAACTCCACGCCTAAACCGACCTCCCCTACAGAGGTCAAAACTCTTATCAAAAATACGCCGAATAAAAAGCGCCATGACAGAATTAGTTACACCTGCCTTAAACATCTTCCATATCAAGCAATTGGATATATCTCACAGCGATTTTTAACTCTTGTCTCAGATTAGGATATTTCCCACAAGCATGGAAACATGCTACTGTGATTATAATTCCGAAACCGGAAAGACGCTATATTTCCACAAAATCATCGCCCTATTAGTTTTCTCTGCGTCATGGGTAAACTACTCGAAAAAATCATTCACTCGCGCCTCAGTGAGTGGTCTGATGATCACAAAATCATCCTGAATAGCCAGCATGGCTTCATCAAGGGCATTTCTTGCAATCATCAATTAATCAGAACCAGTGATTTTATAATCGAAGGTTTCAATCGCAAACAAAGTACACTAATCTTATTTCTAAAGTTTTTGACCGTGTATGGGACAAAGAATTTATTTTTAAACTCCATAAGCTCAACTGTCCAATTTATCTGGTTAAACTCATTTAACACTTTATTATCGAACGCACTTTCTCAGCTCGCTACGAGTGTGCAATTTCTGACTCGCGTGTAATGACCGCCGGGGTGCCGCAGGGATCCATCTTCTCCGACTTTGTACAACATCTATGTACACGATATACCTAACCCTCAAAACATTCTCACTTCTCAATATACAGATGACGCAGCGTACTTGTATCGTGGTAAATTCATTCCTCACATGATGAACAAAATTCAGTCCGCTCTCGATGAGCTCGAGGTGTATTTATGGGCAAGTATATATGTCCACTTCACTACACTCAAACTCATGTGGGTTAATAAATAAGTTGTATTAAATTTTAGGGTAATTTTAAGTTAAATTAGATTAGATACGAGGTTTGAAGGAAGACCACTCTCAATATTTGGCTCCAATGCCAAATACTGCGAATAATTTAAGTCCTTTTGGCCATTGTACTGTTAACTTAAATGTATTATTCAATCGATATATATATATATTTAGTTTATTTTCCTTTTGTACTTTCAATGTGTCAATAAATGATTTATTATTATTATTAAATGATGACTAAATTTAACATTAAACATATTTATTTGGTCTTCTCCATTAAGAGTACAGTATGAGGGAGAACCAGCTGGGACCTGCAGTTAAATAATCGAGCCAGTAGGATAATTTTTCAATAAAATAATTTAATAAAAATCCTTTATTGCTCTCATTAGAGGAATACGATGGGCCAACGAGCTATGCGTGTCAGAATTTTGATACAGTATGGAATTTTAAATTGGATTTTTATTTATTAAAGTGATTATCGCATTGTGGTCCTTTATTGTTTCTCTTATTTATTAACGACATAGCTGCGATTTGAAGACGTTTAGACAAATACGTCGGCTACTTCAAAGTAATATTTCGTCTGTTGTAAATTGGTGTTGCACTAGTAGACTTAACTTTAACATTCATAAATGTAAATGTAAATTTAAGACTTCTTTCCGGAAGACACATATTCACAATTTTGACTTGAATTAAACTTTGCTTACCATATTAACTATATTTGTAACCGGGAGATAGTTGTTCGTCGTTCGACCAATAGGAGGCGTCGGCAGTTGACATTTCAATTTCTTTTCGCTTAGTTCAGACTTCCCTTTCTCCTTGTGAAAGAATCCCATAACGGGTTCTCCGAAGTATTAACGATACCGTGTAAGTTTTCTCCGAGCACCGTATCCTTGCCTATCTTTTCCACGTACGAAAATCTGAGTTGCTGCAATCGGTAAAATGATAAGAACGGATTTGGAGGTAATACCTAACCTCAAAATCCGTTGTAAGTTTTATTTGAATTTAATCATTTAATTTCTAATAACAATAATAATGTGAACCCTCATTTACCCAGATTGGCTATGTAATACATATGTTTTCATAGACATAACGACTTTACATTTCTAACCGTAAATATATTGAAGAGTTTTACTCGAAAAAAATATACTGCCCGTCAGATTTAAATATTCAATTATAGTTTTAAGTACCTATGAAATTTTTACAAAGCTACCTACGATATAAATTCAATAAAACGAAATATAGCCTGAATATATGAATATTCAACCTGTTCGTAACTCTGCAAGCAAAATTAAGTCTTACTAAGACTATAAACAAATAAATTATTGAAACAACTACTTCCCTGGCTAGTGCCACGCCGGATATTGTTTATAGTCTTAGTAACACTTAATTTTGCTTGCAGAGTTACGAACAGGTTGAATATTCATATATTCAGGCTATATTTCGTTTTATTGAATTTATTTAATGCTTTCTGCAACAAGTAAGGTTGTTTCTAATTTGTTTACCTACGATATGTTGATAGGATTAAATATATTAAAAATCATCGCATTGGGATTAGTTATTATTAATTTCTTCTAAACAATACACGAAAAAGGTATGTGTTTCACACAGCAATAAAGCAGCTTTCTTAACTAGGCTGAATTCACAGCCTCGTTCGCAAGCTCGCTCGGCGGTAAAACTCCAGCCGCGTCAGTAAATCTGCCACTTTATTTCCTCGTTAAACAAATAACTATTGTCCTAGAAGTTCTTCTGAGAAAACAATAATTTCCACGATCATTAATATTTTCTTAGGAAACCTCAACATTATTAAATAGCCTGCGGATGAGAAATTATTGCCAAATATGTAGGAAATGTCGCACAAGCACCAGCATAAAAACACGCTGACAGTTATACATCGGTTACAATGTAATACATAGGGGCTGCATTCATATTTCCTAAACTTTACGGTCGATACCAGGAACATAAATCGTTTATCTCGTATTTATGCATGATAAAACTCACGGAAGACGCAATTTCTAAGGCCAATGTCTCCGCGCTTTCAAACTGACAGAAATCGAATATCATTGCTGCCACCGCATTATTGGAAAAACTACTGGAAACCGACACCACTTATCCGCATCATAACAGCTTGCCGTATCTCCTACTAAGCACTATTGTATATCAAATTCAAATATTTGTTGAAATCCTACCCAGTAAGCGAACATTTAGCACCACTTCCAATTTAATTTCATGCCATAAATGCAACCGCTTCAATTATATTACTGACGCCTGCAAGGAACCACTAAGAAGGAAAGTTCCCTATATGTTCCGCTCCGATTTTAATAAAATTTCGTGAATTTGTAGAGGATGGCAAAATATTCGATAAGTATTTCTTTTTTCAAGGCTAAAAAAACATCATTCTAGCCACATAACACTACAAGAAATCTGTAAAAGCTGCAACATAGAAGAACACTGAGCATAGTCCTCTAAGTATACCATTCAATACACATGGGCTTCATGCATCGAAAGATTACCAAATAATAATCACAGCACAGATAAATAAAATCAACGGAAATCGAACCTAGACTAATAAAGAAGATATACGTACATTTTCTTAGACTATTTATGATTACATATTCGATAAATATATATTTAACAAAATCAACACTATATAATTTTCAGAATATAGACTTTTTATCGCTATGTTTAATAATTATTTCCTAGCACCATTGGCCCAGTTGCTCCCAAATCTGGTGTGCGAATTCAAACTGTTATATTATCAGTCCTAATGGATAGCGTGGGTATCATATATACAACCATAATAACCCATCGTCACTTTCACTATCTAACCAAAAACTCTGTTCACATAAACCTTTTAGTGGAAATAAAAAGGCGCAATTACTTGCAATTTACATGGTGGCATTGACGGTCCACATGTCTTTAAGCAGATTTAATCATCAATGAACTTCAATTAACAATCTGTTAATAGTGAATACAATACATAATATATGTCTCGTCAATATTGTAGCAAAAAGAATATAAAAATTTGAATACATTGTCTTTATATTCAACAATAATGAAAACTTATATTAATTTACCGCGCAGAAAATATTCGTTGAGAAATTACGCTTCCAAGATCGCTAACACAAGTGTTAGCTCTTTTGATTATAATTGGAATATGTGTTCCCCTTTTCAGTGTAGTCCTTGAAATACATTCAATACAATCAGTCTAATTGCGTTATTTAAACAAAATGGGTCGCAAAAGAAAGAATACAAGCGAAGAAGAGCGAAAAATTAATTTTAAATTACGTAAATCTTTTCGGGAAATTGCTTAGTTCATTGGTAGACCTTGATCAACAATCCAATCAAAAATTAACCGTTTCTGTATAAGAAAACAGTTAAAAATAAATTAAGGAACGACCAACAAATGTTTTATTCTTCGTCAAACAAAGCTGATCCAAAAATGAGTGCTCCGAAGATTGTGGACGAAATAAAAATCACGTTGTGTAGATGTTTCCGCTATCACTGTTCAAAATGTGATGAAAAAGAATGGATATTATGGCCATGTTGTCAGGAAAAAGTTGGGCGTCCACTAGGTCGGTGGCACGAAGCGGCGCGGCGCAACGCGGCCCCCAAGAAAAATGCATGTGAATGCGTGGAGAATGCGCTATAGGGCCGCAGCGCGGAACGGAGCGGGTCAGCGTGGTTCTGGAGATCTCTTGGGATTTCTTCTTAAGCTGTGCTCTGTGGGTCGGAGCGGCGCGGCGCAACACGGCCCCAAGAAAAATGCATGTGAATGCATTGAAATGGGTCCACTAGGGCCGTAGCGCGGAGCGGAGCAGATCGGAGCGGGTCAGCGCGGTTCGGAAGATCTCTCGAGATTTCTGTACTGCACGAAGTGAGAAACACAAATGATGGATCTACTAGATAGAAATGTTCTAAAAATAGAAAATATATTGTTTTCCGATGAATCAACGTTTATGTTAAATGGTGAGGTAAATCGTCAAAATTGCCGTTATTGGGCAGACAAGAACCCACACTGGATGAGGGAAGGCCACACTCAACATCCAGAAAAAGTTAATGTTTGGGCAGGGATTGTTGGTGATCGAATTTTAGGACCAATTTTCTTTCCAAATAATCTCAATGGAGCGGGATATTTACAATTCTTGGAGGAAGAGCTAATTCCGAGTTTGGCTATTTTGTTTCCTTGCCCTGTAGAAGCTGACGTCCCGAATAGAAACATCTGGTTTCAACAGGACGGTGCGCCTCCTCATTTTGCAAGGCGTGTCCGTGAGTACCTGGATAATGTATTTCCATGAAGATGGATTGGCAGAAGAGGACCAGTTGAATGGCCACCCAGGTCTCCGGATTTAACACCTATGGACTTTTTCTTATGGGGGTACTTGAAAAGCAAAGTTTTTAAGACCAAACCGCCAAATCTTGAGGAGTTGAAAGAACGAATAAGACAGGAGTGTAGACTAATTTCCCCCGAAGTTATTAGAAATGTTCAAAACGAGTTTCAGTTCCGTTTAGGCTATTGTCAGTTAGAAAATGGACAACATTTTGAGCATTTATTGAAGAAAGACTATTAAGTTGAATTCATTTTTCAAATTTGATACTGTTTGTTAAATATCTTCTAAATGACAGGAAATAAAAATTTGAAATTTGGCACACATGTGTAACTTGATATACTCTTTGAAAATAGTGATAAAAAAATTAGGGTTGCTATTAAAAAAAATAGTCAATGACGTCATATCTCAAATTTGGGACACGCTGTATAAAATTTTATTACAACAAAAAGAGCGCAATTTAAAATACTAATCGACGTGTCCGAGCATATTTCCGAAAAATAAACTTTGTTTGATTTACTGAATTTATTCCAAGTTAGAGACTCGCACTGTATAAACATTGCTTTAGAAAATAAGGAGGAATCCCATCCGGTCCATATGAACACGAATCAGTACATCTGATTATACGATCAAATACATCCTGTATAGTTATGTGAAACCCATTGAAATTAACCGTATCCAAAGTACCGAACGAATAAGAAGAGATGGTGTTACTTTTATAAACTGTTGAAAAGTAAGTAGCAAATAAGTTAACAGAATCAGGAATATTATCGCTTTTAACATCACCCAGAAACATGGATTTAGGATAACCAGCAGTTTTCCTATTATCATTGACATAAGTCCAAAAATATGTAGATTTAAACCTAATGTTTTGTTCCACATTTGTAATATAATTATTGTGTAACTGAAAATTAAGTACTTTACATTGAGCACGTAAATCAACAAATTCATCATAGATATTTGGTAAACCAGTTTCTTTCCATTTTGAATGCATTGTCTGTTTCTCTTTAATTAGCCTGATCAACTCAGAATTAAACCATTTGGGAAAATTTGTAGATACTATACGTTTAATTGGGATGCATAAATACATTGCATTATATAAAATTTCATAAAATACATTGACACTTGAATTTACATCACTATCTTCTAAAAATACTTTTTCCCAATCAATATTAGCAAAATACTCATTTAATGCAACATAGTTCCCCTTTTTAAAGTCAAAAATATGGTCGCAACAATAAATATTCTCATTAAGGGTTAGACAACACGTCACATCCAAAGGTTCATGATGAATGCTACTGTCGCATAAGGGGTCACTGGACTTATTAACACTGCATTCAATATTACTGAATACAAGATCTAATAAAACGCCTCTTGAATTAGGGATATCATTACGTGCATGTAATTCATGAAATTCATAGCATTCGGCAATTATTTGAGAATTACTATTACGATTATTCTCTAATACAACATTGGATCCATTAAATGACCACAATGCAGAAGGTAAATTGTAATCTCCACATATTAACATTTTTTTATCAAACCGATCAACTAAATTATTCACCGATAAGCAATGGTTTTCATATACAGATAGTAATGAGTTAGGTGGTGTATATAAAGCACCTACAATAATATAATTATTTATTAGTACATATAACTCTTCAACAGATTCACAATCCGGTAGCACATGTGACACTAATTTATTCCTAACAGCTATTAAAACCCCACCACCGGTAGATTTTGAACTAGTGACACTAGTTCGATCTTTCCTATAAATTGTATAATTGGGTACAGTAAATTCACTATCTAAAATATTTACATTAAGCCAAGTTTCAACAAAAATAATAACATCATATATAGAACAATTGATAAGATCCGAAATATCAGTTATTTTGGATTTTAGTCCACCAACATTTTGATAAAATATCTTTAATTTGCGTTCTTTCGATTGCGAAATTTTTCCTTGGCATCATTAGAGCGAGTATTTTTCACAATAGATGAATTTCCATTAATAAATTTGACAAATATGTCGTCTTCGCCATCTTCACGTCGTCTTTTAAATTCTTCATGTACCAACTTAGCTCTTTTACGCTGTCTATCTGTTAAATCACCCTTAATATTAACTGTTGAATTCTTCGAGCGAATAGCGGCACGATTACGAAGAATTAATTTAGGAGATTCTGTATTATCGAAAATAATTTTCATTGGACGAGGATTAGAATTCTTTCGGCCCAACCTAATAATTTTTATTGGATTAGATAAATTCTCCACATTTTCGACTAATCTTTGATACAACTTTTTATCCTCTTCAATTCTCTCAGATGTATCCAACTTATTTGACTCGCTAAGGTTATACATAATAATATTACGAGACCTTGTCTCGCGTTCCTGAATTTCCGTTATAATGTGATCAGTATCACTGTTCGATTGATTTGTTAAATAATCAATTTTATTCTTTAAATTAATGTTTTCATCTTCTAATTTAGTTAATCTGTGGTTTACTCCATCCATATAATTTTCCATGTCTTTCCTGAATGCTTTAAATTCATCCGCAATTAATTGTTTAATTGCCTCGAAATACTGAGGTAGATTATCCGAGTTGCTTACGGAAATGCAGTCCCCACATGACCACGCCGAGCCAGTATCCTTCTTCTCCGCTCTCTGATATTATATTTATATAATGTTCCCAAACAATTACATACACCTCTTCAATCACCGAACGTTAACTCTATTGAGCATTTATGACTTTTGCAGACGCTATTAGGAAAAGACAGACTAAAAAATATTTAAAATGGCTCTTCATGAAAAATGGAACTCCATCTCATCAACAGTCATGCAAAAGTTGGTGCAATCGATGAACTGAAGACTACGAACTGTGATCAGTCCTAAAGGATAACCACAAAGTATTAATTAATAATTAATTAATCTGTGCGCTGAGTTAATATAAGTTTTAATTTTTGTTGATTATAAGAACAGTGTATTCAAATTATTTCATTATTTTTGTTATAATACTGACGAGAAATAATAATAAATTTTTTAAGATCATTTTCGAAAATAAGGACTTCTTAAAAGAAATCTCCTCTGTACGAATCCTTTTTGCACTAAAAAATAGAGGTCACTTTAAAATTATGACTTATTTTTGGAATTTTTTGTTTTAACTTTATTTTTGCAAATTGTAAACCAAAGTAGGCGTTTAATAATACATTTCCTGACAAATTTTATCTATCTGTTAGTTACTATCACCGTGTTACAGACTTTTATGAAACAACATCCATTTCGCTCTAATTGAAAACCTACGTTTCGTTGTGGTTTTCTTATTTAGTGTTGACTTTTCTCTGCGAAACTTGTCATACACACGTACTGTATTTAACAAGTCATGATGCCTTAAGGTCCTATTGCTGTGGCAAGAATTATACCGTCGATTGAAGATGGGCGAGGACACTGTGAAACTGCAAGGATTATTGGCAAAAGCCTTTGTGCTATACAAAAAGTGTATCAGCGTTACTGGGATACTGGCCTGATAACCAGAAGGCCAGGATCCGGGCGAAAAAAGTCACCACGATCAGAGATGACCGTTTTTTGGTGTCTACAAGTTTGCGGAATAGAACAGCTCCTGCAGTTTATCTACGAAATCAACTCCATTAAGTTAGAGATGTAAATGTTAGTGAATGGACCGTTAGGAGAAGGCTTCGGGCTGCTGGATTGTCTTGTAGAAAGATGGCTACAGGTCCAGCTTTACAACGCCGACATCGTGTTGCAAGATTGGCTTTTGCCCGAAATCACCGGGCATGGACTAATGAGGACTGGAGCCGGGTACTGTTTTCAGATGAGTCGCCGTTTTGCCTCAATGGATCAGACGGACGTCGGAAAGTGTGGAGAAGACGCGGAGAAAGATACGCTTCAATTTGTATTGATGAGCGACTTCAATTTGGCGGTGGGTCGGTTATGGCTTGGGCAGGAATTTGTACCGAAGCACGCACAGAGTTGATCTTTATAGAGAATGGCTCCCTGACAGCTCACAGATACATTACGGAGGGTTTCGAAGATCATGTTATGCCCTTTATGACAACTATGGGCGAGCGCGGCATTTTCATGCAAGATAATGCTAGACCTCACGTAGCCAGAGTTGTCAGAGATTATCTGGATGAAGTGGGAATTTCGCGGTTCGATTGGCCAGCTCTCAGCCCGAACATGAATCCCATAGAACATGTACGGGATGAGTTGGGACGACGTATCAGAAAGCATACACCTGCTCCAAAAACTACTCAGGAGCTAAGATAGTTGCTATTGCAGGAATGGAATAATATCGACCAAAATGTGATCGTTAATTTAATTCAAAGTGTTCCTCGTCGACTTCAAGCAGTCATTAATGCAAGAGGGGGTAATACTCGTTATTAGTGATTTTTTGTTCCATAATAGTCCTTAGAACAAAAATTTGTGATATTTCCAAAATAGGCAATAAAAACAATAAATATGCTTTACGATTCAATATTGCTGTTTTAAGTTAGTGTGCAAAATACAGTACAATTGTTTACAGTTTGAAAACATAAAGTTAAAACAAAAAAATCCAAAAATAAGTCATAATTTTAAAGTGACCTCTAAAGTGAACAGGTCGATTTTCCTTTATAAAAATACACATTTTTACATAAAAGTCGATTTGCAGTCGTCATTTGTCTTTGAGTTATGATGTCCACCATTTTGTTTTTAAATGGCAACCCCCTATTTTTATTCTTGATTTTGAGAGATCTTTTCATTTCGAACTGGCAATATAAAAATGTTGTCATCTGATTTCATGGCAGTTATGAAGCCTGATATTAAGAAACATCTTATTTCGATTAGAGATATTTTGTATAAAGACTTTTTAACTAGGTGGGTATAAACAAAATTTCAATGAATCCTTCAACTTGAATATGTGACGTATCGGTCCTAAACACCTAAATTTGGGCTTTAAAATTATACAAATCGCTGCATATTTGGCTACTGGTATTTTTAATAAAGGCTACATTGCTATTTTATCAACAATACAGTTATTAGAACTTGGCCAACGGTGCTAAATATTTGCTGGTAATTAAGATAATGAGTTACAAGAAAGCAGCGGCTGTCTAAGCAGCACGACCAAGGACTCGTACAGATCGTAGACTGGAGCATATGCAAAGAAACGAGTTTTATGAAGAAGCTGAAGGCTTGCAGTGTAGCCCTGGTATAGCTGATAAGCAGAAGAGTGTCGCAAGTCACCAATAAATGATATTTTTTTGTATCTCAAACTTTAAACGTGTATTTCTCGAAATATTATTTTCGTACTTTGGTAAAACTGACGGGAAAGATAGAGAAAAACGAATTGATCAATCAAATTGATTCAAAGTGTGCATGCAAGAGATTGAGCATCCATTCTATGTGAACCTTAAACATTGAAGAAAACAATTCAAGTAATTGTAATTGCATAAAAACGAAAGATTCTCACCCCAAAAATTTATTTTTTTAACGTTGTTTATGGTTTACAAAAATAACTCAAAATTAATTTCTGTTTTTTTTTGTTCCAGGTGAAGATTGTGAGCTACATTTTTCCGGCCAATTGACAAGTCGGTTCGCGATGCGCTCTGATTCGAAATTCACCACGGCGCCATTTTTTTACAACTTCTTTTACAATATTTGGAGAATATTCCCCGAAAAGTTGAAAGTAGTTCGATTAAAATTGATGGTGTGATTGTCGTTCAAAGTTCGCTCGGTTTGCATGGTTCAACGGAGTATTGAATTTTTTTACGACATATAGTTTCTTTCTTGACGAAAAACGAGCGATATTGTCATGCAAAATTGAAATTTTAACTTTGAACATCTGCTATTTTTTCCCAGATCAATATTTCGACAAACTGTTCGTTCACTCACTAAATACTTTAATATATTAAAGAATTATTTTTTTTTATTTCTGATATTCCAAATCCGAGTAGCAGTGGTCACCGCGAAACCTATTTCTTTTCAATTGCCTTCAGAGGGATGGCTATATCTTTCCTTATTACCGATATTTTTTTTAATAAAATGTATGTTACATTCAAAAACATAGATGCTACCACATAGACCAACTCAAGTTTTATATTTTATGCAAAAAAATGCATAAAAATTACCCGGTTTCCTGACAAGGCATGACCCCTTAAATACTAAGGATTACTTAAAAATGGCAATTTGAAAACGCCATTATTTTAAGTAGCAATTTGGAGGTTAAAGCTGTCATAACTTATGATGGCCGTAAAAAACACTTAAAGTAAGCAGCATAATAAAAGAGACAAATTCACACTTGTAGCTCTTTACATTTTTCAAGCAAAATGGAAGAATTTTTTGATAGTGAAATATTTTAGAAATAATTTGGATTTCCACGGAATGTGAACCTCAAGGCAGATCACTTCCATGTAATGGGTGCTTTTTATTAGTACCGAAGGTTTATTTTATCTAAATACACCACTTTGTATTTGATAAGTAAGTACACATAAATGGGTCCTAAATATAAAATAATAGTATTTTTTTCAGGAATTATTCATTTAAAAAATGTTGATATTGTGTGTTAATGATTGGATGTCCTTTCACGATCAATGCGCTTAACTTTATTTCATGTTTCCATCAACATGAATGCAGCGACTATTAAATTTCCCTTCCCTTGCCATTCCTTAGTAAAGACACGCTGTAAAAGTCATTGTACAAGCGAATCAGTCCTTAGTGCTTTCTTAGCGCATCCTTATCTTAATTCCAGAAATGTGTTAATCTTACGCCATCGTTTTTTTGTTACGATTACGTCGATTTTTCTCGATCTCAATAGCTTCACCGTGCAAAAAGTTCACTTGAATCCTTTTTGGAGTAAAGCAAACATCCCGCGCGAAGTGTGACATGGCGCTCCATCCTGCTGAAAACAGAGATTTTCAATCCTCATATTTTTGAAAGAAGTAGGCCACAACCGATTAGATATCATATTACGGTAACATTCTCCGTTGACTTCCGCTAATGTTTACAAGGAAATCTCCATCAGGCCGCGTGCGCCGTTATACCGGTTGTTAGTAATTATTGTTTTTATTTTCGTGTTGTTAAAATTAATTTTATGATTCGCGGCCGTCATGTGTTGGAAAATCTATGAATTTGTGACGTGGTCTTCTATTGCTACTTCATGTATGTATTTTTGGGCACTGATTTTGGAGGTTAGTTTGGCTGATGTATATTTTATACCACTGTGCACATGAAATACTAATAACTTTAACTCATTCCGTTCTCTTTCCCCAATTCGGATCTACTCTCAGGAACTTTGATCTAGCAAAGAGCGCTGCGCTAAGAACCCTCACCAAACATCGCCAAACCTACAATCCCCTGTTAACCCATACAACGTAGTCCTATACTCCTAGAGAAAGATAATTCCCATTTCCGAATGCAAATTATACTTTGCAGAAACAATTATTATCCGCATTTTTGTTAAATTTTATATAAATGGCACCTCCAATACCCCATCTTAACAAGAATATTCTACATAAACACTACATCAATTCATGTCTTTGTTTAACTTATTAGCAGACTAGCGACTTACGAACAAGATACAGACTAACAGAGACAGACCAAATGATCATGGTTGCTCATGTAATACAGGTGAATTATGTGGGAGTCAAGGCAATATTTAATGTGTATAAATTAGCAATATCATTAAAGTTCTACCAATGACATGTTCTTTTTGCCTCGGATAGTCGTACGTGTGGTCAGCTCTAAGCGGTTTCTGCTATTTTTATTTATGAACATTTCAAATTAAATGATTAAATCAATAATGATAGAAAAATACAACGACGACGGATATTTATCGATCCGAAAAATGTTCCGCCCTGGCGGGAAATCGAACCCACTCGACTTGAGATGCAGCAGGCAGATGTTCCCGCTTGACCAGCGATCGGCAACCCAAATGCATTGGCGTGCCACAAAACAGGTAATTCAACAGGTAATGACACTAAGCGTGCCAATAAAATAAAACCAGAATATCTATTGTATATTAAGATATTTTATTTGACTATAATAATGCAGGCTATATAAAAACAACATACAAAATCACAATATTTAAACCCTGAGGTTCAATTTTGTCATCAATATTTGGTTCATAGTTTGAAATCTTTAATTTTATGCACATTTCCGAATTTTCTTCAGTTGTCACTTTCGAGGCGTGCCAACAAAAATGCCACCCGGCATATAAATAAAACTATTTTCATATGTTTCATATGTTTTATATTGCATTAATTTCTTCACACCATTTTAGTAACGATGATAAGTTTGAAAATTTAAAAACATTGCAATTTCATGGATTTATGTGTTCCAGTAATCTTGGCTCCGCCGGTCAAAGAAAATCTCATATCAAATCTATATTTCATAATATCATAATTTTCTTTGTTAATATCTCAAGATTATCCACCCAAAATTTTAGATTGATATTCACAGTATTTTTAACCTTTAATAGTCACTAGGGGTGAAATACGCCCCAGCTTTCTTTCAACGTTGAATAAGGCCCTGAAATTGAAAGTAAACGGGACATGTTACTCCATCTACAGATAGTTTGAACCTTCTATTGTGGACCCCAATAGGTATTATTTGAGCTAACGCATCAGTGTTAATGTGGTACCTGTTTGAGTCGATTCGTGAACAATTGTGAGGTGTACGACACCCCGTGTGATGCTTGTGCCAGAAAAAAAAATCTGAGCATTTTTTCTCTCTGGATTATCCCGAGATTGCCGAAACAAAAGCCAGCGATATTTGTTTCAGAAGAAGCGACAAAAAGTCGCACATGCTATGTCGCAGTTGCGAGAGGTCGATGTGCGACATACATCGCACATATTTATATTTGCGTCGAATGCTCTTTTGGGATCGAATAATTGTCTTTTACATTATAAAAGCCTTTTTTTCATAATAATAGTTTTAAAAATATTTTCATACTCATATTTAATATTAAATTGACTTTATATTAGAAAAATACTAATATATTTTTTTCCTAAAAAATCCCACCTTCGATCATGAAAATAAATATACTTTTTGGAAAGGTCGCAAAATTTACGAATTCCACTTGGAATGATACTATTTCAGGTTTTCAGGTTCAAACTATTTTTGTTAGCTGAAAATTGAAATTATTTTTTGTTTTTTTTTTCAATTTAACATTAATTGATCGAAGTTCAAAGACGTGGGGTGTACCACACCCCGAATGACTATTACGTCATTTTTCGGAGGTGTGAGGGTTAAAGACATATCTATACCGTGTGATATAGGAAGTATGCATGGGGAACCGATTCTCTCAATTCGTATAAGTATTGCAAATAAATTTTTAGATACACTTTTCGAGAAAATTACTGGACCGATTTCTCTGAAATTTTGCACACATATTCTTACCTTCAAAATAAGCATTTATGGCTGAGGAATAAAAAAAATATTAATTGGATTCAGAATTATGATAAAAAAACATGAACATTTATTTTTATTTAAAAAAAATCCTCCACTCAACATATGGAAATAATCTCAGCCATACAGGTAGGTTTCGATACCACCTTTAAATTTGTGTACCTAAACTTAAAAATAGTCCCTCACTTTGTTTACAAATTCCGATCAGTTCTATTAATCGGAAGAACGTAAAATATTTTTTTTATACGCAGCATTGAGTATCCAATCAGAATCGACGATAAAAAAAACGATAATTTTGTTAATTTTTGAAGAAGTGACTTTCTTAAAAGGGCCACTACAAAAAAATTGTAAAAATTTTTTTTTAAATTTTTTGAAACTAGACGTATTTATGAACAAATTGATACTATTCGCACATTTTATTGGCACTGTTAGGTGTCGAGAATCTTCCCCAAAGTTAATTATGGCCGGGCGAAGCTGCCGCGGCGCGCTTTAATTTTTCGCTCCCCTGAAAAGTACTTTCATTGATGTTTCTTTTTGTCTGGTCTTATGAGAGATATCAACTTTTTTTATTTGGTTCGTAGCGACCTTAACCTCACTGGTGATAAGTGAGAATTTCAAATTATAACATGAATCATGTTTTGGTCTTACAAAGCACGTCAGGATAGGTTCGATTCTTCAAACTGCTATGAAATCAGTTTTAAAAAGTAATAATAATAAAATCATCATCAGTTAGATTAGCTATCTAAATAACCCTACAAAATTGCAAGTCAATCGTATGAACGGTTTCAGAGAAAAAGGAACATGAAAATGCATGATTTTCAATGTAAAACGACCTCTGTATAAAGCTTTATACAGATGGTAAAACAGCGTTAAATAATCATTGTATGGTAAATAAATTAATCTATCCAACGGTGGTACAAGATTATTTTTAGGTTAAACAGGGAACCAGCAATTAAAAAAAAAACATTTTCCCATGTTAACTCCCTATGTTGCGTGGTAAATTAATCACACGGTATATGTCTAAATATCAGACGTTTTTCAAAACATAAAAATACGGTGAATAGCGTAAAGTCTTGCAACTTTCGCACTTTCTATGAGATTTTTTCAATTTTCTTGAAAACCCCTCAATGAGTTTTATTAAAATTTTCAGGAAACATTCTAGACATATGTATCTATGAAACGGATGAAAACCCCAAGAATGGGTTTTCACTAGTTTTTCGAAATTTTACATGAAAATTCGAGACTGCATAATGCGCACTTTCTACAAGATTTATTTTAATTTTCCCGAAAACACCTTAATGAATTTGATTAAAATTTTCAGGAAACATTCTACACATGTGTACCTAGGAAAAAAAAACGAAAAACCTAATATTGGGTTACGATTGGTTTTTTCGGAATTTACATGAAAATTTGTGACTACAAAATACGCACTTTCTACGAGATTTTTCAATTTTCCTGAAAACCCCTCAATGTATTTTTATAAATTCTCTCGCGTTCTCCAAATACTTTTTAACTCTGTACAAACTATACTCCCACACGTCTCGAGTGCTCGGTAATACTGCAATACTCACCCTCAATGCTAAAAAATAAATTTTACTAATTGAGTGGCTGGCCGCCAGTTATATTTTATTTTCGATTCAACTTATTTCAGAGAACAATCAATGCATAGTGCCAGCCCTAGGCTAACAGACAAAGCTGTATTGAAATAACCAACTTAAATGGATTGATCGTCTATGTTGGTGAATATAGTATCAATACAGCTTTGTTGGCCTGTATTGAATGTAATTAATTTTCCTAAATTAAAACTATACATGCCGCTTATCAGAAACATTGTGTTTGCGTCGAAATGGTTGAATATGGACGTTTGCTGGTCAATACGTTATTACACCAAATTTAGTAAAAGTATACACAAAATAAACATACTGTTATTACTTAGTAGATGTGTGCACTTTATACCGAAATTAACCTTTTTATTAAAAAACTGAGTAGAAATTGTTCTCGTATGAATAACATAATTTAATTGAAAATACATAGCATTTATTACTTAAAATTTAGGAATTCTCTCATTGAGTTCGCCTTTCAACCGCAGCAGGAGCTCTTTTTTCCCGTCGTTATTTCAAATTTAATTAATCAAAATTATTACATACATTACTATTTCACTTATTTGAGCTTTAGCCTCGCACACTAGATATTACTTATAAATAAGCAATGTTCTGTTCGTTGTTTAATTATATTATATAGTAATTTTTCTTGTTTTGTTTCATTTAAAATAACAACATATAATTTTTAATCATTACAGATTTTATAATAATCGAAATAGAAATAAGTCGAATGACAAAAGTTCTATTCCAGAGTTGCCTACTGTTCCTAAAAAGGACACGCTTAATTACCTAAAATTAAAAGATTTGTTTTTATCCAGTGTTGATAATAATAATAATATCATTTTGACAACAATCAGTAAAATTCCATATTACAGTTTTATATTATGTAAAAACTTATTATTGCTAAATAAAATTGTTGAAATTCTATTACATTTCAAACAATGTAGATGCATTTGGAAATACATTAATAACTTTAAATAAGGCGAGATAAAATTCAAAAACAATTAATGACAAAGTCGAAACTGATTAAAATGCGACCAGGAAAAGATATTGATCTACACTTTATATTCAAATCCAGGCGATTCCTAAAATTTTGTTGGACTCATGGTTATGTATCTTTACGCGCTGTACCAGATTAAATTAAAAAAAAAAAACGTGTCAAATCACAGGCAAGTTAATTTATTGATTAAGATGCCATGCGTTTGACAAACTCTTCATATTTACGATAGATGATGCCTGGTATGTGAAATTCAGAAACCCGCAAAAGTATTATGTTAGACTTGTGATCAAGTAAAATTGACCTCAAGCCGACTGGGTAAGTTTTTTACAATGCTCTTGTTACATTTTTGTCGATAAATTATATTACATATACAACCTTCCAGTAAATGCTTATATTGCAAAATATTGAATTCTGGCAATTTGTTCTAAAATAGATTATATTTTTTAACCCTTTACGGCGGTCGGACATATACGCCCCACCTACATTCCCTTGCTCAGATGCCATTATTTTGTACCCTAGGCCATGTCTCACGTGGACAATGGGTGTTGGGGGTTTTATGAGTTCCCTCTACTACCCAAACTAAAAATTTGGCATTATTGTTCACTGGGAATTTGTTATTAACAAATAAAGATGAAAAAATCTACTTTTTTTCAGAAAAAAATCGGTCACGTGAAATTTTTGCAATTAACAATATGATTTTATTACCTAGATATATGTTTTTGATGTAGCTGATTACGAATCCGGTGTCAAAAATGACTTTTGACAGCTGTCAACTGTCAAAACAGCTGTCAAAATTCTCAAAATATTTGAGATTCCAGAAAAACGCGCTGATTTCATTTTCTGGTGTGCTCTAGTCCTGACTTACGATAAGCTGATATATATTTTGGCAATTGGCAGCTGCCAATAGACTGTCAAAAGACGAGAATGGTTATTAAAATCTAATCTGACTAGCATTCGGGGCATTATTGAGGAGCCTGATTTGAGATGGGGACTTCGGAGTGTATCGCTCATTCTACAACTTGTGAATTGTTCGATATGGTAATAGTACTTGACAGTTGTCATCGGACTGCCAAGATGGTGCAAGGGTCACAGACATGGAAGTTGCCACCCATTTTATAGGTTTTCGCGGTCACTGTTCGCGATTTCAATGCCTAAAATATCTTTTTACAGCGGTCAATTGCCAAAAGAGCTGTCAAGTTAGATCATCTTCCGTTATTCCGTAAGAATAGTTTTTATCTGAAAAAAAATTGTATTTTGAAATGAAGATTCAAGATTTTGAAGAGGATGAAATCCCAAGTGATAGCGAATCAGTAAATGACGATTTCGAGGATAGCGAAGACGAAGAGTCTCTCTGTTAGGATGATTTATCAGAAGAGTCATTTATCGGGCTCAGTGCTCTAGAGAGAGAGAGTCAGACAAGGCTAGTGACTCAGATGACGATACTCCTCTAAGTATTCGGCTATCTGAGATGGATGGAATCTGGGTGAGAAAGCGTAGGGGTGCTATCAATAAACCTTTTGTCGAACATACTGGCCCTAAAAATCTACCAGAGAATGTCAAGAGCCCGGGAGATTTTTTTTATGTTTATTTTCTGAAACCAATATCAACTCCATTGCAGATCAATCTAATCTCTATTGCTGTCAACAGAAAAAAGAATTCACGGATACCCCCCAAGAAATCAAACAATTTCTCGGTCTGAACATAATGATGGGAGTTAACCGGTTACCATCCTACCGTGATTATTGGTCTTCCAACGTCCAGCTCAATGATTGTTATGTTAGTTCTACGATAAGCGTGAAGAGATTTTCGTTTTTACTATCCAGTTTACACCTGAATGACAGTTCCAAAGAACCAACGAAGAATGAAGCTGGGTACGATAAATTGTACAAAGTAAGACCTTTTCTTGACAAAACATAACTACATACAAAACTATTGTATTTATTTTGATAATTTTTTTACCACCGTGTACTTGATGTCGAGTTTGCTAGTTGACGGAATTTTGGCATGTGGAACGGTACGGAAAAATAGGAAAGATTTACCCAAACTACAAACGAGAGATAAAGAAATGTCGCGCGGGGATAGCGAATTCTGGACTTCTTATAAAGGCATACAATGGGTGAAGTGGATCGATAAGAAGCCGGTACATTTTCTAACCAATTTCCACGACGCTTCTATCATCTCAGAAACCAGAAGAAAGCAGAAAGATGGAACTCTGCAGGTAGTTTCTTGTCCGGTTGTAGCCAAGGATTATAATGCCCATTTGGGCTGCGTTGACAAAGCGGATGCCATAAAAAATTGTTACCAAATATCTCGCAAGAGTAAGAAATGGTGGCATCGAATTTTTTGGCACTTCGTAGACGTGACTTTAGTGAATTCTTTTATTTTATAGAAACTGTCCTTTCCACAGAAAACTTTATCGCTCAAGGACTTCCGGCTATCAGTGGTTGATTACCTATTACGGTTTCCTGATCGTCCAAAAAGAGAAAGACCTTCGCCCGAGCTCCCTTCTAGAAATGTTGTGCTGCAAGTGTCTGACAGTGTGAGAACAGCTCAGAGACCTCATTTCCCAGGTACTCGAGAAACTCGAGACCGATGTGCATATTGCAGTTCAAAATCAAATGAAAAACGGACAAAATTTTATTGCAAAACCTGCAATGTTTCCCTGTGCACAGATGAGAAGAGCAATTGTTATGAGAAATTCCATCTAGCTAAAACATCATGAAATCGTAACAAACGCCCAAAAAAATTCAAAACAATACGTGGTTGGTAGAAATTTTTTCCTTTTTTAAATTAGAAATAAACAAAAAAAAGATAAAATACAAAAAAAACAAACAAAAATTAAAATACAAAAAGCGGGAGAATATGTTTTTAGCCGGCTTCGACAATTTTTTTTGTGATTATCTTGCTTGTCACAATTTAAAAGTTTGAGTGAGTGTAAAGCTGCCAAAACTCATTCTGGATGTGGTAACGTTACTTAGCGGTCTCAGAAAGCTATAGAATAACGTCCAATTCGTATTTTTATATCTACTGCTCCATCCTGACAGATCTGTTGTCGGCTATCAACAGCCAAGATCTGCATTTGAAAGCAAGCTTGGTCCTCAAATCTCCCAAAATATTCAATAAATGCTGATTTTTATATGATCTTTGCTGATTACATTATTTTACAGTTGGTTTGGCAGTTGCCAGCTGCCAATGCCCATCTCGGATATCGATATTCTGTCCGGTAAAACCATGCCAACCTTGTATTTTGATTTCGTTCTCTTCACTGGGACAGTTATTTGACCGCTGTCAACTACCAACATATTCCTCCCACTTCATTGTTAGTCATCAATTATATTCCCAGAGAGCCAATGGACGTCTGGCTACTGGGTTTGATTTTATAATACATGACTTGACAGCTGGTTTGACAGTTGACAAGCTGTCAAAACTCTTTTCCGATGTTGCAATCTTGTTCAGCGACCTTGGGAAGAGGGAAACGACGCCCAACTTGTTTTTTCACTACATTCTGTCCATTCTGACAGTTTTTGACAGCTGTCAACTATCGGAAAATTCTTCCCACGTAATTATTGATCTGTAACCTTCCTAGATCAGCCAATGAACGCCCATTTCCCGATTTTCATTGCATTTTCCGATACTTGACAGCCGATTTGACAGTTGACAGCTGTCAAAACTCATTTCTGACATCGAAATCGGAATCAGCGACCCTTGAAAACCTTAAGTTCCTAAGTGCCATTAGTTTCCCCGTTTCATGTCCTTCCCAAAAATGTGATCCTCAAAGGGTTAAAGGAAGGATGTTTGAAAGAATGGCGGACAAAGGACAATGAACATATAAGGCTATAAGGCGCCTCTTCCCCCTCTAATCGTCTGTATTGAATTCAATGAAATAGGACAACCACTAAACATCCATGAAGCGTCTTTTGATTCACTTGATTATCTATTTCCAATGGCCTAACTTCGAATAAGCTAATGAAAACTCTTGGTATTTCCATCAAATTTGAAATTAAATATGAAAAACCATTCAAATTTCTACCGAAGTTTATGAGTTTAACAGACGATAATTCTAGTGACGATGTGCAAAGTGTGCTGACCCCCACCATGCTACAATATGTAAAACAACTTTACCACCTACATGTAGAACTTGTGGATATAAAACTCATGGAGCGTGGTCCACCAAATGCCCAAATAGACCTCTACAACCAATTTAAGGTTTTCCTAACGTCGAAATATATTCCGCGAATAAAAAATCCGCCCTAATAATTCCCTACTGATCAAACCCTCCCGAGTGTGGTTTTCGGGATTCGATTGTTTATCCTTATGTTTGATCTAGACTGACCTGAAATCAACCCAGCGGCCATTCCTACAATTGGCGTATATTCCGGCACAATACAAATAGAAAGTAACCAGAGTTGAATAACGTGTGTTTTTTTATATACCACCATAAATTCATTAATCAAAAAATCCCATCTAATAGCCCACTATCAAACCACCCACTCTATGTAAATATAATGGTAGAAACAAAGTCCATAAAACTTTAATACTTTCAGAACTGACCCTTCAACCACATTACTGCTTCTGTTAACAATAAATATCAACGAGGTGGTTCAATTTCTGGGAGGATCCGACAAAAGCATTGGGAAAAGCTAATGCCACCATATCTTTATCCTTTAAAATCCTTGCATTCTTAGTGCATATGCATCCACTATCTAACATTGATGATACAATTTTTACGAAAGCTTCCCTAGAGATAATGTCATAATAATAGGTGACTTTAATATCAATAAATCTAAAAGGGCACATATTTCCAACTTCCTTGTTAGTTAGGTTTCACCTAAATTAAACTTGACCCTACATTCATTATGAATGAGGATGATGGTTGCGACCGTTACTATGTGGTAGTCCATTGTCAGGTAACTTTGAATTAAACAACTTTCGACGTTTTTCTACCACTATTTATTTATTGCATAATACAGACAAACAATGTTTTAATATGTATTATTAACAATACACAACTAGTTGTGTCAATATTGTTAATAATACATATTAAAATATTGTTTGTCTGTATTATGCAATAAATAAATAGTGGTAAAAAAAACGTCGAAAGTTGTTTAATTCAAAGTTATCTTTATGAATGATAACCAATCCTCAACAACGACGTTGTTTATGCTAGTAAATGCCAACACTGCGACCTCGTTTACATTGGCCAAACTGGCCAAAAACTTAGTAAACGCTTGGCCCTCCACAAGAGCGATGTCAGGCATAAACTACGATCCACTGGTCTCAGTGTTCATTGCAATGACACTGATCACATACCAGACTATAAAAATGCCAAAATTCTGTGCACAGAACAGAATTCCTTCAAAAGGAACTTCCTTGAAATGTGTTACATACAAACACAAGGAAAACCAATGAATTTCAAGAAGGACATCGAGGGCCTTAGCATGATTTACAGTAACCTTTTGTCCCTAGCCTCCCCGTCCCACTAGTCACATTTCACCTTATATTTGCAGTCCTGTCCTCCCTGACACTTTTTTTCCCCTTTTATTTTGTGTTTGACACTCCTGTGAGAGATCATTTAGCATTTCTTAATTTTCACCCCAATACCATATATTTAAACATTTATTTGATTCTTACAGTTTTTAGTTTCACCCATTATTTTGCCTTCAGTACAGTTTCCTCCCTTTGCTCATTTTTCATTTCCGTACAACCCATAGCTCTCTATTATTTTTCTCTCAATTGTTTCCCTGCTTTTTGTTTTCTTTCCCGGATAGCACATCGACATAATTTGACGGTTTTCAGTTTCGCACTGGGTCAGGGCCTGTGTACCAGTGGATTATCTTTTAAAAATCTATTTGTTGCTAAAAGATAATCCATCATTAATTGTTACTAAGGCTGACAAAGGTGCAGTCACAGTTTTGTTAAACAAGGCAGATTATGTAGAAAAATCAGAGCTATTGCTCCACGACACCGACACTTATACCCGCCTGCCTAAAGATCCAACAGCGTCGATCCAGCGCAGTCTAACAAAGCTGGCAAAAGATCTAGGCAAACAAGGCTTACTTGACGATACAACCGTCAAGAAAATCGTAACGTATAGTGCGGTCGCACCGAAATACTACGGTCTGCCAAAAATTTACAAACCCGACTTACCTTTGCGCCCTATCATATCCTCAATTAATTCTCCGACATATTCATTATCTTGTTTCTTGTCGAACATCTTAGCTTCCTCTTTTTCATGTAGAACAGATTATAATGTCTTGGATTCCTTCGCTTTTGCGGAAGAATTCAACGAATTTCAACTTCCACCTGATTTTGTGCTGATATCCTTAGACGTGGTCTCCTTATTCACTAATATCCCTATGGATCTAGTAATTAATATCATTGATTCAAAATTCAATTCAATTATACCCCATAAGGGTTTAGATAAAATTAACTTCATTAAACTTATTAAATTCATTGGGGATAATAATTACTTCACTTATAATGGGTCTTTCTATAAGCAAACCTTTGGGACACCAATGGGTTCTCCTTTGAGTCCCATTTTGGCTCAAATCGTCATGGACGACTTACTGGATGCGGTCATCCCTCAATTACCTTTCCCACTACCTTTCATCAAGAAGTATGTCGATGACTTAATTCTTGCAGTGCCCCTTGAATCGGCTCAGCTCACTCTGGACACTTTTAACACGTTCAACACACACATTCAATTCACAGTTGAAACGGAAGTCGATGGATACATACCCTTCTTGGACACGAGGGTTGTTAGGAGAACTGACAACACTCTTGTCCTGGACTGGTATCGCAAGCCAACGAATTCCGGCCGTTATATCAATTTTCATTCACATTCACCTTTTCGAGTGAAAATTAACACCTTATTGGGTTTGAAATCTAGAATTATAAAAATTTGCCATCACTCCTTCAGGGAAAAAAACCTATACTTATTAGAGGATTTAGCGGTTAACAATGGTTTTCCACGTTCACTTGTGTCCAAATTGATGTTTAACCGACAAGATCCTATTGTTACTCCACCAACAGTAGTCCCTACCGAACCTCCCCCACACCCCCCCCGACCAAATAACATTCAGAAAGTTGCCCTACGCAGAGGGCCTCACCCCTAAACTTATTAACGTTCTGGGCCACGACAAAGTCAGAATAGCTCAATCTAACATTAGCACCCTTAACAGTCATTTTTTCACTAGGCTAAAAGACAAGAATTCAATTGATGTCTTGTCTAATGTAATTTACAATATACCTTGCTCGGGTTGTGATCTCTCCTATGTGGGTCAAACTTCACAGTGGCTCAAGTCACGTTTGACACAACACAGGAGCGATTACAGACTGGGCAAGAAGTCATGTGCTCTTTCTATTCACTGCAACTCTTCGAACCACAACCCAGACTTCAACAACGTAAAAGTTCTCGACACTTGTAAATCCTATAGGGGCAGACTGTTTCTTGAGATGTATCACATTCAGAAGAACCGTGGTAAAACAATGAATTTCAAATCGGACACAGATCACTTAAGCAACATCTATTCCTACCTTATCAGTCTTTCAGACCATCATAAAACTAATAACGATCCCTGGATTGATAACTCACACAACTCCTTAATTTCTGCTGCTTGATTTTCGTTGGATTTAGTTAATTGTTCTCATTATCAGTAATTACACCAAATTATCATTATATATCTTACATTTTCTCTCTTACCCCCAGCAATTTATTGAAATTGCAGTATTACACTTAAATAATTTAAATTCTTAAACACTACCTTTTACATCTCTTTAATATTACGTAACTTATACGTTTTCAATAACAACCCTGCACCCGCTGCAATGTGTTATAATATTACAATGACATGTACATTGTTAATATTACAACTTACAATTTGGGGGTTACATTAATCCACATAATTTCACCATAAATGGAGTGCTCACCACTTAACCACCACCACTTAACCACCACCACTTAACCACCACCGCCAACAATTATGTTTTAACTCATCAATTAATACTAACCCCTACATTTTATTATAGCGTTAAAATGATTAGGTCATTGTTAATGTTATAATCTACATTTGTAAAGGTTAAATTGATAGCCACAGACAACACCACCCTTTTTCTTATACTTTTTTACACTTTTTTACTCTTTTACACTTAAAAATTTCAAATTCAAATTTTACCGCCATTTTGACGGCATCAATTCCCAGGGTTGGCACTAATTGTGTAGTGCTCTCCCTCCAGTTTGGCTTGTACCTCGGCCATTACAATCTAACCTAGTTCACAATCACTGTTAGTCATCGCCTCGAACCAACATGACCAAAAAAATTTTGTAAATTTTAATCTTGTGACATCAGCGTTTTTAACAAGTTTTAATATGTTTAACTATTATTGCATCGAGCCATTTCATTAATCCCGTATGTTCAACGGTTTATTTTTTCACATCTTCCATGTAAGTAAATTTTCGCCAACACGTGCGTCGCGAACACGTGCATAACCTCAATTCATTAACTTATAAAAAAATTTTCTCTTGTAAATTATTTTGTAGCGTTATCCCTGAAGAAGCTAATAAACATTGGCGAAAGCTCGGTTTTATGATAAATAGATGATTTATTAACCACCCTTTTTGGTCGGATTCCCTGATACGAGGATTTTTCTTCGACATTTTTACTATTTTCCAACAAGTACGGCCGTTACTTCCCTCCAGCATATATATATATATATATATATATATATATATATATATATATATATATATGAGTGAATTTTTATTGGGTATTCACTCTTAAAGAAATTACTTTACGGCTGATATCCTCCATCTTGATTTTCAATATTTCTGGGGTTAAATTAATTAAACTATCGTACGCTGATGGAGTTCGATCATCCGTTCGGACGATAGCTGAAGGTTTGAATTCAACCAACCTGTCTGAAGGAACTAAATTGGCGAATGAACTTCCTCAGCGGCAGTAATGACGTGGTTGTGATAACGTTATTCAGCGTTATCATTTCCGCAATGAGTATAAATATAAATACAGACAGTGTGCAAATGTGTATGAGGTTGCGGGTAGATCCAACTGACGAGTTTTCCAATAAGAAAGAAACGGATCCGTCTTGGATTCCCTCTCATATATGTTTGCACATTTTAACAACATTCTGGCCGTTAATACCCAATAAAAATTCACTCTTAAAGAAATTACTTTACGGCTGATATCCTCCATCTTGATTTATATATATACCGAGTGTTTGGGATAAGGGGCGAACATAGGGATTTAACATGTAACATTAAATATGTGTAATTATTTGCTCCCCTATTCATTTTAGAGAAAAATCGTAAAGGAATATTTTTTAGAGAATTAAAAACTGTAAATGTATCATCCATTTAATTTACGTTTGTACCAGCATACACCTCAGAAATAATAAAAATAAGTTTAACAATTTACCATTTAATAAAAACCCTTGCCATGACTTTGACAAATGTCATGTTTCATGTTATAGTGAAAATAATAATATTGCAAGTCAGATATCAATTCTAGTTATTATTATTATTGATAGGGACATGTTGTAAAATGTAAACCTTTTATAAATACTTATAGGACGAGAGAAACAAAAAAAAGAAAATCATTCAATGCCGATATTGTACAGAGGACATAGCAACCAAAAACTTCATGCGACATTTACAAAGAAACCACGCAACTGTGAAAGAAGTCGAAGATGAACTGCATTGCCCAAAAAATAGCAAAGAAAGGCGGCATGCAATGACCTTATTAAGAAATTAGACAAATTATAATCTTTACATAAAAGGTGTAATAAGACCAAACCGACACAGTAATGAATTATCAAATGAATCAGTTGAAAACAATAAATATTATCCATGTGCATATTGCAAAGGATTGTTTAAGAAGAAATATTTGAGACGTCATGTAAAAACTTGCATTCCCTTCAACACGCGTGCTAATGCTAGTCAAGAAGGATTCAAGATAAATCATCTTTCTCAATCTCATACAGTCACTGCTTGTGCAATCGACCCTACCAACGTAATTTCTCAATTAAATGTCACGGAGCAGGTAAAGCTATTATGTTGCCTCTTTTCTAAGGTTTGATTAATTAATTAAAATTTAAAATAGATTAATGAAGTACTTTCTATTCCGAATCTAGCATATGCTTATTTCAATTTTCTTCCATACAATAAAAACGAATATTAAACATGCTCAGTTTTCAAAAATGTCGGTATTTTCGAAATTTTAAAATTTGTTGCAAGCTTTTCCAAGGTTTTCACTAATGCCTAGAAATTTAAGGAGGGCGTTTTGAGCATTTATTGTAAAAAAAAATCTACATTTTTTTTATAAAGTTTTGATAAATATTAAGATAAGCATCCGCTACATCTCTAAATTCAAAATAAAATGCTCTTTTAGAAAATTTGACCTAAGGTAGTAATAAACTATATGGGTGTAACTAAGAAATAAAGATAAAATTAAAAAGGATCATAACTTCCTTTAACCCTAAATAAATTAAAAGAGATTCCAATAATCCGTCTTAAATATATTCAATTGCTTCAATACTTTTTAGTAAACTTTATAAATATATATATATATATATATATATATATATATATATATATATATATATATATATATATATTTATATATATATATATATATATATATATATATATATATATATATTTAAATAAGTTGTATATTTCAGGTGTTTGACATGATGAGAGGAGATGACATTGGGTTTGAAGTAAAAAAAGATTTACTTATTGCTCAGTTCGGCAATTCCTACTTAAAAAAACATAGACGGGAACATATGTCATATGCTTGCAGCAGTAGAATGCGAGAACTTGCTCGTTTATTGGTGAACTTCCGAAAAATTTCCAACAAGGAACATTTATGTCTTAAGGACTTACTGCACCCAAAACATTTTGATATGGTCATAACCGATGTGAGGAATATTGTTGGATATGATCCCTTTAAAAAAACGTTTAAGTCTCTTAGTCTTGCCATGCATTTAGGTACATCATTAAAATATGTATGCGACGAATTAATACATCTCATATTAAAACAAAGTGATGGTTTTAAGTGCCAGTCAACAGAGGAATGTAATGTGTGGTTACAGAATATTAAGAATTTTAAGAAATTAATTGAATCTCGGTGGAATATTGAACTAGGATCGCTTGCACACAAAGACTTGCAAGAGAAACGTTGGAATAAACCACTTCTAATACCATTAGTTAGCGATGTTACCAAATTCCGCGAAGAAACGCTAAAAATTGCAAATAATTGCAAAAAAATATTCAATAGCCACAAAGATGATATAATTACTTATAAAGAGTTAGTACAATGCTCCTTAGCTTTGCTAATCATTTTTAATAGAAGGAGAATCGGAGATGTCCAGTTTTTAAAAATTAAAGATTACCAATTAGATAGAAAAACAGACTGTACAGATTTTGAAGGGATTTTGACAAATACTGAGAAAATGTTGACAAGCAAATATAAAAAAGATGTTAACAGCGGAAAAGGGTCTAGAGCTGTAGTTATATTAATACCCGAAATAATTCAGGATTTCATTAATTTGCTCCTCGAGAAGAGAAGTAAATATATTCCACCAGATAACGAGTACGTTTTTGCAATGCCAGGAAGCAGAATAAAATGGGGCAAGGGAGATGTGGCCATTAAAATACTTACCAAGAAAATTAATTTGGAGAATCCACAAACCATATCCAGCAATAAATTGCGAAAACAAATCGCAACTATAATGCAAATTTTAAATTTAAACATAGAAGAGAAAAAACAATTTTCAAATTTTATGGGGCATACCCAAAAAACCCACGAAGAGTTCTACGAGTAGGAGTAAATAGAGAGGCGGAGCCAATTATTTATCTAATTAATGTTTTTTTTAGACTTCCAGTAGATATTTACCAAACAGGAAAATTATCAAAAGTGCTCCTCCTGATGGAAAATGGATGTATCCCAGCAGAATATAATGGAAAATCCTTATCTCAAATAAATTTTGATCCAAATTTAGAATATGTAGTAGAAGATAATGTTGATGGTTAAGTAATTTATTACTAAAGATCTGAAGATGTACTTGAATTTGTATTTTTTTTTTAAGAAAATGATATAATTTTCAATTCTTGCCAAAATTCAAATGTCTCATCAGAAAATGAGAAGCTGATGAATAAAGTAGTTCATAAAGGAAAATCCATACAAGATATATCTAGCCCTTGTAAGTAAAAAAAAATCAAATCCACTACATACACCATAATACAATCTTTACAGATGCAGATACTGAGGACATAATAAAGAAAACAAAGCAAAATACCAAGGTTGGCCAGAGAAAAGGTATACAAAAATTACAATGTAGAGAGAGGTATATAAGCATTTCATTTTTAGGTTGGACTAAAATGGAAATTGGTTTGGTAAAGAACTACTTCAAGGCGTTTATTAAAACAGGAACTTATCCTTCAGGCGAAGCTATAAAAAAATTTATTAAGGAAAAGGAAATTCATCGAACTGTGCCAGTTATAAAATCAAAGCTTCAACATTTAATCAAACAAAATTTTAAATAACAGAAAAACCTATAGTCGTATGTGAAATGCAACTTGTTCATAAATAAATGTTTCATAAATATTTTGAATATTAATTTCCTGCGAAGTTGCCTTCACTTTACTCAACTGCGAATAATCCATTTAACTATCTCGATCCTGAAAAAGGCCCGATGTACATTTAAAATATCATTTAGGGCCTTCCAATAAGGTATTCATTGGCATTATTGGTTCACAAGAGTTTGATTAGGGGTTGGAATATCAGACAAAAAATCTTGGGTATGCTTTAATGTAGGATTCAGTAAAAAAAAAACATCCCATTTAAAGTTACGCCAATGCACACGAATGTGACCTTAAACGGATTGATTCGGGACTTTGGAATTGATGACGTGAACGCCAGCATTCGTGAAAAAAACTGTATAATATTCTCTCAATTATTAAATTATTAAAGGGTGCAAAATTTTAACATGAAATATAGTTGAATGACATGCTCAAAACTATTAGGAATAAAAAATAAACATCCTCAGTTTTTTTAATTAATTTGATAAAAGCGTATTGATATTTACGTTCGATTCATAAGTCGGTTGAGCATGACAACGACAAAAAAAAGTTTTCGCAATGTTACCAGTTATACCTTCGAATGCGTCTCAACATATGTGTATGGAAGTAGCATCGTACTATATATATATATATATATATATATATATATATATATATATATATATATATATATATATATATATATATATATTTCATATATAATAAAAAAAGTTTTAGAAAATGTTACCCCTCTTTTGATGGCCATAATCTTTAGGTTTTCCTCATCACAAATAGTAAATTATATATGACAATAAGTATGTCGGTAACCTGGAAGTCAGGTCGCCTCTTTAATATAACGGAAGTCACAACTTAACAGGCATCAATATATACATATTAGAGTGGTTTTAGCATATATGGTGGAGTTTCAAAGTGTGTGAAAATCAATGGGACAACCCGGAAACTAGTTCGTATAGCTAAAAAAACTAATAACTGTAAATTTTGAGCCATATCAAACATTGCGTAACCGGGCCCTAGCCCTCTAAAATTTGAAAAAGTAGGTTTTTTATTTTAATTTTATTTTGGTCCCCCCTAAAATTAAACAGTCCACGCTTATGGTGAAATTATATATTGTGTCGACAGAGGGGGTTAATACAAATGCAAAATTTATTTATTTTTTGAAATCGGACTAAAATTAATGCAGTTATGATTTTTTAGTTACATCGTACTTGTATATTTCGATATTTCATGTTTTTAGATATTACCAATTAATGCATTTTTATTAAAATCTCTTGTGATACTCTTCAAAGTTTAATAATAAAAACTTTTTTTGTTCCTTGTCATTGGTTAATAGAGTATTACATTCTTCGATTAATTTGACTTTTCATTCTAAAATGTCATTCACAACAAGAATTTTGTTAAGAATCTCACTGCCGGCAATATAATCCTGACAATGGGGCCAAATGTTGGATTCAAATTTCATAGCCCGCAATGATAAATAATATGTAATAATAATTAAATCGTTTACATTGTGACCTAATCCTTCAGAGACGGTAATCAGAAGATGAACGGCATTTATGTCACTTATTTTACACTTGTCTAAAGCAGATGAGAACCTTTTATTGATAAATGCAATTTTTCCTCGTTGTGGTTGTGGTTGTGGTTCTATGTCCTGATCCAGATCTGAGGTAGGATTAATATTCAAATCAGCTGGACTGATCAGATTTTCTCTTCCTTCTCTACCTCTAACCGCTTCAAATGTCTTTCCACTTACACTGCGAAGCTTTCAATGCCATTGATTGATCCTTATCTTCCATTCTCTCTCTGCAATAATAGAAATGGTTTGTCTTCTTCAATTGTCATTGTTTGCAATACATTTTCAGAAGCAAAAACGAAAAAATCATTTAAACTTTTAACAAATTATTTTCTTTATTTATATGTGCTGCAGTTTCTCGAGAAGAACGCTTTCTAAGATTTTGCCAATTTTTATGCCATTACTACATTTAATCGATGCGACATTGTTTGCGTTGATTCGGAATATGAGACTTTGACCAACAGACAATACTTCCACAACTAGCGTTTCACTGAAGCGTAAATTTATTATTTATTTAAGTGCTCGCTGCTTGGAGAAAAACAAAGATACCACTTGCTTCCTAGATGATAGTTTTGAGCAAAGTATTTGGCTATGCGGTATTCCGATCAAATAAATTGCATTTGCAAATATGGTTCTTCCACTCATTTTGAAAGCAACTAACTATAATATCGTTACAAAATGCCGGCGAAAACATCAATCCAGAATAATCAGGTGTTAATCTGCACCACTGGCCGCAAGAAAATCACCCAAAATTACGCACATAAGGGCATGCACGGATTATCTCTTGCGAGCTGTGGTGCATCAAACTAATATTACCAAATGTCAAAAGATAAAAATAAGATGGAGTTACCAATTGAAGTGAAACGTCTGGTTCACTTAGTCATGGCTTTCTTATAGTGCAATTTCAATTTCAATGAATAGAGGGTCATTAAAAAATTCATAACTTCGTCAATTTTTGTCCAATTTTAACAAATAAATACTTTTTGGATACATATTAACGTCCTTTATCCACAAAATATATATTTTGGCCATTTAGGTGGACCGTTTAGTATTAGGATGAACCAAAATAAAAAAATAAATAAAAAAACGACTTTTTCAAATTTTAGAGGGCTAGGGCCCGGTTACGCAATGGTCGACATGGCTCAAAATTTACAGTTATTAGTTTTTTATCTATACGAACAAGTTTCCGGGTTGTCACGTTGATTTTCACATACTTCGAAAATAAGAACCACTCGAAAATATATATATATATATATATATATATATATATATATATATATATATATATACCGGGTGACCCAGGGATCTGTAAAAACCCCGTAACTTGTTTGCTATTTGAGATATGGACTTCTAGTTTTCTTGAACTGGTACCCACACTTATTCTACATATTTTAAAAATATGTATGTTTTTGTACAGGGTGTGCCAATATACATAACAGAACAAAGTTATGTTTTTTTAAATGGAACACCCTATATTTTATACTTTATTTTCAACCCTCTTGAGAAGCTGATAAAAATAGTATCAGATAGTATGGGTCTATTATGGACGGTTGGCTAGTTATGGGCAAATTTGTGGCAAAAACATGTACACATTAGAAACATTTCAGAAGCGTTCTTGGCAAAGATAGCATCATTATCTATAGACTGGAAAATTTCCCACATCATAAAGAATAATGCACATCGGCTTTGGTTCTCTTTTAATCATAGATGATATACAGGGTGTCAACATACGCAAAACAATGGATAACTATTTTTTTTCAAATGGAACACCCTATATAAGTTGCCACCAATCTATGGCATTTTTAATAAGCTTTCCAATGATATACAGTTTGTATGACAAAATATTAAGGATTCTTGAGATTTATCAATAAAAACATATTTCTTTTGCCACCTTCCGCAGATTTTTGGATTTTCAGCCAAAACTATAGATTTTCGTGAAAAATTATAAGAGACCAAAGTTGTAGACCGAAAAATTTCCGATCGATGTAGGTCTTTCAACTTTTAAGATAATGCGTGCATTACCCGCCAGAGCGCGCAAAATCGTGACCGTATATGCATTTTAGCGTTTTCTTTTCAATTTTTTTATTAATAAATTGCACTATACTTTATTTTCCGCACCCTCTAGCGGAAAAACGGGAAATTATAGGGAAATTAAAATGGCCCATATCGATTGAAAATGTTCCGCTCTACAACTCTTAATAGAAGCAATTTTTGCCAAAAATGCATAGTTTTCCCTAAAAATGCAAATTGAAAATGTATGTATCAATTTTTGCGTTTTTCAATGGTTTTTAGTATTTTTACCGAAAACTGCATTTTGGGCAAAAATTGCTTCTTTTAAGAGTTGTAGGGCGGAATTTTTTCAATCGACGTAGGTCATTTGAATAATTCTATAATTAACCGGTTTTCTGCTAGAGGACGTAGAAAATAAAGTATAGTGCAATTAATTAACAAAAAATTTGAGAAAAACGCTGAAATGTAAATACGGTCACGATTTTGCGCACTCTGGCGGGCAATACACGCATTATTGGAAAAGTCGAAAGACTTATATCGATCTAAAATTTTCCGCTCCACAACTTTGGTCTCTTATTATTTTTTCAGAAAATGCATAGTTTTGGCTGAAAATCCAAAAATGAGCAGGAGGTGACGAAAGAAAAATGTTTTTCTGGATAAATCTCAAGAATCCTTAATATTTCATTATACAAATTGTACATCATTGGAAAGCTTATTAAAAATTACATGCACTAGTGGCAAGATATATAGGGTGTTCCATTTGAAAAAGAATAGTTATCCAATATTTTGCGTATGTTGACACCCTGTATAGCAGTATGAACAAAAAAGAACCAAAGCCGATTTGTATTATTCTTCATGATGTGAAAAATTCTTCAGTGTATAAAAAATGACGATAGCTTTGCTAGGAGCGCTTCTGCTATTTTTTCAATGTGTCCTTGTTTTTGTCACAAATTTGCCCATAACTAACCAATCGTCCATAATAGACCCATACTATCTTATACTATTTTTATCAGCTTCTCAAGAGGGTTGAAAATAAAGTATAAAATATAGGGTGTTCCATTTAAAAAACATAACTTTGTTCTGTTATGTATATTGGGACACCTTGTAAAAAAACATACATATTTTTAAAATATGCAGAATAAGTGTGGGTACCAGTTCAAGAAAACTAGATGTCGATATCTCAAATAGCAAATAAGTTATGGGGCTTTTACAGATCCCTGGGTCACCCGGTATATATAGATGCTGGAGGGAAGTAACGGCCGTACTTGTTGGAAAATAGTAAAAATGTCGAAGAAAAATCCTCGTATCAGGGAATCCGACCAAAAAGGGTGGTTAATAAATCATCTATTTATCATAAAACCGAGCTTTCGCCAATGTTGATTAGCTTCTTCAGGGATAACGCTATAAAATAATTTACAAGAGAAAAAAAATTTATAAGTTAATGAAATTGAGGTTATGCACGTGTTCGCGACGCACGTGTTGGCGAAAATTTACTTACATGGAAGATGTGAAAAAATAAACCGTTGAACATACGGGATTAATGAAATGGCTCGATGCAATAATAGTTAAACATATTAAAACTTGTTAAAAACGCTGATGTCACAAGATTAAAATTTACAAACTTTACAAACACACATCGCCGGACATGTTGGTTCGAGGCGATAACTAACAGTGATTGTGAACTAGGTTAGATTGTAATGGCCGAGGTACAAGCCAAACTGGAGGGAGAGCACTACACAATTAGTGCCAACCCTGGGAATTGATGCCGTCAAAATGGCGGTAAAATTTGAATTTGACATTTTTAAGTGTATAAGAGTAAAAGTGTAAAAATGTATAAGAAAAAAGGGGGGTGGTGTTGTCTGTGGCTATCAATTTAACCTTTACAAATGTAGATTATAACATTAACAATGACTGACTCATTTTAACGCTATAATAAAATGTAGGGGTTAGGATTAATAGATGAGTTAAAAAATAATTGTTAGAGGTAGTAGTTAAGTGGTGGTGGTTAAATGGTGAGCACACCATTTATGGTGAAAAAAGTGGATTAATGTAACAGATTGTAAGTTGTAATATTAACAATGTACAGGTCATTGTAATATTATAACACATTGCAGCGGTTGCAGGGTTGTTATTGAAAACGTATAAGTTACGTAATATTAAAGATATGTAAAAAGTAGTGTTTAAGAGTTTAAATTATTTAAGTGTAATACAGCAATTTCAATAAATTGCTGGGGGGTAAGAGAGAAAATGTGAGATGTATAATAATAATTAGGTGTGATTACTGATAACGAGAACAATTAACTAAATCCAAACGAAAATCAAGTAGCAGAAACTAAGGAGTTGTGTGAATTATCAATCAAGGGATCGTTATTAGTTTTATGATGGTCTGAAAGACTGATAAGGTAGGAATAGATATTACTTAAGTGATCTGTGTCTGATTTGAAATTCATTGTTTTTCCACGGTTCTTCTGAATGTGATACATCTCAAGAAACAGTCTGCCCCTGTAGGATTTACAAGTGTCGAGAACTTTTACGTTGTTGAAGTCTGAGTTGTGGTTCGAAGAGTTGCAGTGAATAGAGAGAGCACATGACTTCTTGCCCAGTCTGTAATCGCTCCTGTGTTGTGTCAAACGTGACTTGAGCCACTGTGAAGTTTGACCCACATAGGAGAGATCACAACCCGAGCAAGGTATATTGTAAATTACATTAGACAAGACATCAATTGAATTCTTGTCTTTTAGCCTAGTGAAAAAATGACTGTTAAGGGTGCTAATGTTAGATTGAGCTATTCTGACTTTGTCGTGGCCCAGAAAAAAAAAAAAAATTCTCTTGTAAATTATTTTGTAGCGTTATCCCTGAAGAAGCTAATAAATATTGGCGAAAGCTCGGTTTTATGATAAATAGATGATTTATTAACCACCCTTTTTGGTCGGATTCCCTGATACGAGGATTTTTCTTCGACATTTTTACTATATATACCGGGTGTGGCACTTAAGACGCCTCGGACCATAGCTCCTTTACGATAAAAGCTATCGAAAAAAATCTAAGAACAAAGTGGTGCATAGTTACCGTCGCTATGTTTCAAAAATATTTCTAATCATCAGTGGCGTGCCGTACTCCAGTGGCGTACCAAACTTATGTTTTTTTAAATGGAATGCCCTATTTTTTATTGCAGATTTGGAAAGTGCTCGACGAGTACTTATTTTTTTATCTAACATGTATACCCTTCACTTTAGCGGTTTCGCTGTTATAACCCCTTCTTTCAAAATTGCGCCCCATTTTTGAGATTTTTTTGTAGAGAAACTAATTGACGCCGGCGCCTAAATTTTGAATTGAGGTACAGGTTAAGACCTCGTATACCTTCACATATTTTTTTTTCGGGTAATTTATGGAAAAAAAATAATTTTTGATTGATCTTCGCATGTTGTCATTTTTTCCGAAAATTTCAAATGGCACCCCCCTAAAAAAATTACGGCGTTGTACAGCCAAAACTCTAAATTTTTCATTGGTGTAAAAAAAATTACACATTGCATAACAAAATTTCGGAGAAAAAAGGAATTTCATCGCAAATGTCGGGAAACGTTTTCCGTTCCCAAGTGTGCCATGAGAAAACAAATACACAAATACGGTCAACATAATAGTATGTACCTATTTATTCAACATGATATGAAAAATGCAGATAAAGAAAATTTAACAACTTAAACTAAATGTTAGAAATGACGACCTTCCTGCCGGAGGCATAACCGCAACTTCGACTCACAAGCTCTAGACACTGCCCTAAGGACTTCTGGTGATATACCGCGGAAAGCCGCGCGGATTCCCTCCCTCATATCCTCGACAGTAGTTGGTACCGTCCTGTAAACCTCGTCTTTGATATGGCCCCAAAGGAAAAAGTCAAGGGGAGTGAGGTCTGGTGATCTTGGCGGCCACCTCACAGGACCCCCACGACCAATCCAGGAGTCAGGAAACGTTTCATCGAGAAATTCCCGAACGACACAGCTATTATGTGCAGGAGCTCCATCGTGCTGGAAAACTATCTGTCGAAGAGCGGCTAGAGGGACATTTTCCAAGAGATCATCCAAGTCGTCGCGAAGGAACCTCAAATAACTGTTGCCGTTCAGGTGCCCCTCGATGAAATAAGGACCCAAAAGGTGTTCTCCAAGTATGCCTCCCCAAACATTCAGCGACCATCTTTGCTGGTGGTTTATCATTCGCATGGCTTGTGGGTTTTCATCGGCGTAATAATGGTAGTTGTGGCGATTGACATGCCCATTTCTATGGAACGTTGCTTCATCAGAAAATAATACGCGCATAAGAAATGATTCCTCCTGCTCAATTTTGTTGATAGCTCACATGCAGAAATCTTGCCTCGCATGAAAATCTTGAGGTTGCAATTCTTGGTGCAGTTGAATCTTAAATGGACGGAATTTGTACTTTTTAAGAACACGATGTACGGATCGCGTTGAAATATCGTGATTCCTACTAATATCACGGATACTGGTATGAGGATCTTCAATAACTGCCTCCAGAACCTGCAGTTCATTATTTTCGGTAATAACTGCCTTCTTTCTAACTCTCCTTGGCCGTTTCACACTTCCCGTAGTAGTAAATCTCTCCAACACTTTTTGAAACGCACGTTCATTTAGATGTGCCCTGTGCGGATATCGCGCAGGGTACACTCGTGATGCCAAGAAACAATTCTTGTTACATTCTCCAAGAATAAATATCATGTCAACCATTTTCTCTTGAGTTCGGAACATTTTTAGAACGTTTGTCAAAAATGACTTATGGCTGCTACTGACGTCTAATAATTTACTTTGACAATTACCAATCTTTTGTTTTTTCATGGCACACTTGGGAACGGAAAACGTTTCCCGACATTTGCGAAGAAATTCCTTTTTTCTCCGAAATTTTGTTATGCAATGTGTAATTTTTTTTACACCAATGAAAAATTTAGAGTTTTGGCTGTACAACGCCGTAATTTTTTTAGGGGGGTGCCATTTGAAATTTTCGGAAAAAATGACAACATGCGAAGATCAATCAAAAATTATTTTTTTTCCATAAATTACCCGAAAAAAAAATATGTAAAGGTATACGAGGTCTTAACCTGTACCTCAATTCAAAATTTAGGCCCCGGCGTCAATTAGTTTCTCTACAAAAAAATCTCAAAAATGGGGCGCAATTTTGAAAGAAGGGGTTATAACAGCGAAACCGCTAAAGTGAAGGGTATAACATGTTAGATAAAAAAATAAGTACTCATCGAGCACTTTCCAAATCTGCAATAAAAAATAGGGCATTCCATTTAAAAAAACATAAGTTTGGTACGCCACTGGAGTACGGCACGCCACTGATGATTAGAAATATTTTTGAAACATAGCGGCGGTAACTATGCACCACTTTGTTCTTAGATTTTTTTCGATAGCTTTTATCGTAAAGGAGCTATGGTCCGAGGCATCTTAAGTGCCACACCCTGTATATATATATATATATATATATATATAATATAACGTTTGTTTATTTTTAAAATTTTGTAATATTATTTCATTTGAAATACATTCCGTTGAACATTTTAATTACATTATAAATTATGATATAAAACTATTTTAATAAAACGATTAAGTTATTTCATGAAAATTATTTATCATTACATTAAACCGGTGTTTAAAAGGTTTATTTTGTGTAAAGAGTGTGGTATTTGAGAAACTAGTGTGCGAGTTTCTGCAACTCATATGAATTATCTGACGCGTGCACGGCCTATGCGTTAATAGGGTACCTAAGTCCGATCCTGATTTTTCTGCGACAACGACGTCGCAGTAGGATTTATAAGAGATGAATATATGATTTGTTAGGTCCGCCCATTACTTGCCGTCTTACCCTTGGCCCCCTGAGAAAGTATTCGTTGCGGGACGAACAGCCTTAATTTATAATTTGCGCTATTTTTATATAGCTTATCTGACGTCTCACATCTATTTTTGTTGTAAATGGCTTATGTGCGTAATAAAGATCTATCTATCTATCTATCATTAAAATATTAATCCAATCAACTAATGCAAGGTGCCGGTTCAAAGCCGGCTAATCAGTTCTTGAAAAATCATAAACGTACTTAAATTAATAAAATGTTAATTCCCAGACTATACCTCAATTTATTACCCTATTAGCAAATTAATTTGAAAGGCAAACTCTTAAAATCATTGGACAATACTACAGATAACCCCTTCCTAGATAGTTAGAAGAAATGACATTGAACAAACTGAGCAAAGACCTTCAGAATCTAATTTTGGAATACAAAACATATAAATGGATGGAAACATGAAAAAATATAAATACAGTAAAAACCGGTTATAGCGACTTTGAAGGGACCATGCAAATACGGACGTTCTAAGCAATATGTAGTATTTTTCTAGGAAAATTAACTTTACATTATGTAGGTGTACTGGTTTTCAAATAAAAATACAAAAAATCGAACAAAAAAGTGTATAGTAAGTAAAGAAAAATTATAAAAAACATACATACATACATAGGTTGCTTAAATATCATGTACATTAAGTAAACGTACGTACATATGTACATTAATTCTTTATTGTTTAAAATAATCTGTCATCTTAGTCTGTTTCATACACCTAATCTCAAAGGTATTTTGCAATTTACGTTTTATTTCTGTCAAGACACCTTGATTGCCATCAGTATTAAACTCCTCGTTAAAATCAACAAATTTTTGTAGCGTTGTTATAGCACTAATAGCTTCGCATAGTGATGGTGGTTGAAACTCTTCTTCTAGGGCTTCTTCTTCTTCATCGCATTGATTGCTTTCGACCTTCCTCTGTTATTGGTGCACATACTACAACAGTGTCGTCAACCTTGATGAACTCTTGTATTTCGATCCTCGACACAGACGAACCCAATAACTTTGTAGCTAATTGAGCTAGAGAAATATTATCATCTTCATCTACCAATCTAGCAAACGGAACATCATCCTTGTCCTCGTCTAGTGATGATAAGGACAGCTCTTTGAAACCTGCGTGGTGAAAGCAGTTGGCTATAGTGTTTGGTGTAACTTTGTTCCAGGCTTCCGTTATCAATAAAATTGCATCTAGAATGGTTAGACTTTTTGTATTTTCACCGTTTTCAATATTTTGAAGCATTTGCAAGACTTGAACCTTTCTGTACTGTGTTTTAAAAGATTTGATCACTCCTTGATCGATGGGTTGTAACACAGAGGTGACATTGGGTGATAAAAACACAAGTTTTTTACATTTTAAATTGGGGTCTACGGGATGAGCAGGGCAGTTGTCAACTAGGAGAAGATTTTTTGTCCCCCTTGATTTTAGTTGTGCATCCCAGTTATGAAGCCATTTTTAAAAAATCAGCGATGTCATCCAGGCTTTAGTGTTATTTACAGGCAGGGAGCGAATATTCTTAAAGCATCGCGGTTTTTTCGATATCACTAAAAGTTTTTCTTTGCTTGATTCGGTCATATTCGCAGCAACCAACACCGTAATTCTTGTTTAAGACAACTTTCCGCCTATATATTGTTCACCTCTAAATTTTAGCGTCTTATCTGGGGTCAAATTGAAAAACAATCCAGTTTCATCCGCATTAAAGATTTCCTCTGGCTTGTAACCTTCACACAGTGCAGGCCACTTATGAGATAACCACTCTTCTGATACGCCTTCAGGGACGCCACCAGCGTCACCACAAACTTTTCCGGACACAATTTTATGACGAGCACGAAAACGTTGTACCCAAGATGATGAGCACTCGAAATTTTCTTTCCCCATCCGGCGGGCGAAATCGTTAGCTTTTTGTTGAAGATTCGGTCCATTTATTGGTACGTTGTTTGCTCTTTAGTGTTTAAACCACATTAATAAAGCCTCTTCAATAACCTTGTGTTTGAATGACATCGACCGTTTCATTTCCAAAGAGTTGTTTTCAAAAAGAGCTTTTATTTTTTCTCTACTCTTCCACATAGTCGATATTGTAGAGTGTGACACGCCAAATTCCTTTGCAATATCCCCATTTTGTTCTCCATTTTCTAGTCTCCATATTATGTGCGATTTTTCTTCTACATTAATACTTTTCTCTTTCTTTGCGACATCGTGACGTAAAAGCGCGCGAGAATAATATGGACATCTTTACTGTGACTTATCGCTAAGTGGACTAAATACATACATCCGACTGAAACGCGGAACGCCGACTGGACGCTATGTTTTGTTTTTGTGAACAAATGCAATTTTATTAGTCAGGAATTACATAGGTTCAAAATAATGTTTTGTTTTTGTGAGCAAATGTTTCCATTGGTCGTTATTGCCGATTAAATCAGATAATAGTGAGATTTTAAATGAAATAATTTGCGTATACTTACTTGCATCGAAATAAATCGTGTATAAATTGGATTCAAAGTGTAACATGCTTCCGAAAGGGATCCAATCTCCTAAACTGGGATGCACAGTTTCGATTCCACACTCTCAATCAATGTATTATTATTATTTATTATTTGCATTTGCAAAAAAATTATTTAAAATTATATTTATTTCGTAAAAAGCGGGAATCGTCCATATTCAAACACAAGATGGTTTAAATCACTATGGTTGAAATCACATTCATTATCAGATAATATTTCTGATTTGAATAGATGAGTGGGGAAACACCTACGGCATAATTTAAGACATGTAATAGTAAACGAAGAGAAACTTCTAGTCTTTATTTAGAACATAGGCAATATTGTGTGTGACTATTTTCAGCGTACTCTGAGTATTCTTTCTTCCCGGAAAATTTTTAATTTACTTACTAAGTCTGGATGTGGATTCATAAACAAATCTTTGTCGCTAGCTGAGTTGGCCAATTTATCAACAATGATCCCCATTTACATCATTTTGCCGATAAGGTTAAAATAAGTCATACAAATCGATTCTAATTACGTATACTTTGAAAATAACCCCTGGCAGAGAATGACATAATTTGTTAATACCGAAATTAACAGTGTATTAAATTACTCGACGGCTGGAAGACCATCTGTGATGGGGAAACTACGGCCCGCGGGCCAAGTCCGGCCCGCGGAAAGGTTTAATCCGGCCCGTTTAAGAGTGCCGTCGTGAGAATGTTTGAACGCGTTCTTACTTCGTAATGTGACGACCCGCATAAAAACTACCTGCGGCGATATTCAAAACACAATACTATTCTGGACAAATCCATCCGACCTAAACAGATGACTCATCTTCGCTCGAAACTTCCAGACACTCTCGCAGGTAGGTATAAATACAAGCGAGGCCGCCCGAAGATCAGTTAGTTAGCGACTTAGTCAGTCATCTGCAACGACCCGCTGTGACTCGAGTAATTGTTTGTGTAATCCCCCAAACTGCCAGTGTCTCAACAAACTCCCGCGTAAGAGCATTAGTTAGCAGTAAGCTTTCGTCAATTGCGTTTCTGTGTGTTGTTCTCCGTAGTAGGTAACGTCTAAAATGGATGTTAAAAAAAGAAAAGTGGATTCAGAATGTCGAGTTTTTAAAGAAGAATGGACGTGGAAATATTTCTTTACTTTATTTAAAGAAAAACCTGTGTGCTTACTTTGCAATACAACTGTTGCAGTTTTAAAAGAATATAACATTCAACGCCATTTCAAGAGCAAACGTGAAAACCACTCCTACTCATCGTTAAGTGAAGAGGTGAAAAAAATTAAATCTAAAGATTTAATAAAAAATTTATCAAGTCAACAACAATTATTTCAGAGAGCTAATCATTCTCAACGATGCGCTACGAAAGCCAGTTATGTGTTGGCTTATAATATTGCTAAATCTAATACAGCATTTTCAGATGGTGAATTTATAAAGCAGTGCATGATAGATGTGTGCGATATTATGTGCCCTGACAAGAAAAAGGATTTTCAGTCACTGTCTCTCTCAAGAAGAACAATCACCGAGAGAATTGAAAATATTGATAAAAATCTAATTTCACAACTGACTACAAAAACTCAAAAAAATATTTTTTATTCAATTATCATGGATGAAAGTACAGATATCAGCGATACTGCGCAGTTACTCATATTTGTAAGAGGAATCAACGCCCACTTTGAAATTACAGAAGAACTTGCAGGGCTGCAGTCAATCAAAGGAACAACGACTGGTGCCGATATATTTTGTGAATTTGAAAATTGCATCGATAAACTTCGTTTACCTATTGACAAGCTATGTAATGTAACTACAGATGGTGCTCCTAATATGGTTGGAATCAATCAAGGATTTGTTGGGAAATTGAATTCCAAGTATCCGGAAAATGATTTTTTTGCATTGCTTTATACATCAGGATGCTCTCTGTAAATAGGCTTTAGATATTGACCATATACTTAATATTGTTGTAAAACTAGTAAATATGATTCGTTCCAGAGGATTATTACATCGTCAGTTTCAACAGTATTTGGAGTCCGTACATGTTGAGCATTCCGATATCCTGTATTATTCAAAAGTTCGTTGGTTAAGTGCTGGAAAAGTATTTGAAAGAATTTGGGATTTAAAAGACGATATTGTGAATTTTCTTCTTGATAAAGACATTTATAATCAATTTGACGTCTTAGAAAACGAAACGTGGCTTTCTGATTTCGCTTTTTTCACAGACCTCCTCGTACACATGAATAAACTTAATCTCAAATTGCAAGGAAAAAATCAGTTTCTTCGCGATATTTGGCAATACCTGAAAAGTTTCAAATTACAGTTATTATTATTTGCTAATCAGATCTCTAAATCTAATTTTTCTCATTTTCCAAGAATACAATCTTTAAAATTCACTATATCAAACAATAAGATTAAAAAATACGAAATTCATTTGAGAAAACTATCTACAGAATTTGAAAGGAGATTTCAGGACTTTAGAAAAATGGAAAGTTTAGTATTTTTGCGACCCCATTCAATGTTAATTACGAAGAAGTTGATGCAAAATTTCAACTTGAGTTAATAGAACTGAACTGTAATACTCTCCTGAAACAAACCACTGTGTTAGACAATCATTTTGGAGTATGAACAAATATTATTTATATGTGCTAAACACCATTTAAGTTCTTTGCTAATAGCTATAGATTCGAAAGCAAATAAAGACAAATTAGAAACAACCTTACTTGTTGCAGAAAGCATTAAATAAATTCAATAAAACGAAATGTAGCCTGAATATATGAATTTTCAACCTGTTCGTAACTCTGCAAGCAAAATTTAGTCTTACTAAGACAAATATAGAGGCAACATGGCCAAATGTAGTAGAATAGAAAATATTTACATTCTGAATAAAGTAAGCAATGTCTGACTCGCGGTGCCTTTTTGACTTAGTACATACCTGTATTTTAACATATTTTAAATATGCTTAATACGAATATTCATTATTCTGACGTAAGAGGTAAGCGAAGGATAATATCTCTATTCCTGGGCTTCTGCCAAAATCGCAAGATTGGGTAAGAATTACGTAGAGCTAATACCTATTTTAATAAACTTGAATTGCGTACGATGGGTTCTAACCTAGATTTACAAGCACTGCCATAAAAAATACTACCATAATCAATGGTTGACCTTATATGAGATTTATAAAAAAAAGATACGTAGTTTTCTTCAAAAATTTGAGCTAATTAATTCCTTTGTAACATTTTGTACAAGTGTAATCAATTGTTCTTTCCAGTTTAGTATTTTGTCCAAAATCACACCAAGGTATGTGTAGCTCATTCTTATTGGTATTGATCCCAATATTATTGTTGAAATTTAGAATTCGAAAATTTTCACGAAACAAATAGTTTCCGATACTTCGTATTCAAGTAATAAGTGTTCAAACTAGTGATGGCAAGATCGATCAAAAAAGATCGAGTATTCGATCTTTGCAAATGATCGAGCCGCTCGATCTTTCCAAGCCGCTCGATCTTTTTTTGATCGATCAACGCCGCTCGATCTTCTTACGCCGCTCGATCACTTCACGTCGCTCGATCTCCTTATGATGCTCGATCTCTTCGAGCCACGTAAAAAGATCGAACAGCACGAGCTGATTGATCATACTTTGCAAGTTTAGACAAAGTAATTGATTAATTGAATGAATAAATCTAATTGTACTTCTATTTAACATGTTCTACGTCCCTGACATTGTATTAGTTCCTATTAGTTGTGGGTCAGGTGTGGATAGGGCCACTGGGATATCGGGAATTTTGCCGATGGGCCGGTGGGGGCGGAGGCCGGTGATTTCTTTGACTATTTTTTTACATGTTTTGTTTGTTAATTCATACGAAGCTAGCGATTTGTATCTATACGTTTCTCTAGGAAACAAGCCGAAATCTCTAGTTTTATTTCGCATATAACTTAATATTTTATAATTTTACCACATATAATCCAATATAACCGCATATAATACAATATAATAGCATAAATTCATAAAAAAAAATAACTATCTGAAGTGCGCGAAAACGTAAGAGCATGCATAATTTTACTAGAAAGGGGATTTCCCCAACTAGTATCGATCGACGCATTTTACGCACTTACTCCCATAACTTTCTACGGGTAAAGTTTAAGTGAATTAAGTTAATAACGTTAAGAAGCTAAAATGCCGAAAGTGAGATTAGCCAAAAGTGACCTACTCAGGAAGTGGATTGAAGGGTCAAAATATTTGACAATAGATGGGAAGGTTGTTTTCTGCAACGCTTGTTCGAAGCAGGTAGGTTGTTTTTGTTACGTTATTGTGATTTTTGCAAACAATGTGTAGTGAACTGAAAAATAATAATATGAATACACGGTGTCAGTGTTCGAATGAACAAGCTCTCTACCATATGTTGAGCCGGGACAAAAATAATGATTTCTGAAATTGAACTGTTCCTACTTTTAATAGGAATATCACCCACGAGAACGCAGATGTGTACAGGTTGCCAAAAAGTTTTTTTTCGAGTTTTATATTACGGAAGTGGATTTATTTGAACTTTTTGTATAGCTACTTGAAAGCCTGTTAATTCATTCAAATACACCCTGTATATTTGATTTTCCCATTTCAATTATATTAATGAATTTAATGATATTCAAAACTCAAATTTAGTTGTGGAAATTTTATATTTTCTGACCTGGGAAACACTTCAATCGCTGATTTTTTTAGGTCACATCCAATCAAAAATTCCAAATTGATCAGCATTTATCCACAAAGCTCCATAAGGAGTCCGAAAATCGATCTGGAATTGGCAAACAATCATTTATAAATACAACAGAGGATGCCAAAGATACCATGCATGGTGGCCCCAATAACGAATTCTGTTTTGATTTGTGCAATATGATGGCCATGGTCAATATACCCTGAAAAAAAATAGGTCATCCAGCTTTTCGGATTTTTTTCGAAAAATATTGCAATAAACACATACTGAACGAAAAAACAATTTAACAAAATGCTAGGAAAAACGTCTAATTACAATTAAAAATAAGCTCGTTGATAAAAATATTTATATTATGGTGGACGAAACGACAGACGCTCGTTGCAAACATGCTCGTTGGTATATTGAACGAGCATGAACCTCCAAAGTAGTACTTAATAAATTCGTCAGCTTTGGAGAAAACCAATCACTCAACAGTCGCTCGATTTGTGAATGATAGCTTGACACTTTTATTTTCTCCAAACCCAATAAAATCAGAAAATATAAAATTAATGTTGTCAGATGCAGCAGCATATATGATTAAAGCAGGACAGGCTCTACAAATATTCTATCCCAAAATGATACATTTTACCTGCATGGCTCACGGAATTAATCGATTAGCGGAATTCATTCGTTTGGAGTACCCTATTGTAAATAAATTAATTAACAATGGCAAGAAGGCATTTTTAAAAGCCCCATTGAGAGTGCAGCGTTACCGCGAATTGGTGCCAGATTTGCCGTTACCACCTGAACCGGTTATAACTAGATGGGGTACTTGGTTGGCAGCTGCCATATTCTACGCCGATAATTTTCAAAAATTGAAGGAGTGTTTTCTAGAATTTGGCGATTAATCGGCTGCGGTAAAAGGATGCAAGGAATGTGTTTCCGATAAAAGAATAATGCATCAGTTGGCTTTTATTAAAGCACATTTTTCTATGCTAATAGCAGCAATTAAAAATTTGGAAGCCGCCCAAATGCCAAATAGTGGATTCATTTAAAATTTTGGAAGACCTATACAAAAATTTAAAATTTGTTCCAGGCGACATTGGCAGTCAACTATTAACAAAATTTGATAAGGTATTAAATATAAATCCCGGATATAATCAAATCAAAATCATTTGTGGTATTTTGTGAGGACAAAATGACAACTGTCAAGATATTGATATAAACCCCACTGACATTTCGTCCATGAAATATGCACATATTACCTCGTGTGATGTTGAACGTTCTTTTTCAATGTACAAACATATTATTACGGATAAACGACATAATTTTACTATGGATAATATCTATAAATTGTTATTTATTTATTGTAATTCAGATGAATAAAATAATATTATAATTTTTTCATTATTTTTCTCTGATCCAAAGTAATATATGAAATATAATATATGACAGTGTTTATGAAAATTGTGAATAAAACATATTGTTTACAGCATATATTTTTAACATACCCGCATATTTACCCATATTTGAAAAACGTTAGCGCATATATTGACCAATTTTAACCGCATAAGAAAAAATTATATTGACATTTTTTAGCGCATAGAAATCCGCTCTCTAGTAATAAGTATGTGAACCAGAAAGAACCGACACATTTATCTAAAAAAAAAAATCCCAAACCATTGCATTTTTTTTTTACATAATAGATGTTTTAGTTATTTATAAATGCAGAATAAAATATTATCGTTTGAAATGTTAACATAATGCTTTCGTATTTATAAGAAAGCAATACTTTTTGATTGATTAACAAAAATAATTATAATTACTTGTTGTCAAAACAATGAAAATAATTTTAAAAACTGTATTGTAACCGGTTGAATTTTTTCTTTCTTTCTTGTAAATCTAATCAAATGGTATTACTAATGGTTTTAATATTTACGTATTGGTAGTTCATATTATTAAGGGTAGTAATATGAAATAGATATTAATTCTACCAAATAAAAAGACAGTTTAGACTGGAATGTTTAAAATTCTCGATTAGTTTTGCCTTGCTATAAAAATTATGTGATTATAAATTGTCTAATAAATACGGTCCAGTATTGCGCGTAAGCACCAACAAATAATTATATGACAAAATTGAGTGTGCCTAGTATTCCGTCTTGCGAACGGCGACAAACACAGTAATGTACCTTATTAAATTTATTACCCCTAAAATTATAAACACTGCAAGCGAAGAAACAACTTAGGAAAAGTATAATATTGGATCGCCGAAATATTGATGAATATTAACTATTTTGGTTTCAATACCGTCAGCATTGTTTTGTTTTAAAATAAACATCTGCATGAGTATCTAAATTATTTTTTTTTTCATAGTCCCTGTCGATTGGTACTATAAAATTGAATACTTAATTATCTCAGTGGTTAGTAAATCGTCCTGTATCAAGTCGTACACATATAATTCGTTGTTATTCAATTCGGCAAGTTGAGACAGTTTTTGAAGACCGCAATATAGTTGTTTATAATATCGTATTATAAAAAGCTAAACGAACAATGAGACGTACTGTGTACCGTTCGTCAGTGTGGGAGTTCTTAAAAAAAATCTGTCAATGAAGTAATGTGTGGAATATGTAAAAACGTACTCAAATTTTCGAAAAATACGACAAATATGAGAAGACATTTAATAAGCAGACATCCTGGCTATCACCAAGAGAACGCAAGTTGTCTACAAAATCCATCTTCACCTCGTGCATCAACATCACAAGAGATTATCCCATCAACATCACGAGAGATTCGCCCATCAACATCTCAAGAGATTCGACCATCAACATCCCAAGAGATAGAAGAAATTGAACATCCAGATGAAATAGAGCCTACTGAAGTGGCATCAGAACCCAAAACAAGACCACGACCAAGCCAAATAAAACTTTTTGTAACAAGTAAGAGAACACATTTATCTGCTGAAGAAAACCAATTAATCGACAAAAAACTTTTAAAAATGATTGCTTGCGATTTGCAACCACTTTCAGTAGTAGAAAATGTTGGATTTCGTGAATATATCGAACAGTTACAACCTCTGTATAAATTACCTAGTAGGAAACAACTCTCAAATAAATTATTAACAGATACATACAACGAAACAAAATTAAAACTTAAAGAAATTATTGATTCTGGTAAATACGTAGCGGTGACCACCGACGTTTGGACTTCCGATTCAACAAGAGCATTTATAACTATAACAGATCACTTTTTTGTAAAAGATAAGCTGCAAAGTAGTGTTTTAACGACTATAGAAATTTTCTAAAGTCGTACCGGTACAAATTTAGCATCTGCAATAAATAATATTTTTGTTTATGGTGGAGGCTTCTACTTCGTTGTACATTTTAAATATTATAATAAAACACTTTTAACTTTGTTTTTTATAACTTATTTATTTATTTTTGTGACTTAAGTTTCGGTAATACAATTACCATGTTCAAACAAGAAGTGTTTTAAAAACCGATTTACAAAGGTATATATACAGGTAAGATACAGATAAAAACTAATTACACAAGGGCTTTGAAAATAGGGGTGTAAATTAGGTCAAGCTGGTCGTTCAATAATAATATTTTTACAGAGTGGAATTTGAGTAATAAAGTAATTGCTGTTGTTTCGGATAATATTAAAAATGCAATTTGCGAACATTTAAAAATATCGCATTATCCCTGCTTTGTCCATACGTTAAACTTACGTGTAACAGATTGTTTTAACGCCGATGTGTCAGTGCAATGCCTAATGAAGAATTGCAAATCAATAGTAGGACACTTCAAGCACAATGTTGTAGCATCTGAGAAATTAATAACAATGCAAAATAAAATGAATCAACAAGTTTTGAAAGTAAAGCAGGATGTACCAACAAGGTGGAATTCCACTTTACTGATGATGGAACGATTAATAGTCATCAAGGACTCTGTATCTGCAGTATTTTCTTCACTAAAAAAATCTCCTAATTTTCTATCGTCGTCGGAGTGGGAGACAATGGCAGAACTGGTTTTGCTTCTGAAACCCGTAGAACGTTTAACCAAAGAACTGGGCGGTGAGAAATATATATCTATCAGTTTGATTATACCACTAGTGAGAGGTCTCTATCATGCTGTTAGACAAAAGAAGCAAGTAACGGCTGCTGGAATTGTAATACAAAATTCTTTAATAGAATCTGTAAATCGTAGACTTGCAAAATTGGAAAGCACTCTCCTTTGTGCAATATCAACTTATTTTGATCCTCGATTTAAAAGGGAGGCATTTGGTGATCCTAATAATGCCGAAGCAGCTGAAATGGAAATTGAATTCAATATATTTGAATCTAAAGTAAATGACATGGATTTTATAACCCCTATTGATCAGCGTAAAAATGACAATAATGATAATATTTGGGCACACTTTGATAAGAAAAAATCTGAATCAAAAGCAATTAAAACGCCGCATTCGGAGTCATACCTACAAATTGAACAGTATTTAAATTTATCACTTATTGACAGATTTAAAAATCCATTTGATTTTTGGAATAAAAACAAAAATATATTTCCAGAACTGTATGAACTGTACTTAAAGTATTCATGCATTCCAGCTACCTCTGTTCCTTCTGAGCGTGCGTTTTCTAAAGCAGGTCACATTATTAATGATCGTAGAAATAGATTATTAGGAAAAAAATTAGATTATATTATGTTTTTGACTAGCAATATAGGTTTATTTTAAAGTTAATTTTGTTTAATATAGTTTATTTTATAAATACTGTTTTTTTTTTGTTTACGTTTATAAAATTTGTGTTTCTTTTAAATAAACATTTTTTTCATTTAAATTGTAACTAATAATCTAATTTATTTATTTTATCCTCTCTGTCTTAATATATCATCAGTACAAAGTTCCAGAACTATCGACTAATTCGGTTATTTAAAGATATGTATTAAGGTTGATAAAATCATCATTTAAAAAATTAAAAATTATCGTATTTCTTAAAGCATATTTTTTTAAAAAGAATTTTTAATTTTTTTGTATTAATATAATTTTAAGGTCGATTTTTGATAAATAAATGTGTTATTAAAAGCGATATTAATTGAATAAATATACATTGTTTAAACTGCAAAACCTCAAAAAAATACCTAATTGGTGTTATTAACAGAATTTTGCACAGGTTTTATCACTCCCAGTTTAACTGGAAGTATCTTCTAATTACATTTTTTTAAACTGAACATAATAGATGTTTTGGTTATTTATGAATGCATAATAAAATACTATCTTTTGAAATGTTAACATAATACAAATTTGTATATCTTTGAAAACAGTACTATAACACTAATAGCCGGTTGCAATACTGTTTTTAAATATATTTTAATTATATATTATAGATAGTTTTGATCTCATGACTTTCTTATAAGTACAATCAAATTGTATTAACATTAACAACTAAATGTAGTTTTAATTTTTTTATTAAAAAATGCTTAGTGGCTTAGTTACATTTGTTAATTACCTGTAAAAAAATTTTAATTATTTGTTTTTGATAACAACAAATATTTTGTTTGATCGAGAAGATCGTCTGAAAGAGTGTTCGATCTTTTCAAGCTGCTCGATCTTCACGAGAAGATCGAGCAAAAGATCGAGCGGCTCGATACATCAACTGATCGATCACCGCTTGATCGATCTTTGAGATACTCGATCTTGCCCATCACTAGTTCAAACTGCAAAGAATTGGATAATGTGTTTCGGCATGGAAGATTTCTTAGTAATATTTGCTATTAAGTTTCACACTCGACATGCGGATTGTTCAGAATTTGCTGATAAACTATTTTTTCCACACATGAATTTAACAGGTGAGGTTTACTTTTTCTTTTTATGTCAGAGAAAATATTTCAAAAAATTAAATTTGGTCCGTATAAATGGATATTCGGCAGATTCATTCTCAAATTGCTAATTATGCTCCGAGATTACGTATCGTTCTTCTAATTTATGTACTATTTTTTGTGAGCTTTCCATGTTCGATTGTTATTAATTCAGCCAGGTAGTTTTATAAACACAAACAAAATAATTATTTCCACGCACCTGTAGTAATTACTAATTACCTACCATCCATGTATAAAAAGGGTGCATTATTTCATAATTACGTTAATGGTGTACGAGTTATTGAAAAAGTTCGTGTAAATGTATTTAATTCCTTTAACATTATTTTCATAATTTACAATTCTAAAACGAAAAGAACCTCGAAAATATGCAACTGATAAATTGAAATATGTCAATGAAAAAATACATAAGTTTGTTTATATACCGGCCATTCCATAAATAAATGCACACTTTTTGGGGATACATCAGGGATTTTAGCGAATTTTAAAGGCTATAAATAGATGGCTTTTGGTCTTTACTAGAGGTTCAGAAAAGTATTGTGTCAAAAGTTATAACAATATAAACTTTTAGACACTTTTATTTTGAACGCAAAAATATCGTAAACCGTTATGGATACGAAAAAGTTATTCGATAATTTTTTATGCTCAAATGTTTAAAGTTTAAAATATGTTTAAAGTTTAAAATAAATTTTTAAACAAAAATACTTTATTTTGATAGTTTGTTTTTAATAAATAAAATATATCTCAAAAAATAATCAATTACTCATATTTTAATTTCCTTAAAAATGATATATGTTATACCCTGATCCTAAGATTTTCTCTTTTTAGAAGTATTCATATCTCTAACCACTTAGAAGTAATGTAAAAGTTTCAATAATCATACCAAATTATCGAAATGTGATCAAAATAGGTTGAGGGCGTCCCACAAAAATGATGGGTGATGGGGAGAAAACGGGGGGCATATTTGGATTCAGGAAGTAGTTATTACATAAGTATCAGCAGAAATAGTGTCAGAGCTCGATTTTTTGCAAGCCAAACTCACAAACCAAACATGAAGCAAAATTGGTATCATTGCAATGAAAATTGAACCTTAAACATTATTTAATTGATCAAATGAACTAAAACTTGTGTGTATGATTCCGCAGTAAAGTTGCTGCAAGGTCGCCCCGTCCAACGGAGTTGAATGAATGAATTTTGGGTTTAATCTGCACCAGTGCAGAAGTAGAACTTTTCTGCACCAGTGTGGAAATTACCAATGTTCTAAATGCACGAGCTGCATGGAAAACCATTTAAAGCTTGGCCGTAGGAAAACAATTTTGTATCTAAGTTTAAGTTACTTTGACAGATCATTATAGAATCTTGTGCTCTCTTAGTGTAAGTGGTGCTAGTGATATTGCGAATAATTCTAAAATTAGATCAATAACATCTGCTGGGAAAATTATGTACTAAGATCGCTGGGGCAGATTAAACTGGAACTTACTATATACAAATGATATTTGTGATAGCAAAGCTAATCAATTCCTCAATGTATTAATTTCTAATTACCAATTATCATTCCCTGAACGCATTATAAAACAACAGTAAATCTCTCCAAAATTGCATTGTAGTGATCTACAATAGATACGTGAAATAATTAACCTAGTCAGCGAGATCTACCGTAGAACCCCTACAGAGGATTTAAAAGTATTGCGGTTCGACTTCTCCAGGGATGACAAAAATATTATTAAGACTAAAAACCGTGTGCTAATGATGCATACATTAAATATTTTCCTAATAATGTTAGGGGAATTGGTGAAATTCCATAATATATGTGGTAAATGAAATACGTGTGTAATCATCTGCCTGATGAACCCAATGTGTGGCAAAACAAATGTCGCAGTGTTTCGACATTAAAAATTGTGAAAATTCTCAACACACGTGTTTCATTTACCACATATTTTATGCAAAACGTAAGTAAAACCCATTATTTACAAATTGTATGTACGTTTTACTTAAATAATAGATGGCAAGCAGTTCGCGTCTAGCAGGCGTACAGTGTGTATCGTTGACGCAGCTCTCGAGTTTTGTATCGATTAGTACCCGTTAATTTTATCATTCAACTAAAGTATGCTCAGTCTCTGAGAGAAAAAACCATAGATAGATAGATACATATTTATTTGTGTTAAAAGCAAAGCTGTACACAAGTTACACATGAAATAACATAATAAAATTATAGATTTGACATTTAAGAAAATCACAATATAAACAATGATAAAATGCAGTATAACCTTTATATTAAAAAGTCATCACTCAAGAAATCATCGGTGGAATAATAAGCTTTTATACCCAGTAATTGTTTCACCTGGGTTTTGAACTTTTTATAATTTAGTGATTTTATTTTAGTGGGCAACTTATTAAAAAATAGTGGACCATAGTAGTTTACACTATTTCTTGTCCTATAAATACGAGTGTATTGAACCTTTATCATTTCAGATACTCTAGTATTATGGTTATGCTCCTGGTTTCTTATCGTATATAAATGTAAGTGACTTTTCACATATAAAACACTTTTTAAAATATATAATGACGGCACAGTTAAAATTTTAATATTCCTAAAATGATTTTGAACATCCTGTCGAAACCCTAGTTGTAATAACGCCCTAATGCATTTCCTCTGCAGACCAAATACACGTTTAATGTGTGGGGTGTGACCCCAGTGTAAAATTGAGTAGCTGACTTGAGATTCTACTAGTGAATAATAACAATTTACCATAGTTGATAAAGTGTTTACTTTAACTAAGCTTCGAATTAAGAACACATATTTCGAAATATTTTTACTTACTCGTTCTAATTGATTTACCCATGATAAGCGTGAGTCCAAGACAACACCTAGGAACCCGGTTTCCAGATCACTCGTCTCATTTGTACGATCTTTGAGCGTAAAGACAACTCTTGAGGTTTTCTCTTCATTAAGCAACAGCTTGTTACTGTTTAGCCATTCTTTGGTCTTTGATTGTGTATCCCCTAAACTATCCATCAGCGTGGAGAGATGATTTTTGGTTTGACAGCATGTCGTATCATCTGCATACAGGGTATATTTGGAATAAGAATCGCAGTTTGTTAGGTCGTTTATAAAAATTAAAAACAACACTTGTTGTGTAATCAGATCCCGATTCTGACCCCTCATATAATGTCTTTTGTTCTCTACCTGATAAATAAGATCTTAATAAATTAATCGATTCTATATTAATTCCGTAATACGGAAGCTTGCTTAGAAACAATTCGTGGGACACGCAATCGAAGGCTTTGGATAAGTCATAGAATACGCACCCCACATATTCATTTCGTTCAAATCCACTAAGGATATAGTTTGTTAGATCCAAGATTGCATCACAAGTAGATTTATTTTGTCTAAAACCAAATTGATTTGCATTAAACAAATTGTTTTCTTCAAAGAAAGTATATAATTGAAATTTCAGAACATATTCAAATATTTTACTTAGGATTGTTATTATTGCTATGGGTCTAAAATTTCCGGGATCGTTTATATTACATTTTTTATGAACAGGTATAATTTTAGAGAGTTTTAAAGGCGTTGGAAATTGGGACTTTTTTATGCATTCGTTAATTATTTTAGTTAAGGGAATTATTAAAATATCTTTCGCTGTTTTTATTATGTTTGCGTTCATTCCATAGACGTCGGTGCACTTTTTATTTTTTAAATTGTTAATTATGTCTCTGACCTGGTTAAAACTTACTGGTTTAAAAGAAAATTTGCACTTATTTTGAGGCTTTACGTAATTTAGTGGATCAATATTTATTTTAGGCACACGTTTAATAAGATCTTTCGGTACATTGACGAAATAATCATTAAATTCATCAGCTGTTAAGTTAGACCTTTTTGACCTGGTGTTATCATTTTTGCGTTTATGATTTAAAATATCCCACATTGCTTTTTGGGGATTACTTGATGTATTAATGTAATTATCATTCGACTGACGTTGCTTGCTGGCAATTTTCGGATAATAGTAATTTTTTTAAAAGTGCCTGAATATTGAAATATTTTCTGCGGTAGGATGAGATACGCTCCAATCTTTTAGAAATTGCAATTTTTCGCGCATAACCCTGAGTTCTCTGTCGAACCAGGATGGTTTATAACCCGTGCAAGATTTAGTTTTACCTACTTTCTGGGGAAATGCATTTGCCATCGCAGTGGTGATACGACTGATAAAGTGCTGAAATTTTTCACTTGGATCCATAGTTGAATCAACAAAATCCCAGGATGCCAAGGATAAATCATTATAAAATATATAAAGACCTTCTTGACTGATTGGTCTGTACACGAAACTATTAATTTGAACCTTAACATTGGAAACACTAACCTTCATACTCAAAGCTTTATGGTCCGAAAGACAAGGCTCGTGAACTTTCACACTACGTACATTTGTTTTCATATTTGTTATAATGTTGTCAATACAGTTACTTCCTCTTGTAGGTTCGTGTACTAGGGCATCGAAACCGTAACAGGTGTAAATGTCAGCAAAGCTTGAGTTTGCAGAATTTATTGTTTGAAAATGTATATTAAAATCTCCTACTAGTATAATTTTATTTATGTAATTTGTTAATAGTGATTCCATAACTGACAGAAATATTGCAAAATTTGAAAGAGGTGCTCTGTACACAGTTATAATTATTATCTTATTACTAGTGATTTCTACTGCAGATAATTCACAATTGAGTTCGACAGAAAGTAATTCAATGTCCTCCCTTCTTTTTGAATCTACGGTCATATGCACATAAATTGCTGAGCCCCCATGTTTCTTTGAGGATCTGCAAAAGTACGATATTAAATTATAATTTTCTATGTTGGTAATTTTAACTTGATCATTGTTTAGCCAGTGCTCTGTGAAACATAATATGTGATACATATCACTTGATGCTAAAAATGCCTTTATTTCACCGATTTTATTGAATAATGATTGTATATTAATGTAAAATACATTCATACAAACAGTTTCTAAATTGGAATTGGAATTGGAATTATGAATTACCCGAAATCCTAGTACATTATTTCTGTTTCCTACCTACGCAAAGTTACCCATCTGGGAAGGGACACCGTCATTAATAAATCAGGGACAACCGTAAAATTTTGAATGAGCTGTTGTGGGTAGCACGCAGTGGGGTGCAATCTTTATCCGTGCCGAAGTGTAGTAGATTTCAGATGCTCGCGGCTGTTGTGGTTTGTCCGCCTTGGGGTGCATTGCCTTATATCTATCCGATGTAGTAGATTTCGGGGTCTCCTGTCGAATGCACCAATGAGAATATTCTCGTGTTTGACGCGTTGGGTCCACTGGCAGTTCACACCGTAATTAGACATTATAATTATAGGTCTAAGAAGTATTCGTTGGTTTAAAAAACTGGCGATTGAAGTGCTCTTTTGAACCGCAATTTTAAATTCTCATTTTATTTATAAGAAAATGGAAGATAGTGGTACTCTATAGTAGAATATCCACTATAATATGATAAAAAAATAAGCGTGCTTATTCTAGCATAAGCTAAAGAGCGCATGTTCTTACCCAGTCTAATTTGGCTCGTAAAAATAGGCGATATTGCAGAGGATAAAAGATATAAAAAAGGACGGATCATGAATTATAAAAAATAAAGCCAAATAGTTATAACTTACTGTGCAGAGTATGTATCAGTATAGCAGGAATCTCTCACAGAGAATGCCATACTGTAATCTGTCCACGGAAAGGATGCAGTCGGTGTAAACACAAGCACGTGAGCGGTGCGATTGCACAAGTTCGCCGCACGCGAACAATCGGCATGTAAAAAAATATAAACTAAATTCAGCGTGATCTGGCGAGAACCCGCATCACTGAACGGACCAATCGTATGCGTCCAATGAAGTGATCACGCGGCTATCGTGCAGCTGGCGTTGTTTACACCGACGACTGCATCCTATCCGTAAACAGACTATAGACAATGTTTAAGTTTAGTAAAGATTATAAATAATTCCTGTAGCATGCATAAGTCGAATGCATTATATGAAAGTGGGTATGATGGTCCAATTCTAGTGATGATCATGAGATTGAAACCTTTCATTAAAGTGTTCATATCGTTGACCATTCAAGCTCAAGTTTTACAAAATGTGCGTAAACGTGTAAGACCTATATTAAGCAGTAATGATTCTGACGTAGCAGAGAATGAATGGAATTGGAAAGAAACACAAAAAATTGTAAATATAAAACAATTTACTGAAACCTTTATTTTCACGTAGATTGGAAACAAATGCAACACCTCTGTGTTTTAAAACAAATATAATAATAGTCAGAGAAATAATAGATATGCAGCTCAAATGACCATGGAACACAAAACGAAAATGACCAAAGAGCGATTTCCAGTAGAGATGGGCAAAATGACTCATTTTTGCGATCTGCTTTACTAGATCTGACTCAGTTAAACTAAGGTCCTTGCTTTTTGAAATTCGTTATTACTTCTAAATTTGTAGTACATACAGTGAAGAGCAAAAAAGACAGAAAAAAGGGTCCTCGCTTTATAATTTCACCATTGTCAATCTATAAACTGGATTTGATTCATTTCATAGAGTCGACTCATCCCGTCAGTGAGTCACCTCAATGTATACCTACAAACCTAGCGAAGAGCCTAGCTTTATTTTAGATCGCTATCATCAATATTTATCAAGGAGAAGAGCAAAAAAACGAACGAGATTTGAAATTAAATTTTACATATTATGTGAATCCAATTCAGGATACTGTTCTCGATTCAAAATTTACACAGGACATAATGTAATTGAAGAAAGTGATATACCTTTATTGCAAAGTGTAGTCTTGGAACTATTCCAAATTTTGAAGAAAATAATACAAATGTTGTTGCAACGGTCTGAAAAAAAATTAAAATATGCCAGAGAAGCTGGCATCTTACAAACTAAAAAAGGAGAAGTAAGAACTTTATCTTGTAAAGGTTTTCTGTGCTTACGCTGGCGTGATAAAATAGATGTATGTATATATAGTGAGCAGTAGACATTCAAAAACACGGGAAAAATAAGAAGAAAATGTTTTAAAACCCATGTAGCAGAGTTTAACCGTGGAATGGGAGGTGTTGATAGGCAAGACCAATTTCTTGCAAGATTCCCACTTATGCGAAAAAGTGCCAAAGTATGTTAAAAAAATTAACTCTTGTTAAACAGAGGCATTCCTCAAGGAAGCATACTGGGCCCACTTATATTCATAATTTATGTCAACGACATGCCAAATAAAGAAACGCATGACGTTGACATATTAAACTATGCAGATGATACTTCATGCCTAATAAAAGTACGTACACTCACAGAAACAACACAATTGCGAAACAATACTATGATACTTCTGGAACATTGGTTTAAAGAGAATAATTTGTATTTCGACGAAGAGAAACTAAACGCATATATTTCAAATAAAACGAATAACTTTGTTGGTGTCACTTTATTAACTTGGAGTAACTATAGTTTCGACAATTTTAGCTTGTCATTTTCAAACTATGAATATTTACATTACGATTGTACATTTATATATTTTTACAAAGCATTGAACAGTCCGGATGTCCAGATTACGCTTAACCTTGAAAACTTCGATGGACTCGAGTAAATCCATTTTAATCCCTTCTCGGTAAAATGGATCACCTCGAGTACATCTTTTTCAAAGGAATGTTCATTTTCCCTAATATGATTGGCGAACATCGATTTATTATTAATATTTTTATATGCGCTGATGTGTGCTTTTAGACGGGTGTTGAAACTGCGTCCCGACTGACCAATATATTCTCCTCGACAACTTGCACATTTTAACTTATATATACCAGATTTTGACAAATACTAAAAATAATGATCAAGTTAACGAATTTTTTACACTGTAGCGACTCTGGAAACACTTGGTGAAATCAATAACAATGATAATAATCCAGTTTCCGAGTTGTGTATACCAATGCCATCCGAAATGAACTCTAGTAGCCTCTCTTTGACAGAAGAAGAAGAAGAAATACAACTTGGGAATGCAGAAACACAAGATGAAGCTGAATCTATTAATGAAGTATCAGCTGTAGCTGGTACATCAATAGTGTCCAAAATCATAGCTGATTATTTGCTGTGGCCTGAATCTCTTAAACGGAAAGGGAAGCGTCAAATAGAAACGTTCACCATATGCCATTATTTCCCAGAAGTGTAGAAAATTATTAAAGACCAAAATTGATGCAAAATTAACGGCGGAAGAAAAGAAAAGGGGGAAAAAGAATCGCGAAGATTTCAAGGCTGCGAAGACCCTACTGCCAAATGGGTGGTTTGCAATCGCCAAAAAAGCAATCTTTCTTGTTATGGTTGTAGAAAATTATACCATTCCAAGTGCATCCTGAAATCTCATCAACAGCATATTCCTGACTAAGAATCCCCTGGTATATTATTTGGGACATACGAAGCAAAAATGATTACAAATTAATTAATTTTAGAATTACGAGAAGATGGTCGAAGATGAAGGAAAAAGATAAATCGCAATACCATGTTAGAATACCTAGACGAAAAATACAGATCATGGTAGAGGTACATTTTTGTGCAATAAAATTATAGTTGAAAGCGGACTTCCTGGTTACGAAAATATGTTAATTTGACAATTTTCCTAATGTTAAAATGCCGCGTCATTTAGACAACAATTCAAAAATTCGAATTATAACTAAAATAGAAAATGGTTTTTAGTCTTAGTCTTAGTTTTGGCTTGTTATTTTCAAGTTATGGTGTTTTATCATTTATTTCAAATGTTGCAGACCCGAATTATACAACTAGAATATTGTAAAACATATCCATAGGACTTGTGCTTAATTTTATTGCACAGAAGTGTACATCAATGATATGTGCGCATAACCAATACTATAAAGAACACCTATTAAGAATTAATTTGTAAAATACAATATTTGCTAAGTAAAACTCTTAGTTTATCAATATATCATACAATGCGGTGTTTGGTCAATAATCCTACTTGGATTTATATTGGCTTAAGGTATAGAATAGCAAGATTGCGATGGTGACAATTTTAAATATTATAATATTTTGGTCAAATCTGAGGCTGTTGTGTTGTTGTATCGTGTGCGCAACAATCTTGCAGACAAGTTCAATTTCCCGCCGAAAAAACTAGGGAATTTGATCGCTTCAAGTTCATGCTAAGATTTAACACTTATTTATTCGGTCAGCGTCGTGCGTCGTATTTGGCCATTGTGTCAATTAATTCTTCGAATTTAAATAAGTAATTGTGGAGGCTTTCACTTCGTGATACATTTTGAATAATTCAAATAAAACGAATAACTTTGTTAGTATCACTTTATTAACTTTCGACCTCCTGGATGATTATGTAAGAAGCAAAGTGAGTGCCATCATCTACAAGAAGTGTCAAGTGCAAAAGAAGAAAATCGCAATTTTACGCCAAAAAACAGCCGGTAACGTCTCTCAAACGCCCATAGATAATATTAAATTTCACCCTAGAGTCATTAATTTATCAAATACTCAATTTTTACAGCAAGAAAACTCACTTTTAGAATTAGGCCCCAAATATTCACCTCATATTAATTGTAATAACTTTAAAGAAACACTAATTGTTGAATCAGAAATAGCCCTAAAAAATGTCAACGAATGTGAATTAAGTAAATTCAAAATTAGTAATTTCATAAAACAAGCAGAACTAGACAGCACAGCAGATTCAAAAATTATTAGAAACATAAAACACAAAGTCAAAATTAATAAACTGATAATAACCAAAGCAGACAAAGGAAATTCCACAGTCATTTTAAATAAAGTAGATTATATACAGAAAGTGGAACATTTTATTAATAATTCCAATATAGAAGTCCTTAAAAAAGATCCAACTAGTTGCTTTATAAAAAATTTAAAATCCTTAGTTAAAGATTCTAACAGCATTCTATCACAAAAAGACCAATTCAAAATTTTACCCATGAATCCAATGTGTCCGCGATTGTACGGTTTAATTAAAATTCACAAATCGGAAAAACCAATAAGACCTGTAGTCACATACATAAACTCACCGGCACGCAATTTATGTAAAAAACTAAGTGAAATTTTCAGAGAGTTAACCGACTTTAAAGATCCCAATGCCATTAAAAATTCCGTCGAGTTAACTAAACAACTAAATAAATTCAAACTGCAATCAAATTTCAAATTAGTATCCTTTGATGTATGCAATATGTTCTCGAATATACCACCACAGGATTGTATAAAGCTAATTAAACAAACATTAGAAGAATGTAACGTCAACCAGGTCATCATTCATGAATTTTTAGAATTAACAAATATTATTTTAGATAATAACTATTTTTCATTTGAAAACACATTTTATAAACAAAATGAAGGCTTAGCAATGGGCTCCCCGTTAAGTCCGTTACTAGCAGAAATTTTTATGCTTAATATAACCCAAAAAATATTAAAATTAAATTCAGCCAAAACACATATACAATTCTGGTACAGATATGTGGACGACGTACTTGCATATTTCAAAGGAACCGATAGACAACTACAACAATTTCTTCATGAAATAAACAATATACACCCTAATATTAAATTCACACTTGAAAAAGAAGACAATCAAAATATTAAATTCTTAGACACTCTCTCCATAACTAGAAGCACACAATACATTTAAATTTGACATATACAGGAAACCTACATTCACAGACACATTAATTCCTAATGATTCAAGACACACTTTCAAACACAAATTAGCTGCATTTGAAACTATGATCTATAGAGCTAAAACTATTCCACTTTCTAACCAATCATATAACAACGAAATCAAAATCATACAATCTCTGGCAAGTAATAATGGTTATACACATAATTTAATAAATAAATTAATTCAGAAACAAGAGCTTAACTCGATACAAAAATACTTATATGCTTTAAATAAAACACCAAACTCTAACTTTAGAACATTGACATTTTTTGGTAAAATTACGCATAAAATTAAATCCATTTTAGAAAAACACAATATTAGCGTTGATTTAAAGTCCCCAAGTAAAATAAGTAATATTATTTTTAATAATAAAACGCCCATTCATAAAATGTCCAAATCCGGTATATATAAGTTAAAATGTGCAAGTTGTCAAGGAGAATATATTGGTCAGTCGGGACGCAATTTCAACACCCGTCTAAAAGAACACATCAGCGCATATAAAAATATTAATAACAAATCAACGTTCGCGAATCACATTAGGGAAAATGAACATTCCTTTGAAAAAGATGTACTCGAGGTGATCCATTTTACCGAGAAGGGATTAAAAATGGATTTACTCGAGTCCATTGAAGTTTTCAAGGTTAAGCGTAATCCGGACATCCCACTCATCAACGACCAGACCGACCTAATATTCTCCCCCCTGTTCAATGCTCTGTAAAAATAAAAATATATAAATGTACAATCGTAATGTAAATATTCATAGTTTGAAAATGACAAGCTGAAATTGTCGAAACTATAGTAACTACTCCAAGTTAATAAAGTGATACTAACAAAGTTATTCGTTTTATTTGAATTCTTCGAATTTAGTTATTTTACCTTCTGTTTCATAAACATCAGTTCTTATCAGGACTACTTTGTTTTGTGGTAAGTGATTTGCTGTTTTTAAGGTTAGAAAATTATAAAATTTAAGTTTCATTCTAAATTTACAGTTTCAGTGAAATCGAGTGTGTTTACCATAAAAATAAATAAAAAATTACCTTTATAATTTATGGATTATACGTGAGAATACGTTACTAAATACAGGGTGTTCCATTTGAAAACAGAAAGTTATTCAACTTTATAAGTTTCTTTTTTCTACCACATTTTTTATCACCCTGTATATTTTTTGATATGAAATAATGGTTGGCACTGCAGTTCGAACCTTCAGCCAAACAATAGAAATGATTGGTTCAACGTCAATCACTGGGCCAAATATAAAATTTCACCTGCACCCTTCATTTCGACAAATCTTTAAATATTTCGAAAACGGTAAACGGTAGGTATAGGAAATATTGAAGTAACTCACTTTTATATGTTCCCTAGAATTCAAAAATAACAAATAAACATAACTTTGATGTGGGTCTTTTTTATGGGACACCCTGTATAACTGGTAATAATTTTAAATTGTACACACAACGATTCAACATCTATCCATTCGAAAAAAATAACACATAGTTGCATGGTTTTCCACAAAATGACTGAGTCGTATGCGGTGCCCCACCCTGTAGTTATGATTCAGTATTTAATTTATTTTGGGAAAAAATGTTTGCTACGCCAATGGAAAAGCAATCTAAGGGGTTTTCTTTTCGTATAATCAGTTGTACCAACATGCGTATTTGGTTGCCTATCTATCAATCTGCAACCATTGTCGCTCACTCTGTATTATATCTTATGAAAAAGAAATAAATGAGAAAATGCTACATATCAGTAAATTATTAGTTGTATAATTTAAGAAATATGTATTCTCATCAATATTCAAATTAAAATCAAAATCCTTGTTTTCTAATTTAACTTGTTTTTAGTGTGTGCAGAAAGAATTATATTCTATGTTGTATTACTTTTATAGTTGTGCTATCTATCTGTTTGTAATAAGGATTTCTTTTTATAAAATATTAATGATAGTGGCATTAACCAGGGAATTAGTGGTTTTCATAAATAATTTGTACTTATTTATAGTTTTTGTTAGTCATGTTGTAGTTAACGATATGTTTCATGGTAATAAAATGAGTCACGACAGTGTTTATGTAGTCATTATGAGTTTGTATTGTCATCTATGATATTTATCTCCCTTACAATTCAGTGGAACTGCATTGGCCGTGTCTGAGAAAATTCCTGATATAGAACGGAATTTATATGAGTCTTTGGTATAATATAGAGCCATGAAATATAACGACAGAAAGGTTTTCGAAGCTGTAACTTTGGACGTTTTATTTCAGAAAATAATCATCGATCTTACTGACATTCGGGAATTGAAATTAACATTTGAAATTGTTTCTTGGTAATTAAAAGTCAACGTGTTCGAAGATTTTTCAAAACCGCTGATTTTTTAATAAAATAAATGAAAGTATAGAATAACCTTTTGCCGTGTGCGAGTTTAAAATTTTTTTAATTCTCATTTTCTCGAAATTTTTTATGTAAAAAATGGTTATGCTTTGGCTTAAGAATAAATCTATTCAAATAAATAAAAAAAGTTAAAGTTGCTATTAAGAAAAACTTCATAAGACAGTTAGAAACTGAAATTGACACTAGAAAGTGAATTTTGGTAATCAAAAATCAATCTGTTCAAGGAATTTGTAAAATAAGCAATATTTAATTTTTTAATAAATTTATTCCATAGTTTTGCCGCGTACTATATAACATAAAGTTTCTATGTATTTATTTGACGTCAAAATAACATTTTACATAATTAAAACTATACAGAACGGGTACGAAGACGCGTTCTTAGGAGGGATATATGCGGCTCCTTATTGGCCGTGCGCCTCGGGCACTGTTGCCCATCTAATCTAATTGTAAGTATGATAACAAACAAAAATAATTTTGTCATTCTCTAAAGTGAACTCGTGAAGACTGTGCAGTAAGTATTACTCTTTAATTAATAAGTCTGTACACGAGCTAAACATGCCGCGTACGCTTACGCGTCTTCGTACCCGTTTCCACTCAAAGAATGTGTATCTCTTATTTCCAGCGCTCTCGCACCCATGGAATTTGCCTGTGCTAAACGTACTTTACTCGATCTGTATACATAAATAATGTAATTTTTTTCCCATGTGGCTTACGCCTGGCCTTGGTATTCATTACCATTGGCCATCAAACAAGATTAGAGTGATTTGTATTGTTATCCAAAAACTTGTATACTATACTTATACTAGGAATACGACAAGGAATATCACGTTTCTCGCCTAGGGGCTCATCAAGGCATTTCATATAAACAATCAACACTAAGCCACGGTTGATGGGATTCCCACACAGGATAAAACATAGATAATAACATTCAAGTTTCTTACGTTTATAAACAATTGTCGTGGGTGATTAAATTACAATATGTATAATGTCCATTAAAACTGTAGTTTCTATTAATAAATAATATGGCGGGCGTCAAATTTCAACGACGAGTTGATAAAATTAAGTTTCTCACAATAGTTAATGACTTAATAGGACGTTCTTACTTCAGATTTTGATGATTTTTTTTTTAAATTGGTATGACCAAAATATAAAGCCATATAAAATATTGTTACTTTAAGTCAAGTACATTCCAAGATATTGAGGTTGAAAGTTTATGGGAAAAAGGTGTTTTGCCTTTCATGTGACTCCGAAGCAGTCTTACAGCTACTACGAAAAAAATTAGTATATGAAATATGCAGATACTGTAAAAAATTGTTTCAATGTATTGTATTGCTTTGAATCATAGTAAAAAATATACCTATATAACTTTCAAAATTTTGAGGTAACAAAACAAGACGTTTTCAAAATTAGATAGAGAAGTGAGGTAGTAGAGTTACCAAGCCAACTATTTTTTTAATGTAGCTAAAAGTATGATCCAACAGAATATAAGATAAAATTTATGGGATTTTAGCTGCCAATATAATAGTTTTGCGTTTTTATGCGTCAAGTGTGGTATTTATTTCGTAAGTTGTTTAATTGTAGTAGTAACCCTTAATTATTTAACAGATTTATTATTTTTCTAGTGAATTTTCTGATTAATTATCTTTATAGACTTGGGTATTACGTGTTGTTGGTTTATGCCGTTGATTTTTGTTACACGAATGCTTTCTCGATACAATTTTGTATTATTCGCGACAAAGAGTTCTTTGTGCTTATGATACTATGTATTGTTACCGTACTCGTCCCGCCCGCTAAAGCTGAGTCAGCAGCGCATCTCTGTAAAAGAAGCTGCAAGCAGATAAGGCAGTCAGTTCTTAACGAGTTCTTAACCAGTTCGTTCAAAACAAGACAAGACTCTATCGACTTGTTCATCGCGTTACGCTATCTTGCTCTCATAAATATAAACCTCTATTTTTGTACTGCAAATTAAGTAGAATTGTAGTTGTTCTTAAAATAAAACTTTTTTAAAAACAACGACGTGTTTGAACAATTGTTAACTGGCAACGAGGATGAGATAGTGCGACGTTATCGTGTTCTACAATTGTTTTTGCTACTGTAAGTACCATTTATTTTCTGCACCCTTAAAACATTTTTCCAAAATTCCGAACTTCATTTAAAAATTGCACAATATAGTGCAATTGCCCTGCGTACATTTTTATTTGGACTTGACATTATTAACGACCGTCCAGGACTTGAAGTTAAACTTAGCGAACCCGATGAAATTGAGACAGCAGAAGGATTTGCAATAAATTTTAAAATGGCCTGCCAACCAAACGAAAAAAATTAGCACATGGAGTAATTACGTACAATGCTCAACTGGATCCCCGATTACCCTATTTGAAATTTTATGATTACAAAATTTTAATTGATACTGGCGCTTCTAAATCTTTGATTAGCGAAGAAATTTATAATTTAATGAAAGATGAGTATGCTATTAAAGAAGAATTTAAAATATAAACCCCTCATGGTACCGAAGAAGAAACCAAAGCCCTTAAAGTTGAATTACCACATATTTTCCAGGATCCGCGTGAATATACATTTTACTGTTTTAATTTTTGAAATCATTACGACATGCTTATTGGATGTTATCAAAGCCATTAAAGGACAAATCAATACTGTTGCTGAAGAACTTCAAACACCCAAAGTCAAACTGCCCTATTATACCCGTTTAGATGACATAAAACTTTTCCCAAATACAACACAGATAGTCGAATATAATGTAAACAATTTGACGAATGGACTCGCACATTTTCCACAAACCAGGGCAAAACTTGGACATAAGGAAATTATACTATCTCCGCCTGCATTAGATAAAGTAACTAATGTAAAAACATTCATAAGAATAAATAATATGGCAAATAAAACTACTATTACTTCAAAACCGACTCATCACATAAATTTAACACCTGTTCGACAATTCTCAGAAGTCTACAATATTGGAGCCCAACCAAAGACTACAACCAAAAAGACTACTGTCAAAGACATTTTTTATTTGGACGGACAACAATTGACATTTACACATGAAATTAAGCATTCATTAAACATGAAGGACAATAAACCGGTTTATGTTCGAATGTACCGCCAACCTTTGGAAATGAAACGTGAAATAAAAAAAAACAAGTGAACAAATTATTGACGCAAGGTATTATTCAAGAAAGCGTATCACCATGGTCTGTACCTGTACACATTGTAACCACTGAAAAATATGGGAAATTAAAGAAACGTATGGTTGTTGATTATCGACAATTAAACAAACAAATGATTGAAAACAAATACCCCATTCCGAACATTTCGGATATTCTAGATAAACTAGGGAGAGGACAATATTTCGCATCATTAGACTTAGCTGGTGGATAACATCAAGTAGAAATGGAACCAAAAGACGCACCAAAAACTGCGTTCACCACTGAGCAAGGACATTATAAATTTAAGCGTATGCCGTTTGGGCTTACAAACGCTCCGGCAACCTTCCAACGGTTGATGGATAATATTCTCCGAGGACTACAAGAAGATCCATGCCTAGTTTACTTAGATGACATCATCATATACTCTAGCTCTCTACAAGAACACATTATTAAACTCAATAAAGTTTTTCAACGTATAAGAGACGCAAACTTCAAGTTACGTCTAGAAAAATGGGAATTTCTAAAGAAGGAATTGAAATATTTGGGACACATAGTAACCGACCAAGGAGTAAAAACGAATCCCGAGAAGATCAGAGCAATTTTAGACTACCCAATTCCTAAAACGCGAAAAGAAATTAAATCATTTTTAGGTTTACTTGGTTATTATCGGAAATTTATACGAGGTTTTGCTTTTCTAACCAAGCCTTTCACCAAGTGTTTAAAGAAAAATGCGAAAATTAAAATAACACCAGAATATACAAATGCTTTCGAAAAATGTCAAACTATCTTAACAAACGACCCAATTCTACAATATCCTGATTTCGACAAAGAATCTATTGTTACGACAGACGTCTCTGACATAGCATTAGGCGCAGTCCTATCACAAGGATCTATTGGATCTGATAAACCAGTCTGCTATGCATCCCGTACACTCTCTGACACAGAACGTAAATATGCAACCATCGAGAAAGAGCTTTTAGCAATTGTTAATGCTGTAAAACAATTTAGACCCTACATCTATGGACGAAAATTTACTCTATACGCAGACCACAAGCCCTTGATCTGGCTTTGGTCCTTAAAAGAACCTAATTCCCGTTTGATGAGATGGAAAATAAAATTGGAAGAGTATGACATTGAAATAAAATATAAAAAAGGCAAGCTGAACAATGCTGATGCATTATCAAGAATAGAGCTAAAACAATTAAACATAAAACAACTAAACATGATAACAACAGAAAAAAATACTGAATCACAATCAGTTTGTGTGAATATAGACGACGATGAACTTGATAGAATAATAAAAGAATTAGGAAATTGATGTCATAAATGAGGAACCGACACCATAAAAAAAAACAACCTATATTTGGAAAAGGAATTGCCCGCAAAGAAGTAAAAATTACAGACCCACCTGTAAAAGAAGAATCGGACGATGATACCATTCATTCAACAGCAAAAGCTGAACCTACAAAAGGCATTGAAATAGCAGCAACAATACTAGATAATAAAAGATGACAATTTATTTTACGAACTGGAATTAATTATGACGAGATTCCCATCAGAAGAAAAATGAACGAGAAATATTCGAATTCAAAATTCCAAGTGTTGAAACATATCAACATGTCTTTAACATTTTTAAAGAATATATGATTTAGGATGAGAAAATCTATTTATATACAAATGAAGAAGAATTATATAAATTATGTTGTAAAGTTTTTATTGAGAATTTTAGTGATAATGGACCCAAGATAATTAGATGTTTAAAACGAGCGAGAATAATAGAGGATCAAGATCAACAAACAGATATAATTATGAAATATCACGAAGGACCACACAATCATAGTGGAATGGAAGAAACTTTGCAACACCTACAACGACAATATTGGTGGAAAAAAATGAGAAAATCAATAAAGAATTATATTGATGGATGTGACACATGCAAATTAGCCAAGTACAATAGACATCCTGAAGTAACACTATATAATAACAAATACACCAAATGCACCATTTGAAAAAGTCTATGCTGACGTCTTTTCAATTTCAATTTTATCAAGTATTTAACTCTGGTAGAATCATTTTCACGAATGGGACAAGCTGTTAAAATTAACAGCAAAAATCCGAGCGAAATAGTAGAAGCATTAATACAATATTTTACAAACTTTGGTATACCAGAAGAAATTTGTTTTGAAAGAGGAACCGAATTCAACAATAAATTAATCAAAGAACTTCTTAAGGCTCACAAAATTAATATAGATTTTGGTACAACGAAAAATCCAGAATCCTGTAACGTGCACGTCAGTGCAGAATAATCGATCCCGTAAATTTAATGCGAAATAATAAGTCCACTATTGCCGTGCCATTTGCGCTCTTTAAATAAGTCCGCGAATTCCAAAATGAGTTTTTATAACGAGGCCGCGGCGAGCGCGGAGCGTTGGCGAGGTCGAGAGTTTTTTTTGGGGAGACTGGTCTTGAGAGAGGTGGGTGTGTACCGGTGAGTATTCTCGCTTATCGATATTCAAGTTTTGATTATTACCGTTATTACCGTTTATTCCGATTGGTTGATTTACCGAGTGGATTAATGATCTGATTGTGTGATTCATTGGTCCGCGATTTCGATAATTAAAGTCTTGCGAGAATATTTTCCGTCGAGGTTTTTTTTTGGGGACGCGCACACGCCGCTACGAAAATGTGCTCCGTTTCGGTGATTGTCCCGTGTTAATTATTCTTTCCGTGCGTGTGTATTTGTGGTAATGGTTCAGTGGTTCTAGTTATTGTCGGGTTCCGATATTAGGTTTTTTTTTGTAATTTTCCATTAGACTAACCACGTGGCGGTAGGCCACGCGGTCGTAACCTTAAAGTTTTGGTAGTTTGTTTTCTCGGTGAGTATTTTCGACTTGCTTATTCCTTTCCATTCCCGAGGCGCTTGGCGTAGTTATTCTAGAATTGTGTAATAGCCACCCGTCAATTTATGTACGAGTAGCCACCTAGGGCCCCTTTTTTTTGAGCAAATATTGCCTAGTCTTTGTTTATAGACATTCCGGACTGGATTTTGGACCGCAGAGCCCACCAGTTACCCGACAGGATGGGACCTAAGACGCTGCACCGTGGAGATACCGAGTTTTCCAGTAAGGACCCGGGCGGGCGTTCAGAAGGCGGAGCGGGCGATGTCTAAGCCACCCACGCCGTCCACCAACCGGAGGCCAGACCTACCGACCAAGTGAGGTGCCGTAAGCTGTCCCGGAGGGGTGCCATTATACCGACCCGAAGGTGCCGTAAGCTGTCCGGGAGGGGTGCCGTAAGATCGACCCGGAGTCCGTCCTAGTTGAGGGAGGTGCAGGCTCGTGCGGACGGGGTAACATGTTATCGAATAGAAACAGGCAATCTCTAATGTCAGCATTTTAATTGTAATTCCGTGGCTGCTCTTGTTTTTTGTTATTCATTGCGCTATTATTTCCATTCGCGATATTTCCTTCTCATACTTTAGTAATCGTCATATGTTAATTTATTATTTTTAATATGTAAATACCGAGAGTAATACCCACAGTTGGTTATTTAATATAGTTATTTGTAAAGTGGAGTTGATTAATTTTATTGCTAACCCGATCGCAACATAACAGTTAACCCCAATTCTGTCACTAAGAGTGACTGGCGCCCAGGGTGTTGTTGAAATACCGTAAGGAACCTGCGAACCCAGCACCGCTGAATAAACCCTAGCCGATTGCCGTTGAACGTCGCGGACGTCGGTGACAATCCCAAGATAATGTTGAACGATTCCATTCAACACTGTTAGAACACATGAGATGTCTTAATAAGGACCGAGATATCAACGTAGAAAAACAAATGCAATTAGCCGTCATAGCTTATAATAATAGCATTTCACAAGCTACAGGTTTTACATCAATGGAATTACTATTGGGACATACTAAAACAAGAAATCCTATGGATTTATTCTACGATAATATTGCTTATCAAGACCAAATAAGTAAACACAGGGAACGAATGAAATTATTGTATGATCAAGTAAAAAGGAAAGATATTGCAAGAAAGGAAAAGACTCAAGAAAAACCAAACAACGAAGTTAAAAGTACGGAATGGAAAGTTGGAGAAAAGGTGTATGTTAAAAATATTACGAAGAGTAATAAAATGATGAAACCCTATTTTGGACCCTACATTGTTACAAAAGTAAACGACGATAATACCGTAGAAGTAAATACTAAACGTGGAACACAACAATATCATCAACGACATCTAAAACATGGTATTGTTTCAGATGCTTCGTCCACTGGACAGCAGGAAAAGTAAAGCTTATACCCATCCGAGTATTGTTCCCATTTTATCTTGGAACAATTGAAATTAAAAAATCCTCATGGACAATACGATATACAATCTCTGACTAATGAAATAGAGCACATGAACAACAGATGTGAAGAATTGTATAAAATTATAGAAGATTCACAAGAAGGAGATAGTTATAAAAGGGAATTAACAGTAATGTTATCGTCTTTAAAGAAAAGTCATGAACTAATGAATGATAACTGGAAACAAGCAATGCCTACCATCAGCACAAAACGAGGAGCCCTTAATTTCGTAGGAAGTATAATAAAAGCAATTACAGGAAATTTGGATCAAGAAGATGCTGAACGTTATGACAAAGCCATCACTCAACTCAGTAATAATCAAGAAAAATTCATAGAAACACAGAAGGAACAAATTTCACTTTCCTTGGCAGGAATAGAAGAATATAAAGCAAATATCGACCATTTGGAGAAGAACCAACTAAGGATTAAATCAAGAATCCTACAATTGGGACAGGCTATTCGAAATGCAAGCTTATTCGCAATCGATATTGATCACAGAGTAAACTTAGGAATGATGACAATACAACTAACTAATGGCCTAACTACAATAAACATGCTCTTGGAAAAAATAATAACTGCGAAAACTTTTGCAATACTTCAAACGTATCACCCTACCATGTTGGCTAATGAAATCTTACTAAAAGAGCTTCAAAACATTCAAACACAAGTTGTAAATGTGAAATTACCATTATCTATCGCAGAGAAAAATATTTATGCAATGTCAAAGATTTTAACCATAAAGGCCTATAGTAAAGGAAACATTATAAATTTTCTAATGGAAATTCCTCATTGGTACTTACCTACCAACTTTATCATCTTTACCCAATTCCGCAGTTCACTGCTGATTATCCAAAAATCTTAAAAATCAAAAATCCTTACCTAGCAGAAAATAACAAAAGGTATATCTCAATGAATCAATTATGCAAACCAATCAAAGATCGGAACTTCCTGTGTGAAGAAACGAGTAAAGAGTTCTCACCCTTGGCTGCGAACTTCCAACTAAGAGGGGAGGTGTCACCGTACTCGTCCCGCCCGCTAAAGCTGAGTCAGCAGCGCATCTTTATAAAAGAAGCTGCAAGCAGATAAGGCAGTCAGTTCTTAACGAGTTCTTAACCAGTTCGTTCAAAACAAGACAAGACTCTATCCACTTGTTCATCGCGTTACGCTACCTTGCTCTCATAAATATAAACCTCTATTTTTGTACTGCAAATTAAGTAGAATTGTAGTTGTTCTTAAAATAAAACTTTTTTAAAAACAACGACGTGTTTAAACAATCGTTAACTGTATATTATATATTTCATGTTTCAGTCTGTCTTTTTATCTTGATGAGTGAAGTTATATATATACAATATCTTTATTTGCAGACAGTACAATATTAAACAAATATAATACATTTAAAATTTACAAAATTATTTCTGCTAAACGGCTATCGACCCGCGGTCTTTCAGCCTGTGAAGTTATATTTACGTTGATTTTAATATTTTAATATCAATGAGTTTAGCCAGTTATTAATGGTAATAAACCCGCAATAACTAGTATTAAAGATATTCTTGGAAAGTGTTCATTAGGAAAAATAAATAGTTCTGATCGCCATAAAGAGTTTGAAAATGTAAATTAAAATAATTCTTAACTTAATCCATGTACGATGAAATAAACAATCTTACACCAATGTTATTTCAACGAGAGTTCTAATAATAACATGCAAATTTCTTTTGTATCATTCAATATTCGGCTTGACATTAGCCAGGGAAGTACCTGTAACACTAGTCGAGTGGAATATGTTGTAGTTTAGTTTAAAATAAGACAAACATATTTTTTTATACGTGCCCAAATGGCCGTTAAGGGGGTAAAACTAAAAAAAAAATCATTTTTATCTCCCCGAGAGAATACCGCCAAAACAATAAAAAATATATAAAAAAGTTTCAAATAAAAGTTTTATGGTCTTTAATGTACCTAATAATAACGCAATCCGATTGTTCGAAAATGTCATGCGCGTATATCGATATAAAACGAAATTTCTAGCCTGTTTCCCAAAAATACGTTCTCGGAATATAGTTTTATCATATATGGTTGAATTTATCGTTAAACATGCTTTAAGTCGTTATAAGACGAATTTTAAAGTTTTTAAAAAGTGAGGGGGAGGAGAGAATTTCTAAAAATATGACATTTTCGAAAATTCTGATTGCGTTATTACTAAGTACATTAAAACCCATAAAACTTTTATTTGAAACTTTTTTTGTTTTGGCGATATTCGCTCAGGGAGATAAAACCCGATTCTTTTCAAGAGGGAATTTTACCCCCTTAGTGGCCGCTAGGGCACGTATAAAAAAATACGTGTCTCTTATTTTGACCTAAACCACAATACATTCAAGGCCTATCAAAGTCGGCGTGTTCCACTTGTCCAGTGTTCCTTGTCAGACTTAATTTTGTAGAGATACAAAGAACTTAATATTTATATATTCAGACTATTTTTGTCTATATTGAATTGCATCTGCAACAAGTAAGAGTTATTTCTCAAGTTTGAATAGAAATTTTTCGGGTTTATAATTTAAAGTGAAAGTTTTCTATCAGCTAAACTATTAAATAGGCTGCCAAAATCCAATAAATTGTATTTCACATTTTGTTAGATACTACTTTTAGATACATGAAAAAACAGTTTTGGCTTGGTAACTCCATTGAATCACTCCTTTATCTAATTTTGAAAAAATCATGTTTTGTTACCTCAAAATTTTGAAAGTATATATAGTTATATTTTTTACTATCATTCGAAGTAATACAATACATTGAAACTATTTTTTACGGTATCTGAACATTTCACAGAATAAATGGTAAAAATTTGGCATTAAAATATTAACTTATAACTTACCGAGTTATTATTTTTTCTTACTAGCTGCAAGACTGCCGTGAAGCCACAAGTACGGCAAAATACCTTTTTTCCCATAAACTTCCAACCTCAATATCTTGGAATGTACTTGACTTAGGGCAACAATATTTTGTGTGGCTTTATAATTTGGCCTTACCACTCATAAAACCATGTTGTTGAGATATAAAATATTTTTGGAAGAGCTTGATGTGCTTAACAATGAGTTTCAAAAAGTTTAGGAGTCGTTGACAGAATATATATTGAGCGATAATTTTTAATTTTGCTTTTCTGGCCCGAGTTAAAAATGGGCTGTACAAAATTTTTCCACAAGACGCGAAAATCACTGAGGGCTAATGTCATGGAAAATAGTGTATACAAAGGCGTATATAGCAGCAGTAGCGGTATTTGGTCTACACCAACACCACCCTTAACATCGATATTTTTTAATGATGACAACCTCTGAACTGGGGAGATGTTTAATTCAGACAAATGAATATGTGTAAATTTTCAAATCACATTGAATTTTGGGTATTAAATAGAGATGAAGAATGTTTACCAAACACGTTAGCTATACTTTTACCTTCATTTGTTTGAATATCGTCCAAGACCACACTCGATGGAAGTTTACCAGAATCCGATTTAGATTTTACGAATTTCCAAAAATAATTTACCTTCTCAAGTACTGATTGTTCCATATGTGCAATAAAACTATCATAGCATTGCTTCGTTGTTGTTTTGAAGTTTATTCGAAGTTTTGAAGAAAATGTGCATCCCGCTTCTCTTATATTAGTTGATGGCGTTCAGAACTAAACCAATGAGCAAATATGTCTTCCTTCAGAACTTTTGTTGTATTGATCAATGCAACCAAACAATATAGTATAAAATATGTCTACAACCATATTACCGTCAGTTATGCCCTGAAATGCTCTTTTCCAATTTACTGATAATTAATTATTGTTAATAGCAATTTTATACTATTCGAGTTCCTGCATGACATTAGAAATACCAAAGAAGGATGATTAGTATCACAGTTTGTTAAAGGTTCATATTTAAGAATAGATTTAACAGGATGTAATGAAAAACATAAATTAAGCACTGCTCCAGTTCAATTTTTAACTTTATTAAATTGTGATAAACCATTCAAAGCGCACTTTCGATTACATTTTCGTGTTGGTGCTGTTCTGTGCGTTGACTGAAAACAAACACACGGAGTTGTCAAATTCAATACAACGAAGACCCGGTAAGTTGTAATCATCCATTATGATGAGATTTGATTATGGTGCTTGAGCATATATATCTTAAGGGCGAACCACTTCATTTCGTCCGAGCCGATTTCTAGTTTTCAAGCATGCGTACAATGTTTAGTTTTGTAATATATAAAAATGGTGTTTCCGTAAATAAATAAATAAATAAGTGTATTTTAGTACACGTCTTCATACGTATAGTAAAAATTATTTAAGGCACATAATGTCTTTACCTAGTCCATTAGAAAATAAACTCCATTAGAACCAAGAGCTGGTTGCAGTTATTGGTCTTCAGATGTAGAAATTCCAATGGAAGGCAGTTTACAAGAATCTTGGTGCGGGAAACTTATTATTGAAGAGGAATCAAGTTCATCAAACCACAGCAACAATGAAAACTGTATAGAGGACGGACAAATTGTGGAAGAAATTAGATATATACAACATGAAGAAGTTTGCGATTCATTTCCAAGTGGAAGAAGAATGATTGATATAGGTTATTTTTTTAAACAGATTTTCGCAGGTAAACAACACCATCCTTTCGGCTGTTCAATTTCAGATATGACATTTGTTAAAGAAAAACGAATCGGTCTACGCAGTATATTCGTTTTGCAATGCAAGATGTGCGGTTTGATTGAAAATTTGTGTAGTGATGATCCTGAAGAAGATATGAACCTTAATAAATCATCTGTTTTGGGAGCGATATCTATAGGAATTGGCCATACTCAGATAACAGAGCAACAAGCCGCAATGAATATTCCATCAATATCGTACAATTTGTACAAAACCATTCACCTTGTCAGATGTCATCCATGAATCTGCATTGAAAGTAATGGAAGAAGCCGGAATAGAGGAAGCAAATATGGCCAAAGAAGCTGGTGAAATTGATAATGATGGTAGTCCTCTTATTGCTGTGATCTCAGACGGCGCTTGGTCAAAAAGATCATATAGAACCAATTAGACGGTTCTATATGAGAACCAATAGACAGTGTCTATAAAAAATTGCTGGAAATTAGACCGTATGGACCTTCATTTGCAGTTAAAAAAATTGAATGTAGAAATCACTTATTGCGTAACTATTGCAATAAACTAAGAGAACTAATAAAGAAACGTGTGAGTTCAACAAATAAATTAGTCAATTTTTACGAAAATGTTTACAATGTAACGTATTGAGACTCCGGATATCAATTCAAAAAGCGGTGCTTTATCGTTCGAAAGAATTGGTTACACTTAATGAAAAGATAACAGCATTGAAAAATGATATCACCAATTCAATAAAACATGTTTTTGGTGAACACAAGAACTGTACAAATTATTTTTGCAAGGCACAAAACTGCTGGAAACAAACAAAAAAGCAGAAATGCAAGAGCGTGGCCTATACGATGATATCATGGTATGTTGAAATGGGCTAATTCAAAATGCTGATAGCCTACTTGTAAACATGACCAATAACCCTGCCGAATTGTACAATGCTATAGTTTGCAAGTTTGCTGGCGGCAAAAGGATTAATTATGCACGAGGAGGATCATACGCCACAAGATGTGAAGCAGCAGCAATATCTTACAATACAAAACATGATTGTCATCGTGTCATTCATAAAGCTGTTTCTAAAAGATGCCCAGGGTATTATAAAACAAAATATATGAATACAATAAAAAAAGACGAGATATGAATTTTAGAAGGAGGCATGTAATAAGAAGCCGACGCAAATTAAAAACTGCTCCTGCTGATAAAGATTACGGCAATATACCAGATAACGATATACCAGACAATATTAATCTGGAAAAGAAACATTTTTTTTTTAATAACCCCAGAGTTAGCAGAGAGGACATACATCGGATTGAAAAACAGAGCAGAGGACAATCAAATAATGCATTGGGGCATACAGAACAGTTTAAGCGAATTACAGCTTTTTACTTTGATGACATTTGCAAACTGCGCCCAACAACGTCCTGCAAAAACACAGTAAAATCTATTTTATACAGTAGTTTCCGTGATAATATCGCAACAAATGGGGCAAAGACCATGAATCTATTGTTATTCAACATTTTGAACAGGCCTACGAAGTATCAGTTGTGAATTGTGGCTTGTTTATTTCTGAAGACTATCCATTTCTTGGGGCCAGTCCAAATGGATTGATAGGAAGTAAGGAAATAGTACAGATAAAGTGTCCATTTTCAGCTTCAAATTTAACACCTGAAGATGCTTATAAAAATGGTAAAATTAAGTTTACTACCTTAATTATTGGGAAGTTATGTTTAAAAACTAACCCATTTAATTGGCCAGAAGGCATAAGTATCAGTCGTTATATTTTTAAACGAACCAGCCGAGAAGCCCAAAGAACATAACGAAGTTTCTCAGTTAAATATTTATTTTATTAATATTCAAAGTGTTAGAAATAAGATAAACCAACTGGAATCATTTTTAATCATCAACGATGCGAATTTCGATGTTCTATGCCTCTCGGAACACTGGCTAAATTCAGATGACACTGCAATTTTTAAAATAGGTCAATATAGTATTGCATCATGCTTTTCTCGTAGCCAATATCTACATGGGGGTGTGATGCAGTTATCAGAAAATGTAAATTTTATTAACAAATACATAAGTTTGAATAAGCTCTCAATAGAAAAACACTGCGAGATAGCAGCATCTATCCGGCCAACACATAATATTTTAATTATTTGTGTATACAGATCACCTGACGGTGATTTTAATTTGTTAATGACCACAATTGCCAAATTGCTAGAGAACATCGATGTTAACAAATGTAATGTTATCTTGGGTGGTGATTTTAACATTTTATTTAATACACCAGATAAAAAGGCGACAGAATTTTGTGACTTTATGGCAACATATGGTTTACTTAGTCAAGTCAATTTTAAAACCCGTATAAACAATTGCCTAGATAATGTTTTTACTAATATATGCCCTAGTGATTTCTCGGTTCGTGCATGCGACTCTGGCCTCTCAGATCATATAGGTATTCATGTAAATGTTAAGGTTAACACAACTCCCCAGGGCCGTGGTAAATTTATTACGAGACCGTTGGTAAAAAAAGGTATAGACCAATTTTATACATTGCTTCAGTCTACTGACTGGAGGCTTCATTAATAATAATTCCTATACAGCCGAAGAGAGATTCGACACTTTTTCTGATACTCTCCACCATTATATCTTAAACAGTTTCCCTGTGAAAGAATTTACGGCCGAAACCAAACACCAGATAAAATGGTTTAACAGCAACCTTCGTCAAATGCGCGAGACACTCAATCTGATGAAACGTGCTTATATTCAAAATCCACTCCTTAAAAACAACTACTATTCCTACTTAAAACTATACCAAAACGCACTGAAAAATGCAAAAATTGCGGCCAATGATTCATACATAAAAAATGCACCAAATAATGTTCAAGCGATGTGGACTATAATTAACGATAATCGTGGTAAAAAACGAGAAAATTCAGTGTGTGATATTGATCCCACTTCCTTTAACGATTATTTCTCGAATGCCGCACATACTCTTAGGAAAGACTTACCTATTACCAATGTTGATCCTATAAGAACTATGGCTAAACTGAATTCCAAATTCTCGTCCAAATACTTCAAAATACAACCAACTAGCTATAATGAGGTGCGAGATATTGTTAATAAGCTGAAAAGCTCAAAATCACGGGATATATATGGGCTAACAGTTCCTCTAATTAAAGCAGTGTTAGACGTAATTATTATCCCTTTAACTAAATTGATTAATTTGTGCATTAAAAATAACGTATTTCCTAAATCCCTTAAAAAAGCTCGGGTTATACCATTACATAAAAAGGGAGATAAAACGGATTTAAACAACTACAGACCCATTTCGTTATTACCAATTTTATCCAAAATTTTCGAAAAGATTATGTTCAAACAAATTGCTCGTTTTCTTGAGACCGAGGGTTTATTGACTGATCAACAGTACGGCTTCCGTTCGGGACTGTCTACGGCGGATGCAGTTTCTGCTTTGGTCCAAGATATTTTGAAAGGTTTTGAAGCCAATATGCATACCACCGCAGCCTTTTTGGATTTAACCAAGGCGTTTGACTGCGTCTGCCATGATGCTCTCCTACGGAAGCTTTATTTTTTAAATTTTCATCCATCTACTTGTCGTCTCATTAACTCGTACCTGAGTGAAAGGAAGCAGACGGTTATAATGAATGAGAAAATATCAGCTGAAAATAATTTAAAATACGGGGTCCCGCAAGGTTCCATACTTGGGCCTATTTTATTTCTAATCTTTATTAATGATCTGCCGGCCCTCACTACAGATTCAAAATTCTTCTTATATGCTGACGACACATCGATAATAACAAAATCAGCTCAAATTGACTTGTGTCTTGAACAAAGCAAACTCACCAAAGAAAGTGCGTTTGAATGGTTTGGATGTAATAAATTGGTAATAAATGATCTAAAGACTGTTGATATTAGGTTTTCGTTAAGACCAACCTATCTCGATAATCAAATGAGTGTTAAATTTTTAGGAGTACACCTAGATAGCAAGTTAACCTGGCAAACTCATGGAGAGGAAACAGCAATGAAAATCAGTCGGAATATTTATCTGCTTAGACAATTAAGTAACTGTCTGCCACCTAAAGCGTTACGCGTTGCTTATTTCTCTCTTTGCGAGTGTCATCTATCATACAGCATTACCACCTGGGGTCATTCAGCCATATTACATAGACTGTTTCGACTCCAAAGGAAGGCAATAAGAGTAATATCTGGTCTAGATTATCGAAGCGACTGTAGAAATGCTTTTAATCAACTTGGGATACTTACATTACCCTCAATTTATTTATTAAATTGCCTGGTTTTCACACATAAAAACATTGATTCCTATCGCTTGCATAACGAAGTTCATATACACAACACCAGAGCTAATAGTAATATATATTTACACAGGTCACGCTTAAGCAAAATGCAAGATGGTATACATTTTTATGGGCCTAAAATGTATAATAAACTGCCCGAATCGGTAAGGTCATTGGGCATAAAACAATTTAAAAAAACAGTAAAAACACATCTACTTAAGAAAGCATATTATAGTATGGCTGAACTTCAGTGCGATAATTATAAAATTCACTAAATAAATCAAATGTTGCTTTATTTTCTTTTTTCTCTTTGCACTCCCTGTAATTTTTTATATAATTTTCTAATTTTTATATGATTTTAAAATGCTATAGCAATGCTCAATCTGGTAACATAAACTTTATGTGCTCACTTATAAATTAATTTATTAATTTTAATACGTTGTAATACTGTTATATTTTAACGTGTACTCCTTTATGGAATGACTTCCTAATCGTAATATATTGTAATGTTGTTTTTATATACTTACCTATTTTTAATATGTTGTAATGTCATTCTTATATATTCATATATTTTTAATTTTATAATTTTTATTTATACAATATGCATACTTTAGTTTTAAGGTTAGCATGTTTTCTTCTCTATTAGCTATATATTATTGAATCTAATTTAATCATTATATACTATGCCTTGACCTGTGTAAACAATTTGTACTCGCACCAATAAACGTATTATTATTATTATTATGATTATTAAAAGAAGCCACAAATACTTTTATCAAGTGCAAGGGCAATTACAAGTGAGTAATAGACAGTCTTGTTATTTTATTATATGGACTCCTTTAGGAATGTCAGTGGAAACAATTGCTAGAGATGAACAATTTTGGGTCACAAAAATATGTAAACAGTTGGATGCATTCTGTACAAAATGTCTTTTACCAGAAATAATTGACCCAAGGTTTACTAGAGATTTAGATATTCGAAATCCGTTACGAACATTATCTTAGAATTTAGTACTATTTAATAAATGTAAATATATTACTTGTAATAATTAATCAATTGCAGTCACATTTTTATAAAAAATTATCATTTATTGTGTATACAGATATATAGATTAAGTAAATCTAGCTTTATTTGAAATTATTGTATACTTGTACATAATAATTTCTTAAAAAGCGCGTGTCTACGATTTCCGTTTACTGGATATATCGTACCGATTGGATCAAACAAGATCGAAACACGTTTAGTTCAAAGTATTAAATTCAAATAAAATAAATCAGTCATCTTAATAAAAATATTTTAATCACTAAAACAAAAACTTAAATTATTTACCCCCAATTGAACCAAATAAAAATAAGCTGTTTTGTTCATTTTTGCCGATAACTTTTTTGTTTTATTTATCAATGAATAATTGAAATCGAACTGACATGTCAAACGTACAATTTATAAATGAATACTTCCAATTATGACCGCAAATTTCAAATTTAATATTCACACTAATATTAATAACTATATTTTGAGACAATCCCCCACTCGAAATCGGACATGATGCCGTCCACGCGGCAATGAAAAAGATATACACGCCGAATAAAATTTAATTTACAACTTGGTAGTAAAATTATCAAACAATAAGACCATTTTTTGGCTTTACATTCAATAATGTGCAATAATTTACTAATTACATTTTGTAAATAATCATTTTTATCCGTTGGTTGTATACACTGATATCCCAATGAAAATAATGCTGTTACAGATTAATCTCAAAATCCCATAAAAGATGTTTATTTACATTATACTCCCATAAATCAACTAACACTTGCGTAAATGGTGAGCGTAATCCGATATGCGGCCGAGGAGAGAGATGTGCCCGTAGCGAAAGAGTGGTAGAAAAATAAGTGTTCGGCTCGTTACAGCAAGAAAATGTAAAATAGTACGGAACGATTAACCAAATTGTGGGTAAACTACCGCATATGTTTTTATGAATTAAACTCTATATTATTAACGAAAGTCCATGCCACTTGTTTTTTTTTTAATTAAATAAAATCATGTGTAAAATGGCTAAATCGAAGATCGAATTAGCACAAATATTGTACATATTTAAAGTGTAATATATCAACAATTTACAGTTTTTGCAGAAAAATAAATAATAATTCACCAAGTGTTTTAACTTTCTATTCGTGAAATTTCAATATTTCAGTATGGTTATTGTAAGGACCACGGAAAAATGCGAAGGTACGATTTGGTCTTCTTTTTCAAGCGAGTAGTATCCCCTTAAATACAGATTTTAAGGGGGATTCATAAAATTGTATTCCAGATTTTGGTAGAACATATACTGCACCAAAAACTTAACTGTCATTATTCATTATTACTCTACGCAGTTTTGAGGTACTAGCTGTAGAACGATGGGTGTGACAGTATATCTTTCATCAAATAGTTAGTAATTCCAGGCTCCAGCCAGGTTTTTGTAGAATACTGTAATATGATGTAGTATAATTGTTTGCGTTTGATTGTATCATTTAAATTTCCAGTTACAGATGGTTTAAAACTACGCCGGAGGAAAGGAATCTTTAACGAGTCCGACAGGCCACAATGCCGCATCTCGCAGACTCTTTATCAATGATTCAACTCCTAACTTATAAGAACATATATATGTGATGGTATTTATATAGGGTTCTTTAGTATTGCCTGGGAACCGTGGGTTACTCCGCGATGCTGCCAGAGAGGGGTTACTTCTTCTGTTATTGTTAGTCGAAATTACTAAATCGGATTCTTTACGTTGGTTTTTATTTCTCGTTTATAACAATTTACAGACTTAACCGAAAAACTATCGTTGTTCTTCGACCGGAGCTTAGAAGAGAAGTGTTGTTAATGTAATGTGTTCGGTCGAAGTACAAAAATCGAGGCGGGCGCACGTGATCAGAGACTCGTTTAGCTGTGGTCAAAGTATTATTTATTGATGGTCAAAGTATTATTTATTGATTGATAATTGAATGGTCTTCATGATCGGTGCGTCCGTCTCGGGTACATATAGATAATACATTTTACACTATTAGAACCTTTATAACGGTAATAAATAATGCGGATTATTACATAGCAGTAGTAAGAGTAAATATAATCATGAGTAACATAATTGGCATCCGCATGACTTCCTAAATTAAACATAGATATTAAAAATAGATTGGTGATTACAATTACTATGTAAATAATATTAATGGTTTATCTAAAACAGAAAGACATGAAAACATATAATAATAATGATAGAATAATTAAATGCATATTAAATGTATAGAACACTAATAGTAGAATAATTAAATATATATAAGAATAATAATAATGAATAAAGTGAGTGGAGTACGTTACACTCCCCCCCTTAGAGAGAAAAAAAAATTATTTTATATAACTTTTTTTTTCAAAAATAAATGAAAAATCTTACTATAAAGGAACCATTAAAAATGTTATTAATCATTACGAAATCTGGCTATAATTCTTTGACTACGTCTAAGTTCTGGAGCGGCTTCGCCATTAAAAGCATTAGGTTCATTGTTTGCAATTTGGATTTGATCGGCAAGTTGGTTCAATGGTATAGCAGCAGGGGTTACATTGCGCGAAATTTTTTGTTTGTAAAACGTAGATAGTTTTTTGTAGCATTTGAATAAAAAGAAAATGAGAATCAGCAAGGATAATAGGTAAGCTAAATAGGAAGGTGAAGTCATAGAAAGTTGAGAGTCTTTCGAGATATTATCCGATAGTTTTACAATATCATCAAGTTTGTGACTAGCAGTGATCAAATTATTCTCATCGACCTGAGTTAATGGAATTGGAATCAGATGGCTGATATTTAGTTTCGGAATTTTGTCGCAACAATTGTCGACTAAAATGTTATACGAAGGCAAGGTAAATGTTAATTCACTCTCAAAGTAACTGGAGGACGAGGTTAAAGTGCTTGTACCTGTGTACGCTTTGCAGTTTGGAGCTAGGGTTAAAATTCCAGCATTACTCAATAGAATGTCGGTACTAACGGTGTTTTTACAGGTAAGGGTAACTAGTAATTCTTTGGGAAGGATAAAAAGCCATGAATTTCTTTGTTCAAGACCTTTCCAATAAGCAGAAATAAATTTGATGATTCTTGTATCACAACTTTTGGAGATTTTTGAGTTTAATAATATGTTTGATTCACAACTGGGTTGTAGTAAGTTAGATCGTAGTGGTTGATCTTGAAAGCATATATATTTTTCGGGTAACTTATGACAGTAACTTAAATCATGAAAAGAAATATAGTTCAATTTGTTTAAAGAAATTGCAATGAAATTGGAACTTGGTTGAATGAAAATGTATGACGAGTTGTCATGAGATGTAGGAAGTGGAGATAATTTATAGAATCTATAAGTTAATGGAGAAATTAGCGGGTTTGAAATTACAAAAATAATTTTGTTTTCCCGGAAATAAACTGCTAGAGAGGTTATTTGTAAAAGTTTAACAGCGTTTTCCCTAGTCAATGGAAGTGCATAAGATGTAGAGACCGGTAGATGTTGCAATGTGGAAGTGAGTTCTGTTAGGAATTGTTCCGGACTCAGTATAAAAGGGTGAAGGATGTTGGATTTAGCGAAAAGGATAGCATTAATTAATGTAGAATATTGTTGGCTTAATTCATTAGTCATTAAGGTTAACAAGGTCACGTGATCTTCGATCTCGTACTTCATTTGTAAGTGATGCAATTTTTCTGAGTTAGGGTGGTCGCATTGTAAAGTATCCACTAGAGTTGTCAGCCGATTTTTATTTATATTAGGGAAATCAGTATCGGGAATTAGAGTAGGATTGAAAACTTCTGTCCTTCTTACATTTACAGGTTCGATTGTTGCATAAAAATGATCGATTATTACATCCTCAGGGGACATATTTAAAACAGTAGTGATCGCCTTGTTGTCTTTGACTACCACTAGACTACGACAAAAAATTACGTCTTGACAGATTTCCATATTATTTATAATTCCTTCATTTATTTCAGGGTTATTGATTGTTACTGACACGACCGTTTCGGATCGAGCTTTTAGAGTTATTTTATTTTTTAATTGGTTTGAGTTAGCGAAATGTTGATCATTGCAAGGAAGGCAGGGTTGGGAAATGTTTTCAATATTATTAATGGCTTCGTGTTTAAAAATAGTATTACTATCAGGATTAGGTAAGGTTAGGTTGGCATTCGTTAAAGGGTCAGGGTTAGTTATGTTATTATTATAGTTTGAGTTAATTAAATCATGAGGATTAGTGGGATTATTGTTAATAAGTGTTTTGTTGTTTCTGTGAGCAGGATTAAAATCAATTTCGTTAATTTGATTTGGGAAATTATTGAGTTTATCATGATGGTTAGGATTTATTTTAAAATTATTGTTAGAGTTAATTTTGTTCTGGAAATTAGTAAAATTATTTTTTATAAGTACTTGATGATTTTTGTTAGTTTTGTTAGTTTTGTTAGTTTCATTAATTGGAAAATCATCCTGTTGATTAGAAGAAATTTTACGTTCATTATGTTGACGGGAATTACTATTAATAGGTAAATAATTTTTATTATCATTAGGATTATAAACGATTTCATTATTATTGTTAGAGGAATTGTTAAATTCTCTATTAGGCATGGGATCCATTTTGTTATTATTATTAATATTAGTTGTATCGGAAGAATATGTAGGATTATCATTAATAGGTGGATGTGTATTGAGGTGATTAAGATCAATTTCGTTATTTGCGTAATTATCAGAAAATTTTATTCTATACTTTGGGATAGTTTTAATTTCTACAATTCGTTCTGAACTTACGAGTTCACTAGTTTTATTGTTATCTTTTGCATTGAAATTAGAAATAAAAAGATCATCACCCGAAAGGCGAGATGAATTCAGAAATTTACTTACAATATTTTTTCTATTTGTCCGCACAATTGTTTGTGGTGAAATGTTAGTTTTATTTTTATTGATCTTAATGTTGTGATCTCGTTGACAAGGGATAGGAATTTTAATATGATTATTATTTTGACTTGTGTTATAATCAATGTTAGTTTTATCGTCCTTCGAATGATCCGAATTACCTGATGATTGACTTAAAACCTTATGTATATTATCATTGATTTCGTTATTATTGCTACAGTTTTGAGCGATTTTGCTAGTTTTGTTAGGAGAATTTAGAAATTCAGAATTTTTATTACAAATAGGAATTTTAAGATGATTATTGCCATTATTTAGATCAAAATCAGGAACAGAACTATCATTACTCGAATGATCCGAGTCATTTAATGAAGTTAAGGATCTCTGGATAACATACAGAGGTAGGTAATTGTTCCCAATAAAAAGTTTTTTCTCTTGATAACAGATTTTGCTATTTACCTTGAGTAAGAAATCGTTACCAAGAATACCATCTTGTTTTATAGGGAATGAATCGGGAACTACATGAAAAATGTGAGAGATAACCTGATCGTTAATGATAACATTAAATGTACAATAACATTTTGTTTTATATGGTTCATTGGAATTATTTATACCTCGTAAGGTAATAAGATTGTCAAGGTGACAAGGTACGTGACGTTTCAACTTCGATAATTTTATTAACGAAACTTCTGAACCTGTGTCTAATAAAAATGAAGGGTCATTAATTAATTCGGGAATAGTTAATATAGTATAGGTTGATGCAGCTAATAAATTCAACGTATAAATTCGGCTTGTACTGTTGTCGACGACCGGGGTGTTGCCTCCGCCTCGGTCGATAACGAGTTTAAAGAAGCTTGTTGTTTGGACATTTGATAAGAAGTGTTTGGGGTGTTTGATCGATTAAATTGATCTGGAGAATTAACATAGCGTGAATTTTGCGGTTTATTATGATAAGTTTGGAAGTTATTTCTGTTGTTTTGAGAAGGTGAGTTGTAATTTCGTGTGTTTTGGTCGTGGAAATCTGGGCGGTTTTGATTAAACCTCGGAATATTCGAATTTGAAAAATTACGATTAGAATTATGTTGGTTAGTCACATTGTTTGGGAATTGGGAATTTCTATTAGAATAATTTTGTAGCGAATCTTGATATTGTTTTTTTCGACATTCGTTTATAGAGTGTCCTCCCTTTTTGCAATAATGACACTGTATATTAAAATTAATAGGTCGTGACTTGTGGGTTTCAGGGTAATTTTGATTTGGTACATGATTTAAAGAATTGAATCTGCAATTTGATGTGACATGGGAGTTTTTGTTACAAATGTGACAAAATTTTGTTGAATTAATAAGATCAGGTGTAAGTTTTGTGTTAATATATTCCTCATTAGTTGCATAGCTAATTGCTTCTTCTAAAGTGGTGGGTTTCATCGCTCTTACCAAGAAATTTAACTGACCTTTTAGACCAGTAAGAAAAACACTAAGAACTTGTGCATTAACCATTTGAAGTTGCGCTTCACGCGCCTCTTGAGTTAAAGTTCTGGGTAGAGTGAGTATTAAATTTTGACGACATTTTTCAACACGTAATCCGAAATCAGAAACGATTTCGCTAGGTTTTTGAATACATAAATTTAAATCTGCTAAAACGGCACTGTAACTTCGTTTTATTGAAAAATTATCACGTAAAAATGTTTTTAAATCATCCCACGTGTCAATTTGTCTACTCCTAGTACAGCGGCCAGCGTCGCCAATTATTTTATTTTTTATAGCAATTAATAACTGTGGTTTTTGAGCGTCGGGAACTAACTGGATTGCGTCACTACATTGATTTATAAAATCTTCTAAATTATTATGAGGTGATAATTTAGAGTTGTCAAACCTGGTGTCAATTAGGATATTAAATGCAAAATTTAACATAGTCAGATCATTGTTTGCCATTGTAACGATAAAAAGTAATAATAAAAGTGAGAGAAAAAAAAAAAAAAAAAAAAAAAATATATATAGAAAGTAATTAAATGGTTGGTTCCGTAATAGTAAGAAAATTCGACTTACAAAAAAAATATATATAATGGTGACATCATGCGTCTCTAGTTGTCGGTTTCGGCTGGTGGACTCGATCCTCTCGGACTCGACTTCGATGAGGCGTCTCGGTTCTCTCCTCAGTACCTGCACGTCTCCTCCAGGTGGTCTATTCCGGCTGGTGGACTCGTTCCTCTCGGACTCGACTTCGATGTGGGGTCTCGGTTCTCTCCTCAGTACTTGCACGTCTCCTCCAGGTGGTCTATTCCGGCTGGTGGACTCGTTCCTCTCGGACTCGACTTCGATGTGGGGTCTCGGTTCTCTCCTCAGTACTTGCACGTCTCCTCCAGGTGGTCTATTCCGGCTGGTGGACTCGTTCCTCTCGGACTCGACTTCGATGTGGGGTCTCGGTTCTCTCCTCAGTACCTGCACGTCTGCTCCAGGTGGTCTACTTCAGCTGGTGGCTTGGTCCTCTCGAACTCGTCTCTGACGGCGGTGTACATACACAGATTTCAATTTCCAGACAATCCTACCGTCGACTGCGCCAATTTTGTGATGATTTTTATATAGGGTTCTTTAGTATTGCCTGGGAACCGTGGGTTACTCCGCGATGCTGCCAGAGAGGGGTTACTTCTTCTGTTATTGTTAGTCGAAATTACTAAATCGGATTCTTTACGTTGGTTTTTATTTCTCGTTTATAACAATTTACAGACTTAACCGAAAAACTATCGTTGTTCTTCGACCGGAGCTTAGAAGAGAAGTGTTGTTAATGTAATGTGTTCGGTCGAAGTACAAAAATCGAGGCGGGCGCACGTGATCAGAGACTCGTTTAGCTGTGGTCAAAGTATTATTTATTGATGGTCAAAGTATTATTTATTGATTGATAATTGAATGGTCTTCATGATCGGTGCGTCCGTCTCGGGTACATATAGATAATACATTTTACACTATTAGAACCTTTATAACGGTAATAAATAATGCGGATTATTACATAGCAGTAGTAAGAGTAAATATAATCATGAGTAACATAATTGGCATCCGCATGACTTCCTAAATTAAACATAGATATTAAAAATAGATTGGTGATTACAATTACTATGTAAATAATATTAATGGTTTATCTAAAACAGAAAGACATGAAAACATATAATAATAATGATAGAATAATTAAATGCATATTAAATGTATAGAACACTAATAGTAGAATAATTAAATATATATAAGAATAATAATAATGAATAAAGTGAGTGGAGTACGTTACATATAATCATTTCTAGCGAATTCAAAGCATCCAAATAAAGCAGATTGTATACAGAAAGTGGAACACTTAATCATTAATTCCACCATAGAAGTGTTTAAGAAAGGTCCAACTAGTTGCTTTATAAAAAAAATTAAATCCTTAGTTAAAGATTCTAACAGCATTCTGTCTCAAAAAGATGAATTAATATTTTACCCATGAAGCCAAACTGTCCGCTATTGCATGGTTTAATCAAATTTCATAAATCAGAACAACCAATAAGACCTGTAGTCGCATGCATAAACTCACCAGCACGTAATTTATATAAAAAACTAAGTTCATTTTTCAGAAAGTTACCGACTTTAAAGATCCATATGCTATTAAAAATTCTGTCGAGCTAACCAAACAATTAAATAAATTCAAATTGCAGTCAAATTTCAAATTAATATTATTCGTTGTGTGTAATGTGTTCTCGAACATAACCACAGGATTATATAAAGCTAATTAAACTAACTTTAGAAGAATATCAATCAGGTTATCATTCACGAATTTTTAGAACTAATAAATATCATCTTAGAAAAAAAAATTATAAACAAAATGAAGGCTTAGCAATGGGCTCCCCTTTAAGACTTTTGCTAGCCGATTTTTTAAGCTAAACATAACCCAAAAAATATTAAAATTAAATTAAGCCAAAACGCATACAGGTGTTTTATTTTAACACTGAACATACCATTATTAACTATGTTCAATCGCAAAAAAAAACACATTAACGCATGGCCTTTAATGGAAATTGTATGCAACTAAGTGCACAAAAGTGACAGTGACACATCTTAACGCATTACAAATAAAGTTAGGTTAATTACATTAAAAACGGTTTCAGAGAATTCAATTCTGCCTTTGTCTTAATTTGATAACTGCTGATGATTTGAAAACTTGTAAGCATTGTATTTGAATTATTTTAATGTCTTCTAAACGGAAGCTAAACTTATTTGTGATACAAAATTGCTCCTCAGGAAAAATTATACATTTCTCTCCCTTGATTTATAATCTACTATTATTAACAAAATTTTTACAATTAAATAAAACTGAGTAAGTATGGTTGCCTACCTATTAATGCGTTGAAGTCGTTATTTTACGATTGAATATAGGCATTAACAATCATATGTACAGAGTTAAAATAAAAGCCCTGTATACAATTACGATAGAGATATGCTTCAAGGGAACTGAACTGCGGCAATTTCTTAATGAAATAAACAACATACATCCTAAGACTAAATTCACCCTCGAAAACGAAGACAATCAAAATATTAAATTCTTAGACCACTCCATAACTAGAACCACAAACAATACATTTAAATTTTACATCTACAAGAATCCTACATTCACAGATACTTTAATTCCTAATCATTCCAGACATACCTTCAAACACAAATTAGCCGCATTTACAACCATGATCTATAGAGCTAAAGCAATTCCACTTTCTAACCAATCATATAACAACGAACAAAATCATACAATTCCTTACCGTTAATAATGGTTGTTTACATAATCTAATTAACAAATTAATTTAGAAACAAGAGCTTAACCTTATACAAAAATACTACAACACCAAATTCGAACTATAAAACATTCACATTTTTCAGTAAAATTGCACATCAAATTGAGTCCGTTTTAGAAAAACACAATATTAGCGTTGCTTTAACCCTTTGACCTACAACCACGAGTACTCCTCGTGTTTAAATGTTCGGGCCAAACACAACGACCACGAGCATATCTCGTTGCGCGCCGCTTGGGCCAATCACATCGAGCACGAGCTCAACTCGTGGCGAGCCGCTTGGGCCAATCAAATCTGAATTTTTTGAAGTCCATATTTTACGTTTTTAGTTGTGCCATGAAAAAGCATGAATTTGTGCGCATACAATTGGGCACGCCAGGCGTGCCTTAGTCGGACTGGTTTCTACTGCTGCATTCGGACGTAAGGAAAGTAGGCCAAAGGGTTAAACTCCCCAAATAAAATAAGTAATATTGTCTTTAATAATATTACGCCCATTAATCAAATGTCAAAATCCGGTATATGAGGCATTTTTTTACAAATCGAAAGGAGATATGGGGTCTATTTTTCTATTTGCCTCAATTTGTTTTACGCTTTTCCTATACAAAATAAGCGGACCCGTATTTTCGCATTTATTTTTTTCGTCAGAATTTTTGAAAATACAGACAGTAAAATTTTTGAAAACTCAATAATTATGCATGTCTTTAGATCATTATAACTCCCTTTCTATTAGTCGTATGGAGCTTATTTCAAAGGTAATGGAATTATCATAATTCTGATGTTAATTAATATTACTTTTGTTGTTAATTTATAATTATTATAAACAATTAAAGTATTGAAAGTCATTGTACTGTTCAAGGCTATCACTTGAAAAATTTGAAATAAATACAAAATACCATTGTATTCCTCGTTTCATTTTATATCAAAATAATATTTTTTTTACAATGGTCATTTGATTACATCAGTATGAAAAAAGAATTCGTACGGCAAAACGTCCAACGCGGCACGCGGCTACGAGCGCTGGGTCCGTGGCGTCCTACTTTACCTGTTTATCTGGCAAAAGGGCACGCATTTTTCAAGAAAAAAAATCAATTTTACATCCATTTTACATAGATGTTTTATATACAGACTTGTCAAAAGCCTTTGACACCGTTCGACATGATTTGTTAATAAAAAAACTCCATACTTTTGGCCTGAGTGACTGTGTAGTGAAACTCATAAAATGTTACTTAACAAACAGAATTAATTACGTGGAATATAAAGGTTTCCGATCGCATACATTTATCTCTTCCAGTGGTGTACCTCAAGGGTCAAACTTGGGCCCCTTACTATTTTTATTATTTTTCAATGATGTCGGTAATTGTTTTAACTCTGATTATTTAATGTATGCCGATGATCTTAAATTATTTAGAGTCATAAATACCGCTAATGACTGCTTGGAATTACAACAGGACCTTGTTAAATTTAATGATTGGTGTATCAAAAATGGGCTCATGTTAAATATAGATAAGTGCAAACAAATGACCTATAGTAGGAAACATACAAATATTAATTTCGATTACAACATAAATCACACAAATCTTCAAAAAGTTACCTGTTTCAAAGACCTTGGTATTTATTTTGATTGCAAATTAACATTTAATGATCACATTAATCAAATAACTAGTTTTAGTTACAAACTATTGGAATTTTTAATCAGAAACACCAAATTATTTAAAACTACAGAGCCGTTAATAAACTTCTATTACGCTTACATTCGCAGTCGCTTGGAATACTGCTCGGTTGTATGGAACCCGCACTACACTGTTCATATCTCAGAAATTGAAAAAGTTCAGAGAAAATTTCTAAAATCACTCTACTATCGGAAATACCAGATATATCCTACACAGGGTTATCCATCAGAACTGTTGGAACGTGAGTTTGGTATCGTTTCACTGCAACACCGGCGCATTTTAGCTCAAATTATGTTTTTATATAAGTTAATGCACCACAAAATCAATGACTCATTACTGTTATCCTTGTTGAACTTCTATGTACCCCGCCAAAACGGTAGACTACAACAAACTTTTTATATAAGTTCAACAAGTACATATCATCACTTGAACTCGCCGATTTTGTCAATGTGCAATGCAGTGAATATGTATTGTAAACACATAGATATATTTAATGCATTCGGAGAGCGGAGATTAGTGAGTGAATTAATAAGTAAAATAACTGAAATTTAAGTGTGTTCTGTGTTTGTGTATTTGCATATGTATACATATATACATATAATGTGTATCATTACTTATGTATGTATTATAGTTTCTTTCTTTTTTTTCTTTAATTTGTCCTGTAACTGGCCTTCGTGGCTGTTGGGTAATAAACAATAAATAAATAAATAAATAAATCCCTTGGGGTGCGGGTGTTGTCGCCACCTGTAAATATTATGATTTTTGTAAATATTCGATGTATAGATCTTGAAGGAAGAGGTAGTTCCTAATACAATGCTTAAATCGTATGATTTGTAATCCGTCTTCAACAAAATGGTATATAGGAAAATGTGGCATCGCTATGTAGATGGCATCATATCATGTTTTGTTGGAACAGATAGACAATTATCCCGATTCCCAGACTACATTAACAATCACCATCCTAAAAGATAAGTTGATAAGATATTAAACAAATATCGTCTCAAACAAATAAGTAAATTGCTATTCGCAGGCAATTCGACGCATTCAAATCTTTAACTTATTTTGGATATAGTAGTGTTAAAATCAAAAATCTCCTCAAGAAACACAACATCAATATAGCTTTTGCGCTCTTTTCGACAAATTTCGATAAATCAACTTTCGCTAAACATTTAATTGATAAAAATCATTCTTTTGGTAGTGATGTACAGGCAAACCATCTCAGGCTGAGAGATTGCGCGGTGGCAAATAGACGGGGGTAGAATGCGAAAAGTGCATCGGTATAAGACGGCGCGCGTTCGTGCGTTTGGTACATTCAATGACAGAAGCATCATGGAATTTAAAAGTAAATTATCTGGGCGCCCGCTTAAAAGTCAATCGCGGGAAATTGTGAGTAATATTGGTGAATTTTTTCAAAAGGAACGAGATAATGGTGAAGTTTTAGTGCCAGTGCAGAAACTTCATGAAACGGTTTCAGCAATGACGGGTGTTTCAGTGTGCAGCATGGGGAGAATTTTCAAGGAGCGACGCAAAATTAACAATGGTAAACGAAATTATAAATTATATCTAATTATAATAATCTGTTTTTTGGTTTAATTCGGTAGTAAATTGTTCAAAACTATAAAAATTAAATTATTTAATAATTTATTTTATTAATAATAAAATGGGCGTGGTCGATTTCTTAGTTGCACGTTTTAAAGTCGCGATTTTTTAGAGGTTTCTACCTCGAATTGTCTTTGCGAAATCGACAATTCTAGGTAGAAACCTGAATAAAAAATCGCGACTTAACTAAAACTTTTCGCAAAATCGACCACGTCGTTTGTTCTTTGTTAGTGTTATTACTTTTGTAGAAGTTATACAAGTGCCTATTGGTAAAAATGATGAATATATTAACGTTTTTGAGCGTGATTATGACGATAATATCGCTGAGGATCTTGCTGAACATGTGGAAGTGATGCAGGATAGCGGAAACGACAGATGTGGAAGGTGAGGATTTGGTTGAGAGAATGATACGGAATCGTTATAACACTTCTACGTGGAATTCTTATTATTGTGTTGCTCCGACTTTTAGATTGCCGAAACAATTTGAAGCCAGCGCTCCGCACAATGATTGGTTAACCTCTCATTTAGATTATGGTTTTTCAAACTATCGTAATACTACTTGTTGTGTTTCAGTATCTTATTATTCAAAACCTGAAAATCGTTTATGCTATCAATGTTATCAAGATGTTTTAAAAGTGATAATTTTAGAAGCTCAAAATAATACTTTTCATTTTTGTGTAAAAAAAGATGAAACTTTTAGTTTGGATTGTACTGCTTGTAATAAACAATTATTTATTTGCATGGAAAAGGATAGTTGTTTAATATGTATGTCCGGGAATAAAGAAACGCAAATGTATGTCGGAACACAGTAAATAAAATTTATTACTTGTTTAATATTTGTTGTATACATTGTCCTTAATTCCCAGGCGGAATGGAAATCCCTCTGCGATCACGCTATAAAGTGTGAACATTTATACCGCCTAAGGGAAGCAGATATAGACGATGTGATTGACCAATTTGTAATAAATATACATTCTTCGAATTCTTCTGATTCCGAATTTAGTAGTAACGAAATGTAAATTAATTATAAATTTGTATAATAAATAATTATAGTTTTTTTATGAAATGTGTATTTTATTATTTTTAAGGTATACTTTTCTTATTACAAACAGACTACAATTGTGATTTCATTACGAAAATGAATTATGGTGTGTTTGTACGTCAACGGATTAAGGGTATTGAAGACTTTTAAGAAATATAGTAATACAATAATTGATGAATTAGTTTTGAAATATTTGTACTGCACTAATTGGCTTTTACTCTAGCCGCAATAATCCATGCAGGTACTTGGATATTCTTGCATTTAATCCGTTCAGGTATAATCACTCCAAACGTAATTTGTTTTTGTTCGCTATTCATATTGGTCACTGATATTGCGGGGATTATTGAACGGGCCCCTTTTCTGACAACAAGGGTATGAGCCGAGCGTCGACTTTCTCTACACTGGTAAAAAGCCGTCAGTATTTTTTTCCGATTGTATTTGGGGAATTATATGTTCCTCTCGCTCCGATTCTTGGATTTCTCGCCCTGCGCGGCCCGCCTCCCCATCTCTCAGCCTGAGATGGTTTGCCTGCACTTACAATGATTCATTACGCCGAAAAGAGACACAAAATGAACCTCCTTGAGGCACTGGAAATTCATAAAGCCCGAGCTAATCCGGGAATTCCAATCATAAACGACCATTTGGACCTAACCTACACCCTTATTTTTAACGTCTGTATATAATTTCATGTTCCCCCTTTTGTATATACAGAGTGTATTAGCCAAATGGAATAAATTCGATAATAAATAAATGGGGGCGTGTTCGAAAAAACGCTCGGATACGTCGATTGGTATTTTTAGTTGCAACTTTTTATACAGGGTGTGTCATGTAACAGAGGCCAATACCAACTTTCTTATTTTAAATACAACACCCTGTGTATTATTCAATTTTTGGATTCTTCCGAAAATTCTAGACATATTTCATTACCATGTCCTATACCTATCTTCAACTGTTTAGGAAACAAACACACACAGACACATTTTTTTTCCAGAAATTGTTGAAATGGCATCTACGGACCCCAAACGGATATTTAAAAAAAATTCACTATCACAATAGTTTCTCGTACTTCGTAACGGAGAAAGTAAAAAAGAATATTATTTGATTACACAAATTCGCTACAATACACTCAAATACTAAACAAAAAAAAACAGAAGATAGGTATTGGCCTCAAAACATACCGATGAGGGCGCTACGATCGGCTGTAGAAAACGAATACTGCGTTCGTTTTCCCGTTTACTTCTGTGTACAAGTTTCTCATTTTATTTTAAAAACTGTGTTTGATAACTCTGTTTGAAGTGGTGATATTGTTGCAGTGGTATATTTACTTGATATTTAAAGAAATAATTGTTTCGAAATTGCTTTAAAAACTTATTTACAATACCTAAATTAGCCATGACACTTGGCTAAGGTCATATGATGGAAAATAAATATTTTTCAAGCCTCGGCCAAATATTTAAGGATTTGAAGCTAATCCAGGCAGCAGGTGTATTGTTGAAGGGTAAAAGATTTTAAATGCCAATCATTTAATACTATGTAGCCGCAAAAATTCGGATTTAACTGAACCTGCCAACATATTAGGACTTTGTTTGTAAACAAGTCATTTACGGGGAAATCCCATACAATTAAAGGGCAGCTTAAATTAGCAGAAATGGTGTCCATAATTAATTTTAAATGTAGGTGTAGAGCAGGTTTATCTGGAACCTGTAAACCACACCATGTTTATTGGTTAGGTTAACAAAACCGGCCTTCTCTTTGGGAAAATAGTGGAAATGAATATTTATATCCTTTCCTTTCTTTGAATGACATCCGATGGCACAACAATTTGTATTGTATTAAATTTATTTATTGTTCACAATACACAAGAGAAACACTCAAAATTACAAACGGCAGCAATGCTAAACCATGTAAAATGTAAACAGCAGTAATCGTGTCCGAGCGGTTTTCCGAACACGCCCCCATTTATTTATTATAGAATCTATTCCATTTGGCTGATACACACTGTATATACTTGTTCATTTAAAATGTAATTTACTTTAGTTTTGATAATGGCAAGCAGTTGCCGAAATTGCAGTCAAATAAATAAAAACAAAAATGTTGTACAAACAAAGTTAAAAACAGTGTTTTATTCTATATAAAAAGCATGTATAACAAAGCAGAAGCTTCCTACATAACAAATATGTAAGATTTGTAAAATTTGTATTATACCAACATGGTAAAAGTGTTTTTATTATATTAAATTGCTAATACTAATATAATGCATGTAGTATATTTAATTAAAACTTTCAAGAACGGGTTAATAGTACTCACACGTACACCAAGTAGGATTAGTAATCAGTTTCTGTGGTCTGTAAAAGGTTCTTGTTGTACAAAACTACACTATAAACTATTTATTGACAAGGGTATTTGTCGAAATTAACTTAACTCGAAAGAGTATTTATGCGATTTTGTGTGAAATGTATGAGATTGACCTCTCGTAAATATCGCGTTCGGTGCAACCGCAATGGGGCGAAGAGCGTCTCGCTGTAGGCTACGACGTAGTGTAGAGCAGTAGGTACTTGACCGGCATCCCACTTAGAAGAAAGAAACCTAACAACCCCTCACATTAAGGGTCCCCTGCATTTGCTGACATGCAAGAATGGATGCAATAAACATATAGATGTCGCCACTGGTATAATGTAGCTCCAATACACTTTTCTTAATAAAATCAGAGTTACCGCCAGTCAGGGTCGGTCCACTCATACGGAGTTGTTTATACTATAAAAAAATTTCCGGACAAACTCTTTAAATGGCGCCTGTAAGTTTATTTCCAAGTTTATAATTCCCACCACATTCCCGGTTATTCCCGTACTTTCCAGCATGGTTTTTGCACATTCGTTGTTGTCGTGATAGAGTACACTTGCATTTTGTAAGCTATATTCTATTATAATCACTGCGATAACTTTGCTTTGCGATTATTAGCACGATATTCGTTTGAATTATTAAACGTTTATTGTGTGTTCATTGCGACTTCGTGGATATCTACTTTGGCGTAGGTCAATAAAGGATACTATTTTTTTTTATTACATTAATCTTTGTTCACAGTCTTAATATACCGGGTGTGGCACTTAAGATGCCTCGGGCCAGAGCTCCTTTACGATAAAAGCTATCGAAAAAAATCTAAGAACAAAGTGGTGCATAGTTACCGTCGCTATATTTCAAAAATATTTCTAATCATCAGTGGCGTGCCGTACTCCAGTGGCGTACCAAACTTATGTTTTTTTAAATGGAATGCCCTATTTTTTATTGCAGATTTGGAAAGTGCTCGACGAGTACTTATTTTTTTATCTAACATGTTATACCCTTCACTTTAGCGGTTTCGCTGTTATAACCCTTTCTTTCAAAATTGCGCCCCATTTTTGAGATTTTTTTGTAGAGAAACTAATTGACGCCGGCGCCTAAATTTTGAATTGAGGTACAGGTTAAGACCTCGTGTACCTTCACATAATTTTTTTTCGGGTAATTTATGGAAAAAACATATTTTTTTATTGATCTTCGCATGTTGTCATTTTTTCCGAAAATTTCAAATGGCACCCCCCTAAAAAAATTACGGCGTTGTACAGCCAAAACTCTAAATTTTTCATTGGTGTAAAAAAATTACACATTGCATAACAAAAATTTCGGAAAAAAAATTTCGAAAAAATTACACATTGCATAACAAAAATTTCGGAGAAAATTTTGTTATGCAATGTGTAATTTTTTTACACCAATGAAAAATTTAGAGTTTTGGCTGTACAACGCCGTAATTTTTTTAGGGGGGTGCCATTTGAAATTTTCGGAAAAAATGACAACATGCGAAGATCAATAAAAAAATATGTTTTTTCCATAAATTACCCGAAAAAAAATTATGTGAAGGTACACGAGGTCTTAACCTGTACCTCAATTCAAAATTTAGGCGCCGGCGTCAATTAGTTTCTCTACAAAAAAATCTCAAAAATGGGGCGCAATTTTGAAAGAAAGGGTTATAACAGCGAAACCGCTAAAGTGAAGGGTATAACATGTTAGATAAAAAA